>JARHVA010000049.1:3342500-3735000 GCA_037957365.1 Torreya grandis
TATGTGTTAAGGATTCTCATTGGAAGTAACTTTGGTAAATACATTAATTGGAATAAATGTTTGAGTGGATAGTGAGAAAGGGTCCTAGAATAGTTTAGCCACCTCAAGGTCATTACAGACAAAATCATCTTTTATATAAGAAGCTTCATAGGCATTACAAGGATGTGGAACTTTGGTATCATCATTGATCAAGGGAATTATCTTATCTCATGGAAGGAGAGATAGAGGAATCGATTCCACTATGTAAAGAGGTAATATGGTAGTATTGCAATTTTTTTGTAGTTTATTTAGCTCATCATTTTCAAAATAGGAAATAATAACTTGAAAATCATGATGAATGTTGATGAACTCAAGAAGAGGGGGAATGTTGATATGAGGGATTATTTTGATGCAATATTTTATTTTAAGATTAGGTAATTTTATACCCCATGGTTAAGACCAACTTTATGATTTTAATGTTTACCATCATGATTGAACTTAATATTTTGGCTACCGAAAGAGGATATATATATATATATATATATATATATATATATATATATATATATATATATATATATATATATATATATATATATATCATGTGATGAGTTCAAGGATGAAATTAAATAATAGCATAATATAATGGATGATATAAAGCCATAATTTTTTTGTGTATAATATTTGTCCCAATAGTGAGGGGTATCCAAATGCAACCAACAAGCTTTTGATTGGTTTTATCAAATTCACATGTAAGTCAAGTTTTTTATGATCATATTTAAAATATCTAATTTTTTAGATTAGCCAAAGGGAAGTGATGTTAGTTCCTAATCCTTCATCCACTAAAAATTTCCTTATTAGATTATTTTTTATCACAAGCTCGATAAAGAGAACTTGGAAAATGATTTCATCATTAATCATGCCTTCTTTTGGAAAATCTATGAAAAGTTTCTTAGAGGAAGAAGGTTGAGAAATGGTTTCAATATCAAGGACTTATATTGGTGCAAGACCTTTGAAAGGTTGGGAAGGTGGTTTAATTTTGTTATATGGGGATTCATCTATGTATTTTAATTGTTCATGAGAAATGTTTTATGATATGGTGATGTTCTCATGAGTTTCATTAAAGGAATCTTGTAAGGTATGGAATTAATTTCATCTAAGAATTTCCATTATGATTTTGGAATAGATCAATAAAAATATTTAGATTGATTAGTAGTAATGATATTAAGAGGTGAATTATTAGATATATTGGACACATTAGGTTGAGGCTCCAATGGTGCTTCAAGCTCATCACTAGGTGTTGAATCAAAAGTTGGTGCAGTGGTGGTTGTAGTATTCTTATGAATTTGTTATTTGTGAGAAGGATTTTTAGGCTTAGTGATGGGATATTTATGAGTGGGATTAAGAAAGTAATTATTTTACACATTCAAAAGTTAGGATTTAGTGTAATAATGGTCATAGTCAACATCAATAGCATAAGATAATTTGTTTGAATGTTGTGTATTGGGATCAAATGTTTAAGAGGGATTTTGATATTTTTGATTTGTAGATTTAAGATGTTAATATTTTTTCATCAAGATGGTATTCACCAATTATTTTTTAAGTGCATGACATGTCTCAAGAGAATTACTAATTTCAACATGGAACCAATAAAACTTGTTAGGATCATACCATGATGTGGGGACAAAAGAGTAAACATATAGTTTAAATAGAGATAATATATTCTTAATTTATTTCATGCTAAAGGAAGGGTGGTATGGAAGTTGAATATCTAAATGGGATTCTCTCATTTTCAATTGGGGAGGCTTGTTTTGAAAGGAATTAGTATTGATTATATTATTTGAGGTTTTGAAAATATTATTTTCTAGAATTTTGAGATGATTCAAATTGGGTCATTAGGAAATCATGCCATTTTTATTGGTCAAAGTCCTCTTATAAAGTTTGAGAAGATAATATTTTAACCTTGTATTCAAGAGGGATATTAAGAGTGGCAAGGATAAGTTTTAAGATGTTGTCATCACTCATGTTATGGTCTACTGTATGTGCTAATTATTTCCTTTATTTGATGAAGTCATGGGTAGATTCATTAGGAAGTTTCTTGGAATTGATTAAATTCCTAAGGCTATTTTCATAAATTTCATTATGTTGGAATTCCTTAACTAGAGCATTGACTAAGTCTTCTATTTATGTAATGAAATTTCAAAAAAGTTGATTGTATCATTCTAACACATCTATAGCAAATATTTTGGTAGTAATATATGTGTTGGTTTTAACCCATTCCTCATAAAGATTGTCAAAATATTTGAGATGTAAGGTTGGATCATTAGTTCTATCATATGTGATGATGGAAAAATTCTTCTAATATTTATGGACAAAATAAAAGGGTCTAAATTTTAATTTTGAAGAATATTTTTATGAATTAGTGGTTGAGGAATAAGGTTTCAATTGGCATATTTAAGATGATAATGGATGAAATTCTGGTTTGGTTGATTCATGATGATTTTGGAATATTTATTATTATTTTTTAATATTTGGTTTTGCATTTGGAGTATTTGATTGCTACTAGAATTTTTCATAAGAGTAATTTTTTGAATAATTTGTTTAAGGATTTGTGAATAATAAAGAAGAGGATTAGAAGTTGGGTTGGGATTTTAATTAGAGTTAGGTTGAGGATGATTGGAATTATATGGATGATTCCCAATATTAGTATTGAGATGAATATTCCTAGTATTGGTGTTGGTTTCCCCAACTAATATGATGGTTTGGGGAAGTTTTTTAAGGATTTAATTCTTATTTGAAGTATAAATGGTGTTATCACCAAGGTTATTAATGAGTTGGTTAGGATATCCTAGATTAGAACTTAGGTTAATCTGAACCATGTTACATATGATAGATCTAGGATGAGGTTAAGAGAAATTGCATCATGAGGAAATTTACTCTATGGTGGATAAAGTAGGAATGAAAGAGAAACCCATATAGAATATAAATGGGTTGAGGCATGCAAGAAAGATCCTAAGAGGGGAGGTTTGATGGAGAATACTAAAAATTAGATGTGGAAAAAGGATGGTCAAAATAAACATATAGTATCAGGTAAGCCAATATAATTAGTTATTAAGTATATAAAATAGAATGTATTATAAATGATGATACAGTTTGGTAAAAATGAAGTGATACAATTGGATTAAAAAATGTACTATATTATCTGGATGATGTAATAGAAAACACACTAGGTTTATCTCACTAATGTAGTTGGACATAAATTTAGAACTATATCAAGTTGGCCAAAAAAATTAGAGATAGACTGATAAAGATAAATTTTATCAAGCTAGTTCATGTAGTTAGGAAAATACATATAATAGTATCATGATTATTGATGAAGGTATCACATACAATATAGAATGGTACATGCTAGCTAATACAATCTAGAAATCAAACTAAGTTATAATCTAGCTAAGTAGTAGAAAAATCACAACATGAAGGTATTACTAAGGTGAGTTTATTTGATTTGTAGGCTCTCAAATATACTAATGTCAAGATTAAATAATGAAAAACTCTAAAAATTCAAAGGATTATAGCATCCTATATCCATACTATACTATCTCTAAGTTACATTAAGAATAACTTCTTGGGGCTAAATGCTTACTAGTGTAATACAAAATCAAACATATGAAAGTCTTCCTATTGGCTAAATATTAAAACCCCAAGCATTTATGATATGAAATTAGGTATGTGGAAATTAAATATTATATATAGTGTTGTCTAATGTATTGAGTATTGGGGTAGTACCCCTCACAACAAGGCTAAGGTAAAATTGATGACTGATTTTCCTAGTGACAACACCTATGGATTTTACAACTACTAGAACATTTTTATAGAAAAAAATCTTAAATATAAATAAATATGACTCATTTTGAAAGTGAAAGATACATTATGTAAAAAAATAAGCAAACAAGTAGAGATATATCAAGTAAAAAAATAAACAAACAAGTATAACTATATCAATATGGTCAATATAGTTTGAAAGATAGATTGATAAAATATAAATGTATCGGGTTGGTCGATACAGTTGAAAAAAACAACATAATTGTATTAGGATATATGATACACCTATAGAAGATACATAACTATATCAGGATAGACAATACAATTTTAAAAAAATAGGAAACTATGTTGGGTGTAGTACTAGATTACAAGGAGGATTAGTTCAAACATTAGTCATTAAAAAGACAAAAGAATGCATAATAACTAACAATCTAAGCCAACCTATTATATGGGGTTTGATAATGAAAATAAGAATCAATTAAAAGAAAGCACATATGCATATTACCTTCCCAAGTGATTCCATCATCCAAAAGTAGCTCCAAGCATATTTTTCCCCTTGATTTGGTGTTCTTGTCTTTGTCAACAATGGATGTCAAGTTACTCTATTATCTCGAGATCACCATGCATAATCTAGGCTCTAGATTAAAAATTTAATCTATGCCTATCAAATGAAGCTATCCTATTACAAATAAAGCATGATAAACAAACTACACCAATGATTTATGGAGAGAATCTTGAATTATAAGTCTATATAATTTAAGCTTAAAAATGATGTTCTATGCTCTTCTATTTATAGATTTTTTGAATGGGTTAGGATCAATCATGACTATACATCTCAATATTTAGATGTGTGGCCATGAATTAATCTAATATTTATAATTAAATCCATAAATATCCTCATAATGATTTTGGAGTAAGGGGCATTAATAAGGTATGGGTGCCCATAAACTTGATATTTGTTGCATTTATGGCTTATGGATGCCACCCCATTGATCATGTCATTAGGTGATGTATATATTCAAAATCAATTTCTAATAAATAAATATTCAATTTGCTCCATATAATTCTTACTTAAGCTCATAATTTGGTTTAATTTGCTTAAGTAAGGTTAATCAATTTTAGTGTAATTCTTTCTAAAATGGTGCATAATTAATCAAATGGTTAGAAAGTCATATTACTGGGTCATAATTTGACTTAGGAAGAATTGGAAGGCAATTTCAGATGTGTATGGACCGTGATCCCATTTAGGATGTTGCTAACACAAAATAACAAAGGTAAGTGACATGTAATAATGAATTATAAGAAAAGAGTGATCTAAGGCACCAAAATACAAAATTTTCACTTTGACTCAAAATAATTTAATAAAAGTTAAGAATCACATAAAATGCATTTCTCCATTTAGGGATACATTAGCCTAAATCATCACTTGTATATGACTAGTTCAAACCATTTAGTGCGTTTATGTGATTTTAGCCTAAATTATGCATTTAAGTGCAATTCAAGTAAGATTGATAATTTCAAAACACAAGGTGTTAGGAATTAGATCTCTATATTTTTATATTGTTTGAGAAGGTGGAGCGAGACATTTAGGAGAAGTAATGTCTTTAAAGAAAATAGTTGTCAAGAAGAAATTGGAAATAAATGACCCATGATGCCCCTTCAAGAGGACATACAAGGATGAAAGAGAAGGATGAATACTTGACAAGAGAGAGAACATGAGAGATTAACCCATGGATTAGATTAAATCTAGATGAGTTAATGCTTGCACATGTTGATTCCATCAATGATAAAAATATAATTAGAATATAATGGGCCCCAAATTTAGGGGGAATGGGAAGGATATAATCCAAAAATAGAAGTGACACACTTTGAACACACCCAAATCTAGGTTGTAAGCTGCGTGCTTTAAAACTGATCAATCCTAAGACAAATTACACACTAA
Source organism: Torreya grandis (assembly GCA_037957365.1). Classification (NCBI taxonomy): domain Eukaryota; kingdom Viridiplantae; phylum Streptophyta; class Pinopsida; order Cupressales; family Taxaceae; genus Torreya; species Torreya grandis. The sequence continues at coordinate 3,348,244 of JARHVA010000049.1, forward strand.
AATATTATCATCATGGGCAAAAGTGTGGAGAGATTATAATTAGAAGACAAAGAGAATTTTGTCTCCAAGATAAAAGAAATAATAATGTGATGAATTAGAGTAGATATGATCATGATAATTAATTTGGCCCCAATAAGGATGATTTTGATCACTAATAAAGAATGGTTTGTCTACCCCTATAGGGCTGATTTAGATTTATGAACTGATTCAAATGTTGTGCCCCTGTAGGGTAAATTAACAAGTCATATCTCAAGGATATAACCTATTACATAGATTAAAGATTAATGGGTGAAAACATAGATACAATGGTGGAATGGTTTTGAAAAAGCCATACAAAACAAGGCATATGAAAATGCACAAAGTGATGAAAGAGATGAAAAGAAAAGTGAAGATGACCAAGCTGACTTAAGAGATGTCATGTATCCAAACACTACCTACATAGTCCAAATAGACCTCAGGCCAATGTATTTCACCCAAAATATGGGAGATAATGGAATAAAGGATGAATAAAACTAGCCAAGGTTTGATTAGACTCATGATATATACCAAGAGATGCATGTCTAAGCATAGAGTCAAAGTGATAAACCTATTGAGCCTAGTTTATGCATGGTGATCTTGATAAATGTTCATCAAAGTTGTGTTGACATTTAGACTTGAATGCAAAGCAAAAAGTGCTTTGTATAGAAAAATAAATTAGGCATCATAAGTATGAGTAGCTCATAATGACATGGAATTTCAAGTGTATAGAGCCATTTCAAATGTGAATACCTATAACTAAGGATAATGGTAAAAAAATGACCAAAACCAAAGTTACTACTATTTACATTAAAAAAAAATAAAAACAAAAAATAAATAAAACATAAATGAACCTAAATTAAAATCAAGATATGAACAATCAAGACTTAAAGAAAAACAAGAATGTTTAAAAAAAATAAGAACTTAATAACATGAGATCAAGATATAAGTAATCAAGATCTATGTGGACCCTCAAGATGTTCTTGAAAAATAAAAGAAGAAGACAAGAGTATAAGTTCCAATAACAACTAAGATGGCTACGATGATAATCATGGATATTAACAATGGCCCAAGGAACTAACTAAATCTCTAATAATAGATAGAGTTGGTTGTAATGGCACATGCTTACAAATCAATGAGAGTGAGGTCCTGATAAGGAAAAATTTACCACAAAATAGCAACAAGATAATAGGAAAATGTGTAGTACAAGATATCTTTGTAGAATCATCTAGTAAGCAAAGATCATGAGCTAAAGATGAACTCGTGTTCACTTGTCTATAGAAGAAGCTATAAAATACTATCCTTGCTGATTTAATTTATAGAACTAGGGTTGAATGTGATCATAATGTTGATGATTTGTAATCAAGATCATAATTGGTCAAGGGATAAAAGTGTTTAGGTTACAACAAGCCCAAGACATAATAAATCATGTGGTTCTCAAATAGAATGGTCCAAAATGAATGGAGTCTAAAGGATGGTAAAGGGTGGGATAAAACATGTTCAAAATGCCAATGGTCCAAAAGACTTCACTGTCTAGAGTCATGAAAGTAATAAGGTTATCAAAGATAAAGGTCTATGGTAGGTCAAAATAATATGGTGCATGAGATGGATGGTCCAGGATAAAATGGTAAAATAATTCAACATAATTTACCCCCATGTAAAGGGTCTTGTAAACAATGGTTTGAAGCTATCAAGCATAGAACCTCTTTAGGTGTATAATATTCATGGGCTCTGGCTCTATAAGTTCTTCACCATTTGATTTAGCTAGTTGATATGCCCTTAATCCATAGTTTGCCATGATAACAAATGGTCCCAACTAATTAGGTTAGAACTTACCTTTTTTCATGCATTCAACATTTGTGTTCTTCTAGTTCTCTTTTAGGACCAAATCATTAATCTCAAACTCCCAAGGGATAATGCAATTATTGTAGCTTCTCCACAAAATTTTTTGATAGGATTTCTATTTTTCTAGGGTAGTGAAATACTTACCATCAATAAGTTCTAGTTATTTCAAATTTGAGACTCTGTATGCTTCTTCATCTTCAATATACTCCAAATAACTGTGCAATGAAGGTAGCTTAATCTCAATCAGGATAATAGCTTCTGTGTCATAAATAAGGGACCATGGAGTGGCTTCTATGGAGGTTTAATGATTGGTTAAATAAGTCTAAAGGGCATGGAATATTTTTAAGTTACAATTATGGCCAATGTCATTGACAACATTCTTTAAAATGGTTATAATGGTCTTGTTTGATGCTTCAACTTATTCATTACCTTGCGAGTTATATGGTGTGGATTTATTGTGCTTGATTTAAATTTTGTACAAAGGTATTTTACATCTCTATTTACAAAGGATCCACCATTATTGGATATAATACATGCTGGGATGCCATATTGATAGATGATATGGTAATAAATGAATTTAGCTATCTAATTTTTGGTGATATAAGTGAGAGGAATGGCCTCAATCCATTTAGCAAAGTACTTGATAGTCATTAAAATGTGTTTATGGACATTTAAAGATGTTGGGTTTATTTTCTTGATGAGATCAAATACCAAAGGATAGAATGGCCATGGTGTTGTAATTGACTATAGTAGTAAGAAAGGTGCATGTATCAAATTTCCATGTTGTTAACAAGAAGCACACTTCCTCACATAATTACAAGAGTCTGTCTCCATATTTGGCCAATAATAGAATGTTCTGAGGAGCTTCTTAGCTAAGACTACACCATTAGTGTGGGCCCCACACATTCCTTCATGAACCTCCTTCAACACTAGCTTGGATTATCCTAAAGATAAATAATGAAGTAGCATTCCATCATAGCCTTTAAAATAAAAGGTGTTTCCAAGGAGGGTATAATGGGCTAGGTTGTGATGGAATAGTTTTTGTTGGTTATTATATAGGTTAGGTGGAAAAATGTGATCATGGAAGTAATTGTAAATGGCTTGATACCAAGGAATTTTAGGTGGGGGATTGGGACCAGCAATGGCACATACCCTTTTTAAATGTACCATAATATGTGCTGGCTATAAAAGATTCTCAATTAGAAACTGATACTCTTTAGCTCCACCATCAATCTATATCATTAAACCAATTATTTCCATTGCATCGATAGATATGTTGTTGGCCCTTGGTACTTGTTCAAACCATAGAGATTTAAAATGAACCTTGAGATTATCCACAATTTACTTGTAAGGAAAAATCTTGACATCTCTAGTTTGATATTGATGAGTGGTCTAATTGATGATCAATTGGGAATCATCATAAACTATTAAGTGAGGAATATTTCACTGAATAACAAGATGTAGTCCTGTAATAAGTGCCTCATACTTGACCATACTATTTGTAAAATGAAAATTAATATGAAATGATTTGGGAATAAATCCCCTTGTGGTGTAATTAACAATATGTTAGCTCCAAATCAATGAGAAGTGAAGGAACCATCAAAATAAATATTCCATTGCTCAGGTTCATGCTACACTTCTTCCACTATCATGATTAAATCATCAAAAAAGTTGAATTTAAACAGTTGAGTGTCTATAATAGGGGTTTATACAAGTTGATCATCAATAACCTACTCCTTGATAGATTTATGATTATGATACTCAAAACCAAATTCACTTAGGAGCATGACCCAATTAGCCATACATCTTGTGAGCGCTGCTTTAGATAATAAAAACTTGAGAGGATCCACCTTGGTGATGACAATTATTTTATTGTTCAACGTATAATGTACTAACTTTTGGGAAGAAAACATTTTAGGTAAACATGCCTTCTTAATAGGTAAATAATTGTGTTCATAAGCCACCAGTGTGTAACATAAATAATAGACTTCATGTTCTTTACCTCGATTATCATTTTGGGCTAAAAGTGCCCCTAGTACATGCTTAGTTGCTGATATGTAAAGAAGTAGTGGTTGTCTAGGTGTTGACAGTCTCAAAATTGGCAAGTTGGCCAAATATGTCTTAAGCTTTACAAATGCTAACTAAACATCTTAATACCATTAAAACATGACCCCTTTCTTTAAGAGATGTGTAAATGGGTGGCACTTATCTACCAATTAAGAAATAAACCTGTAGATTGATTAGATCTTTCCTTGTAGGCTTCAAAGCTATTTAAGATTTGAAGGTGGAGGCATTTCAACAATGGCCTTAACCATAGCAAGGTCAACCTTGATCCTTATTTATGATATAATGAAACCTACTAATTTCCCTAAAGTGACTCCAAAAACACACTTCTTAGGATTTAGGCAGACTTTATATTCATGAAGCCTCTTAAAGATTCTTCATTGAACATCATGATGTTCATCTCTTGTTCTTGATTTTGATAATATGTCATCAACATAGTCTTCAATAATATTATGCATCATGTCATGGCATGTTGATATGTGGCTCCAATGTTCTTCAAGCCAAATGGCATGACTTGGTAATAGAATGTTCCCATGGTGAATGTAGTTTTGTGTTGATCTTCTTATGTATCTTGATCTGATTATGTCCAAAAAATTCATCCATGAGGGATAATATCTTGTACCCAAAAATAAAATCAATGATAATGTCAATGTTGGGCAGAGGAAAATCATCTTTTGGGCATGATTTATTGATGTCTCTAAAATATGTACAAAGACGTATTCCCTGTAGCTTCTTGTTAAATGGAACTATGTTAGATATCCATTCAAAATAGTCTAATGGTCTAATGAAACATGTTCCCAATAATTTCTCTAATTTGGCTTTTACTAAGAGGGTGGTGCATAGATACATATTTCTAAATTTTTACTTAAATGGTTTGGAATTTAGATGAACAACAAGGTGACACACTACCAAGTGTGGGTCTAAGCCTAGCATGTCTGAATATGCCCATGCAAAAATATCTTTAAAATCCATCAAACTGGATATAATATGTTCATGTTCTACTTTAGTAAGGGAAGCTCCAAGATTTTTTTTTTGGGATCAGCGTATGTTCCCAAGTTCACTTCAACTGTGTTTTCCACAAGTAGTGTGGATCCATCTTCAAGAATAGTAGGTAAGGTATGATCATGATTATCTTCTTCTGCTATAGTTTCTTGATTTTCCTCTTAGAGCTCTAGATGATGTGATGAATTTGAATCCACCATCTTAGATATAGGCTAAGTAGGAAAAACCTCTAGAAAATCAAGATCAAGATGCTCAAAAACTTGTTGTTCTAAAGAGAAACTTGTACTAGCTATGGAGCTAGGACTTGATGGACCTTCTACAACATAAGGGGATGAGCAAACTTTGTCACTTGAGAGCACTTGAAATAGGTTTTCACTCAAGAGCTTGTCTTTTTCTTTACTTTTTCCCAGATCAACATGTGCCTTAAATAGGTTTTCACCTAAAGATATCGATGTTTTATATTTATTATGACCAATAAAGTTTGCTTGATCTACAAAGTAAGTAGAAAGATCTAATGAAAAATCAAATCCTTGTTTGTGATCACCAATGGGCAATCCATCTCTTAGGCCTATGTACTATGAAATTGATTCTTCATTCTAAAACTTATTAAGGCATATGACCAAATTTTGATGGTCTCAATCAATGATTTCAAGATGATAAAGGCATAGGGGACAATTAGGTCCTACTTCAATAAGGGAAGATCCATTAGCGGAATGGGTTCTTGCTTCATGATGAGAAACTCTAATGAGATAACTAGGTGTGATGGTCATGATAGCATTTTGGTCAAATAAATATGAGTCAATAAGCTTGTTGAAAAGGCTATAATGGGATGTTACATCATTGCCAAGAGTCTCATTGCTAGTTGATTTGGAAGAATCACTATTGAAAGTCATGAGGTCACCCCTAAGTGGTATAAATCTGAGACCATGATTGAAATTGGGTACTTTAACTAATAATGGTTCAAAGATTCCTTGGGCTCATGGGCCAAGGCCACTTCCTCTATAATCAAGATGATCTAATTAGGGATAGGATAATTTGGATTTTGAAAGCAATCAATAAGGCCTTTAGAATATAACCAATATCTTTATGTAAAATCCTCTCAATCTGTCTTTGGTGAAGTAGTAGGTACAAATACCACAGGTGGTTTCTACCATTCTTTTTTTAGTTGCCAGATCAAGGTGGTTCTATTTGGGCTCTTAGATAATTTGGGTTTACCAAATTTTTTTGGAGACTTTGGAAATGTTACAACATGGAAGACATAATTTAGATGATATGTAGAAATGCCCACATCTTCAATAATAACCTATTTTTCAAGAGTTGTAGGAAATGGATCAATTGAAGTGGATGCAAGGTCACTAGGGTTGATATAATTAGATGGAGGTGGATTTGAAACTTTATTCTTATTCTTCTTTGCAATTAGTTAATAACTAGGACAATAGTTATAATTGTGATACTCAGCCTCAAGATGTTTGTAGTACTGATAACACTGTTGATCGATGGGAACAATAAACTTGATCCCATCATGGGGAAACTTAAAGCATTAGTGAAAGGTGGATGGAGTGGCCTGTACTTCATAGATCCAAGGGAGACTAAGAAGTATGTTATAAGGCATTTTAATGTTCATAATATGAATCAATGTGTGGTGGAAAAAGGAGCCAACAATGATTGGCAACCAAATAATACCAGAAGATTCCCTCTCAACATTATTGTAAGCCTTTATTGTGATCATTTCTAGCTGGATGTTCTTCATAGTGTAGCCCAATCTATGTACTAGTTTAAGGGAAACTATGTTCATTCCCAAACCATTATCTATAATAAACTACTTGATCTTATAGTTTTCAATAATTACCTCAATATACAATGGGTTGTTATGTCTTGGACCTAGGGCAGCCATGTCTTTTTGGTCAAATATGAGCTGAAAAAATGAAGACAATTATCCAACTAGTGTTTGGAACTATTCAGGATTTATATTTTTGGGAAGATTTGATTCTTATAAAAGTCTATTCAGAATAATTCTATGGACTTCAAATGTACACAAGAGATCTAAAAATGGAAATTTACATAAGATTTTTGCTTAGTTGGTCTGATAGACTATAAGGTTTCTCAACATTGGGATGAGATGGCTTGGCCTTGGCTAGCATAGTATTAGGCTTTGGAATCGAAGGCACAATGTTCACATTGGGTTATATGGAAGAAGTGGGCAAAGGGCCTTGAAGAGTAATTTACAAGCATCTAGTTGTGACTATGTAACCTAAAGGTGGCAAAGAACTAATATAATTAGAAGACGAAGGTGAAGGGCCTTAGAGGGTGACTCATGGGTGTCTAGTTACATTACTACAATTTTGAGTCAATGAGGAGCCATTATAATTAGAAGAAGGATGTTATCCAAAAATAGTAACCCGTGCAAATAGAGTCACAATAGAATTCTACAAATTTAACATGGTATTATTATGGGGAGAGGGTGTTGGCTCTATAATAATGGGTCCTGTATTATGAGGATCATGAGACAGTTCATGATATTTGATAGTAATAGTGGCAATGTGGGTTTAAAAATGCATCCCATTGTGTTATTATAATCACAAGGCATATTATTATAACCTAAGTTATTAGCATGGGTATTATGATCCTAATTAAAATCACGTTGATTATGATTTTGACCCTGAATCTAGTTTTGATTCTACCTTTGGTTTTGTCCTTAATTTTACTAGTTTTTTCTTGGTGGTGGTTGATTATGTTGAGGAAATGGATCTTGGTAGATTCCCATACCCTGATTAGTGCCTTATGGGGCCAAGTTGATCTTAAATTCACCACTCTCAATTACATCTTCAATAAGGTGTCGTAATTAGATGCACCAATAGGTACCATGTCAAATAACATGATGGAAGTTGCACCATTAATTCTCTTTGTACCAATCTAGTTTTGGCTAATCTTGAGGAACTGGCCTTGGTACTAGCCATACAATCAAATTAAATACTATGAGATTTTGAAACACTATCTCAATTGGTTATCCTAATTTGATTAAGACTCTATATTAATTATGAAATGTCCTCCTTAGAGGTTGTCTTTGCAAATTTGGTGGTAGATTAGGTGGATCCATTCTTGCATTTAGGGCCAGTGAGGCCTACACTATTTATATAGCTCTTGTTTCAGCCACACCATTTCCAATAATGTTCTAGTTCTTGTTAAATCCCTTAGGCCTTTTTGTGCAACTATTTGACTAAAAGATGGGGTCTATTTTGAAATTTGACTCTGTGCAAAAATATTGACAAGGCTTTTTGTAATAAGAGCCTTCTCAATTTGGACACCCTTATCTATTATTTATTTGAAAGTGTTTGCATAAGCAAGCCATAGATTATGTACCATCTCATGGTGTAGGTTTTGTGAAAATATGTTTTCCAACTATTTATTTGGCAAGTTATATTGACAACAACATGCTAATGCTTTCTATATTTGTAGATATGTAGTGAAGCTTTCTCCATCATGTTGTTTGGCTTTTCATAAGTCAACAATGATCAATTCATGTTTGATGTTATACAAAAAATGGTTGATGAAATTTTTAGATAATTTATTCCAATCTGTAACCAATCCCTTAGGTAACTTGAGTAGCCAATTTAAAGCTTGTCTTGCTAAACTTCACAGAAAAAATTGAAGTAAGAACACACTAGTGTAAGTAACCTCTTAGCATAATACAAAAAATGCATGGATGTGTTCACATGGGTCACCCTTTATTTTAATTGTCAAATTTGGGTGCCTCAAAATGAGGTAAAAAGGGGACTTGAAGAATTCTTAAATCAAATGGATATGGACATATCTCATCTAATTTGTACTTTTTGATCCTTTTTCTAGTCTCCAAATGTGACACAATCTATTTCATGGAGTTCCAATCTTGCATGTTTGGTTCATTTATGGGTGGAAAATAATTATATTAGGGTGGAATGTGCCCTTACTATTGTTTTTAGGGTGGTATGTACCCCTATTATTTCTATTGGGGTGGAGTGTGCCCCTATTGTTTTTCTTAGGGTGGAATATGGCCATGTTGTTGTGTGGATTTGGTACTTATGTACACCCTATGATCCTTGACTTGATTTTGGTTTGATCTTTGAGTTGATTAGGTAAGATGTCAATTTATAGGAATATATTACCTCAAATTAACCATGTTTTATTTATTTTAGAGAGTTATTTATCTATTCACCATTGTACGTGTTAGTTGAGATGAACTATCCAAATTGTTTTATATAATTTATTTAATGCATACTGAATGTTTGGGTCTTTAAATTTGTAAAGGAATAAGAGGTTCTTGGTGATTGAAAAATGTGTGCTCTATGTCTAGTGAGCATGTTTCAAAACATCTTGGGATTTTGGTTTTGTTATCAATATATCTTGATCTATCATGGTTGTGTTCTCAACTAGATTTTGCATTGTTTCAACCACATTTCCCTATTACTTTGAAGCATCATTATGGATTGATGTAGCTACTAAAGAGTCTATTAAGTCTATGATAAGTTGGTCTATGTATCACTGACTTATCTTCTTAATCTTATTGACAAGATCTTGATCATTTGGTTTTGACTCTATAAGTATTTCCTTGCCTTTGCTAGAACAAGGGACGTTTGTTTGCACAATGTTTGAAAAAACATATTCTTGATTTTATTCTCCTTATCTAACTATGGTATGTAATTATTACATGTGAAAATTTGAGCATAGTCTAACACCAAATTCTATCAACCTTATAAGGGCTTCATGTTTTTCCTCTTGGGGTTGATATTCTACGCAATATTCCTCAAATCCTACTATTGTTGGAATATCCTCAAAGACCACTGAATTATCTCAACCATCATAATAATGATATTACTCATATCTAGAGTCATAAGGGACCCCACTATGAGTGTACCTTTAAGTCATGTCTAAAAAAGGTTGATCTACACATTTGACTAGATTTGGAAATGTTTTGCAAACGTTTGAACAAGGTATGTATTTTGATCTTTTCTAAACAAGGTGACTAGATAACCAAAGAGACTATAATAGGGAGGGTGGCATAGTACCACACACAATTATAAGAATGATGTTAAAAAAATTACTCAACCTTGGGTAAATCTAAAATCATATGAATTGGAGGAGGGTATGATAACTCAAAAAGCCTAGAGTGTAACTACTACACTAAAATGTAGAATTTTGAGATACATCAATATCGTAAAAAATAGTTCAACTTTGATGAGTTGCTACTAGAAAACTAGAATAAATCCATTCAAATTATGAAGGAGATAATATGAACCAAGAAACTCAAAATGTGGAAACATGTAAAAATTCTTAAGTATACAAATAAAACCAAATAGGTAGTACAACACCACCACATGGTAATAGGAATGGTAGTATAAAATATGTTCTATAAATTTGAGTGTGAGTGAGACACTTGATGACCCAAGTTCACAATGGTGAGATAGATGATGAGTCTAAAAATGGCCTTCAATCGAAATGGGAAATTGAACTCAAGTTCTCTCAAGTCAAGTGTACATGGAGAACCCAATTAACACCTCAACCTTATGAAATTATAAAGGTGCAATTTCAAATTTTAACTATAAATGAAGGACTTAAAAATAATTTGGGAATTGGTTTAGATTCAAATGGTCACAATAATTGTGCTAATTAGATGATATAACACAGTGTTTAAGATGACAAATTTGATTAAGGAAAAGATTGATTTTCACTTGGACAATGTAACACCTCCTTGTTCAAGAAATTGGGGATAATGTGTTTGGTTATGACATTTGTTTACAATCAATTTTTGACTCAAATAAAGACCAAGAAATCTAAAAAGACTAAAATATACCAATACAACTAAGTAATCATCCTAAAGCCCTAAAATTAACAAGGTTGCATGATACTATTAAAGTTTATCTTTATGCATTCACTTGAGAAGAAATTAAGTGTTCATCAAAACTAAAAGTGAATTATATATTAGGTTATTTTACACCCCCTTCTCTCAAGTGATAATATGATGACATGGACCTTGGGGTGGACCTCGCATCAACAATATTTCCATGACACGCGGGATTTATCTAAAACTTACAAAGTTATGACTGTCTAGATGGTTTTAAGTGTGGTTAACACAAGGAATTAAATACATCAATAGGATCCATGTTAAATAACTTGTTGTGAAAAGGTATAGTCATTTTCACAACCACTACATCCATCAATTGCTCAGTGTAGTATGATGTCTTGAATGATCATATGTTCTGAGATGACTTGTCACTAACAAATATAGTTTAACTGATCAAACCACCATCTTAGTGGGGTGATCCCAATTTATATACATCCCATGGATAGGATTTGAATACAATGCTAAGATATTTAAGCCTTGGGTCAAATATTCTTCAAAGAACTCATGGGAGGTAGTGACATCCCCCTCACAAGCCAAAATGCATGAAGTAAAATCTAAGTAAAAAGGATTTAGGTTGTATTTAGATCACCTAAACCTTGTCAGTTTTGGGGAGAGCCTATTCAAATTCCTTTTTATGCCTTGGAAAAAGGCACAATTTTAATGAAGAGGTGATTTTTATCTTACGAGTTCTTTATAAGGGATGGGGGAGCATACACGCATAATTCCTTTTGCTCAAAAAATCTAACAAAAAAAATTATAGATGACTTATAAAAAATAAAAATCTTTTGAAAAGATTATAACTTTGAAGTGAGTTTAGTTTTAAGCATTGAATTAAAGTGTTTGGTGATGTTATTTGGCCCATTAACCTTAGTTTACAAAAACATTTGAAAAAACAATTACAAAGCATCCAAAATAAACATGCAATTTTCCTTTTAAACACTAAAGGGAAGGTTATTAATTATTTTTAAACACTAAAAGGAAGTTTAGAAGACTTAGTTATACTCAAATTATCACTTCTCCATGTAGGTCCTACATAAAAAGTTAGATAGTTTTGTTTAGCTTTGAATCACTTTTGACTTTGAGATAAGCAACTTTGAAAAACATGCTCTCGAGTCTATGTTTTTTAGAAACACAATGACCAATGCAGGTCATTGTTAACTGGTGTCAATTCCTACAAGACCATCATCAGATGAAACCCAATTGTGGCTGATCAAAAATGATCAATAACAGTCACTTATGAACCTGAAGGCAAAAATTTTATGCTTTAAAAATATTTTTTAGGATAAAATATCCAAAAGAAAACCTTTTGGATCAAGAAATGTTTAGACCAAATACTTATAAAACAAAAATTATTAGAAACAAACTTGAATAAAGTTCTAAAAATTTAAATTTTTATCCGTATTTCCCTTGTAACCTATTCGATCGTGGTTAGCCCTAATTGATGCCGATAAGTCAAAAATGTCACCAGTCACTATGTGACATGTGTGTGAAAAATGTTAAAAACATGGGAAAATGAGCATAAACATTAATGTTTAAGGAATTTTTAATGACTTAAATGGAAATATAATATTTCCAAAATGTCTTCCTTGCTTGAATGGATGATATGGTCCCACTAGGGATGCCAAGATGTAGTGTAGGATTACAAATAGAATTAGTTCAAACATTAGTCATGGAAAGCACAAAATAATGCATAAAAAGTAACAATCTAATTCATACTATTATATAGGGTTTGTTAATGATAATAAGAAGAAATTAAAAGAAATCACATATACATATTACCTACCCAAGTGATTCTACCATCCAAAAATGGCTCCAAGTGTGTTTTTCCCCTTAATTTGGTATTCTTATCTTTATCAACAATGGATTCCAAGCACTTACATTATCTCAAGATCACCATGCATTATCTAGGATCAATACAAGAAATCTAATCTATGCCTATCAAATGAAGCTATCCTATTGCAAATAAAGCATGATAAATAAACTACATAAATGACTTGAGAGAATCTTGCATTATAAGTCTACATAATTTAAGCTTAAAAATGATGTTTTATGTTATTCTATTTATATATTTTTCAAATGGGTTAGGAACAACCATGACTATCCATCTCAAGATTGAGATGTGTGTCCATGAATTAATCTAGTATTTATAATTAAATCCATAAATATCCTCTGTTGGATGGTGAAGCCTAATTTTATTTTAATGCCTATTTATTGATAGGGGGTTATGGGGAGACAATTCCCCCCCACTAGGGTCACCACCCCCTGGAAGGGGTTTAGGGGGAGTTCCCCTGAAGTAATTTTTTAAAAAAAATACACTATAAAATATTATAATTTTGTAGTAAATTTGGACTGTTCACTATTAAGTCATAGATCTAATGGTAGAAATTATGTTTTTGCATTTTTACCCTAATATGTAACCCTCCTTTTATATGAGGGCATTTTAATTATTATGGTACATTGTATGTGAATGAAAATGATATTGTAGTGGTTGTATTGCAAGTTTTTCCCTTCATTTGTTGGACTGAATAATAAGAAAGATTGGTTGTTTCTATGTGGGCATAACCCATATTGGGTGAACCACATTAAATTTATGTCTCTATTGTGTTATATTTTTTGTATTTTATTTCCATCTTTAATTCATTAATATTGATTTGTGTTCTTTATTCCTAACAATTGGTATCAGAGTCAAAGGTTTATTTGGAAGATAAACTCATAGAAAAAGAGGGTTCTTGGTCTGAGTGAGAGCAATGGTAGAAGAAGCCAAGTTTAAGGTTAAAAATTTTAGTGACCAAAACTACCAACTATAGAATGTGTAAATAGAGGACTATCTATATTAGAAGGATCTTTTCCTACCATCAGGTAGAATAACAAAGAAGTCGACAACTATGAAGGATGAAGATTGGGAGGTTCTTGACAGAAAAGCACTAAGAATAATATGATTATGCCTGGTAGAATCGGTGGCCTTCAACATTTTAAAAGAAAAGACAACAGAGGATGTGATAAAATCATTAGATAGAGTGGATGAAAAACCCTCAGCCTCCAATAAGGTATTTCTTATAAAGCATTTATTTAATCTAGAAATGTCAGAAGGTAGGTCTATTGCTGATCATTTAAGCTTTGTAGGAGTAAATTTTTATGATGAGGTTAGGGATATTTTAATTTTGTGCTCATTGCCAAAAAGTTGGAATGGCTTGGTCATGGTTGTGAGTAATTCTATCTCTGGTTCAAACACTTTAAAGTCCAATGATGTTATTGGTGTTATTCTTAGTGAGAAAATGTGATGGAAAAGCACATGTGAGACATAAAGGAATGATTTGAATATGAAGAATAGGGGAAGACAAAATGATAGAGGAAATGGCTCAGGGAATCATGGTAAGTTTAAGAAAGGAAAATCAAAATCTACAGGAACATTGGTGTGTTGGATTTGCGAGAATAAAGGACACTTGAAGAAAGATTGTTGGTTTTGAAAAGGAAAACAAGTAGATGGACAAAAAGATACAAATTAGGAAACAAATGTAGTAGGTGATGTGTTACAAGATGCTTTAATATTTTATTTAGATAATATTAATGATTCTTGGGTATTATATTCAGGGGCTTAATTTCATGCTACACCTCATATAAAATATTTTCAAGACTATGTTCAAGGTGATTTTGGATAGGTTTATTTGGGTGATGGTGAACCCTATAAAATTATAAGAAAGGGTAAGACATAGATAAAATTATAGAATGGAAAAAAATGGTTTCTAAAGAGGTGAGGCATGTTCCTGAGTTGAGAATAAATCTAATTTAGTAGGGTAGTTGGGAAGTGAGGGCTATATAGTTACATTTGAAATTTTTTTGTGGAAGGTCACTAAAGGATCATTGGTAATAACAAAAGGAGAGAAGGTAGGTAAATTATATTTATCTAATAGTAATGTTGACTCTTCTATGGCTTTAGCTTCTACAAAAGTAAGTATAAAATTATGGCACCACAAACTTGGGCACATGAGTGAGAAAGGGATGTAAGTTATCCACTTAAAGAATTTGTTGCTAGATTTGAAGAAGGTGGATTTGGATTTTTGTGAGCATTGTTGTATGAAAAATAGAAGAGAGTCAAATTTCTCAAAGTTGGAAAGACAAATAAGGATGAACAATTAATAGTTTGTGCATACATATGTATGGGGACCGGCTTAGGTATCATCCCTTGGTGGCTCTTATTATTATGTTACTTTTATTGATGATGCAATTCGAAAAACTTGGGTTTGTTTCATATGAAAAAATCAAATATTTTTGATACTTTAAAGAAATGGAAAGCTTTGTTTGAAAATGAGACAAGAAATGAGTTGAAGTATGTGAGATCAAACAATGAAGGTGAATAATGCAATAAGGAATTTGATAATTATTATTCATTCTAGGGGATTCATAGAGAAAAGATAGTTTCAAAGACACCACAACAAAATGGTGTGTTATAAAGGATGAACATGACAATCATGGAGCATGCATGGAGCATGAGATTACATGCAGGGTTGTCCTTATAGTTTTAGGTAGATGCTATAGATACTGATATTTACTTAATAAATAGAGAACCTTTAAGTTCATTAGATGGTGGAATTTTAGAAGAAGCATGGATGGGTAAAAAGGTAGATTATTCCTTCTTAAAGACCTTTAGTCGTGAAGCATTTTTCCATATTGATAAAGAAAATAAAACCAAGCTTGAATCAAAATCCAAGAAATGAAATTTTATTAGATATGGAGTTAATGATTTTGGTTACCATTTATGGGATTTTGAAAATCTTAAAATCATTAGGAGTAGAGATGTGATATTTAATGAGAAGGTCATGTATAGAGATCAGTTGTAGGGAAAGAAACAAGAAAATCCAAATATAAAATATGTAGTACTTGATTAAATCATAGAAAATGAAATTCCAAAAGTGATAAAAAATTAGAATGTGAAGCAAATACAATAAAAGATACCTTAAAATCTTGGAAGTGTAGCTATAAGATCTACTAGAGTAATTAGAATCCTTGAATGATACTCTCCTTCACTTTATTAGTTATTATTGATTGATGGTGGTGAGCCAAAAAGCTATGAAGAAGCAATGCAGGTAGAAACTAGAAAGAATTGGGAGCAAGGCATGAAATAGGAGATGGACTCCTTTGTACATAACCAAATTTGGGATTTGGTTTGGTTGATTGTGGGTAAAAGAGCATTGTAGAATAAATGGGTTGATAGGCTAAAGGAAGAAGATGGAGGCAAAAAAGGGTACAAGGATAGACTTATTGTAAAGGGGTTTGCACAAAAGAAAGGTATTGATTTTGATAGAATATTTTCTCTAGTTTTAAAAATGACTTCTATAGGAACTATTTAAGTTTGGTAGCATTAGCAAATTTCAACTTGAACAGTTAAATGTGAAGACTACTTTCCTTCATGGTAATTTGGAGGAGGAAATATATGTGGAGCAGCCATAGGGATACAAAGTAAAAGGTAAGGAGAAAGTGGTGTGCATGTTGAAGAAGAGTTTGTATGTTCTAAAACCAACTCCAAGGTAGTGGTATTTGAAATTTCACATCTTTATGACAGAACAAGGTTATAGTAGATGTCAATTTGACCACTTTGTCTATTTTAAAATATTATATAATGGCAACTATATTATATTGTTATTGTATATAGATGACATGCTTGTTGCAAGGTCTAACATGCAGGATATATATGATCTCAAAAGAAAATTAGAAAATTCATTTGAAATGAACTATTTGGGTGATTCAAAACAAATCCTTAGTATGAGAATAATAAGAGACAAAAAAATAGAAAATTGACATTGGCTTAAGAAAAGTACATAAAAAAGGTGATAGTCAGGTTCAATATGCAAGATGCAAAACCTATAAGTACACCTTTGGGAGGGCACTTCAAATTAAGCAAAGAACAGTGTTCTAAAATGTAGGAATAAATCAATTACATGTCTAAAGTTATATATGCTTCAACAATTAGAAGTTTAATGTATGCTATGGTGTGCATGAGACCAAATATTACTCATGTAGTGGGAGTTGTCAGCAGGTTTATGAATAATCTAGGAAAATAACATTGGGATGTATTCAAGTGGATTCTCAAGTACTTGAGAGGGATCACTAATAAATGATTATGTTATGTAGGTTCAAATGTTACCTTATGAGGATATGTTGATGCATACATGGTTAGAGATTTAGATGGCAAGAGGAGCACCACAAGTTAGGTTTTCACTATTGGTGATACAATAATTAGTTGGATTTAAAAATTATAGAAGATAGTTGTTTTTTCAACTATAGAGGTAGAATATGTTACAACTACATAAGCTAGAAAGGAGATGATTCAGATGTAATGGTTCATGAAAGAGTTGACACATAAGTTGGAAGATTTTAGTTTGTATAGTGATATCCAAAGTGTGATTCATTTATCAAAGGACTTGGCATTCCACTCAAGACCCAAACATATACAACTCAGGGATCACTTTATTTGTTTAGTTTTGGAGGATGGTCAACTAAAGTTGGAAAAAATTCATGTGAGTCAAAATCCTATAGATATGCTAAAAAAGGTAGTCACTAAGGAGAAGCTAGAGAGTTGTTTAGATTTAATAGGTCTTCAAAGATAACAATGAAAATGAGAAAGGTGTTAGGGTCAAATTCCAAATAAAATTCTAAGCAAGAGTTGTGGTGGTGGACTTACAACAATCAGTCTCCAAGTGGGAGATTATTGGATGGTGGAGCTTGATCTTATTTTAATGCCCAGTTGTTGACAGGGGGTGTGGGGGCCAATGCTCCCCACTAGGGTCATCTCTCCCCTGGTAGGGGTTTGGGGGCAGTTCCCTTGAAGCAAAATTTTGTTAAAAATATACTATAAAATAATATAATTTCATAGTAAATTTGGACCATTCACTATTAAGTCACAGATCTAATGGTAAAAAATATGTTAGTGCATTTTTTCCTTAATATGTAACCCTCCTTTGATATGAAAGCATTGTAATTATGATGGTACACTATATGTGAGTAAAGAGGATATTGCAATGGTTGTATTCTAGATTTTTTCCTTTATTTATTAAACTAAATAATAAGGACTAGTTTTTTTTTGTAGATGTAGCCTATATTAGGTGAACCATGTTAAATCTATGTCTCTATTATGTTGTTTTTTTGCATTTTATTTATATCTTTAATTCATTAATATTTCTCTGTGTTCTGTATTCCTAACATCCTCATAATGATTAGGAAGAAGGGGCATTAATGAGGCATGGGTGCCCATAAACTTGATATTTATTGTATTTATGGCTTATGGATGCCACCCCATTGATCATGTCATTATGTGATGCATATATTAAAAATAAATTTCCAATAAAGAAATATTTAATTTTCTCCATGGAATTCTTAATTAAGCTCATAATTTGGGTTTAATTTGCCTAAGTAAGGTTAATCAATTTTAGTGCAATTCTTTAGAAAATGGTGAATAATTAATCAAAATGGTCAGAACATCATATTACTGGGTCATAATTTGATTTGAGAAGAATTGGAAGGAGATAATAGATGTGTATAGATCATGATCCCATTTAGGATGTTGTAGACACAAAATAACAAAGGCACATGATGTGTACTAATGAATTAGAAGAAAAGAGTGATCCAGGGTACTAAAATGTGAAATCATCACTTTCACTCTATATTATTTAAGAAAATTTAGGAATCGCATAAAATTCATTGCCCCATTTAGTGATATATTAGCCTAAATCGACAATTGTACATGAATAGTTCAAACCATTTAGTATGTTTAAGTAATTTTGGCCTATTGCATTTGAGGAGTAAGATTGACAGTTTTAAAACATAAGGTGTTAGGAATTGGATGTCTACACTGGGTTGGTTGATATAATTTATAATACTAATCAAATTATATTAAGATGGAAAATATAGTCCCATTGAAATATATAATATTTTTTTAAATTCTAAAAGGATAAACATGGAAAGATCCAACTAGAGGTGGGATAAGATTCATTTCAGGTTCACTAAGATGTATTCATAGATTAGTATGACCTATAACTATCCTCTTTATATCAGCATACTAAGACTTGAATAAGGTCATAAAAATAGAGCTTGCATAAACTTGGGCAAATGTGTAAGCACATAGAATATATGTAGACCTAGGAGAGGGTAATGTACACTCAAATTTCAATTAGAAATGGTTACAAATCCTAAGCCTATGACATGGGATACAAATCTCATTAGGGGTCAATTATGGGTAAGTGATTTTAAAATTATTATATAGATGGAAGTAAAGTAAAGGTAAAAGTAAAAAGAATGATGGGTAAGTGGTTGTAAAAAAGGTAAGGTGTCATGGTCAACTAAATGGGGGTCTATGCAACCTAAAGTGATAAATAAAAATCTAATGAAACCCTATATATCCTAGCTTATTTGGTATAAGGAAGAGCATAAGTGAGGATACACACATACATCCACAAATAAATAAACCAACCAACATCTAATTTACTAAGTAAAGGAAAGAGTATATAGATATAAATACTCACTTGTGGGTAGACCCATTGATGCTTGAATCTCCCCCTTTGGCTCAAGTGACCCTTTTCAAGATATTTTTTAGGTTGAATTCCTCTAATGGTAATATGAATACCTCAATATCTCTAGTTTTTAACTATAAAATATTTCTCCCATTGAGCTCTAATGAAACTACAAGACTAGATATCCAAGATAAGGTTCTACACCTCTAACTCCTCTAAATACTACATAGGATAAGAAATGTGAGCATAAACAAAGTGTATGAGTTAGATATATATCTTAGGAATGAAATATGACCCATATATATATGATTCTAATACCCAAAAACAACCCTAAAATCTAATATAATGGTATCGACTAGGCCAATACAATTGGAAGATGTCGATTGACATATTATGGTATTGACAAGGTCAATATAGTACAAATGATTTAAAAACAAACTCAAAATTGTATAAGGATAACTGATACATTACATGGAATATAAAGTAATAAATGTATAGTATCAGTTACGCTGATAGAGTAGGGTATAAGGAAGCTATAAAATATGGACATAAAGTAAATGGAGATGTAATATGGATAGAGATTCAGAGGAGGTTAGACTGATAGTAATGATGGTGTGATAGAATATCATGCAAACATCTCTTGAAAATTACCATGATTTGGTACCACCCTATACCTAATACACCCTTTAAGGTGTGAACTCAAGGATATTGATGTGTCAACAAGACATTACAAAACAAATTATTAGTAAATTGATAAAGTGATAATATCATGTGTATACAACATGCAACTTTATGGTGAGATCATTTGTAATTAGAAATAAGTAGAAGAGGAAAATACACAATCAATTTTAGGGATAGGATGCTTGAAAATATGAAAGGTAAGTACTTACCCTTAGATTAATAGTTGATTTTATTCAATAAATTTAAAATTTTTAGACAAATAAATGAGTGTAAAGGATTACACATAAGAGTTTTATAAGCTCAAATTTATAAGGTCACGTTTAATATGATCAAGAAAATATCTCAAGGTAATTGAATGATATTCATATTTCTATAGAAGATGACTTTGGAATTTTTTATTTGAATTCAGTGGAAGAAGATGATCAATGTGCATTGAAGGTGAATAAGAAGTTTTCAAGAAGGTAAAAAACAAATTTAGAGGTAGAAGAAGAGGTTAAACAAACATTGGTAGAGGATAGCATGATCATGAAGGATGAAATAATTTTTTTCAAAATTGGAGTCAAACACAAAGAAGAAGAAGGTATTATTAAAGAAGAAGAGGATAGTTTCACAGAGGAAGAGGTAGAGGTTTCATGCATACATACTATGAGTTTATATATATTAGACAATGGGAATTTGAATTATAAAATCATTATGAAACAATGATATAATAAAAAAAGGCTAGTAATCACATTCCACAAGAAAATGAAGTGGGTGTTGCATTCCCAAATCATATGGAAGAATAAAAACATGGATAAGCTCTTATGATGAAGAGATTACTACTAAAACTAGGAAAAAGGAGAATGCACTGGTGCAAAGAAATAATCTTTTCTTAACCATATTCAAACTTAGAGGTAATTGTTGTAAGATTATTGTTAATAATGGTATCACAAATAACTTGGTATCTAGTGAAATGGTATAAAATCTTGAGTTGAAAAGAATATTACATCACAATTTGTATAAGGTGTCTTGGTTAAAAAAAGACATCAAATTTTAGTGAATGAATAGTGTATGGTTAGTTTTCAGATTGGGTCTAACAAAGATGAAGTTTTGTGTGAAATTATGCCCATGGATGTATGTCATATGTTATTTGGAATACCATGGTAGTTTGATATAAAGGTCATGTATGATGGAATAGATAATACCTACACATTTATGAAGGGTGGTAAGAGGTTCACATTTAGCTCATCACATGAAAAATAAGAAGTGGAAAATAATCCTAAGGTGTTGTTAGTTTATGATAAACAATGTTTGAAATAAACAAAGAAGGAAAATGCATGTTTTGATTTTATTCACAGACCCATGCAAGTGGGGACAATGGATGAGGTGAGTGAAATTCCAACGTAAGTGTAGATTTTTTTGGATGAATATTTTGAAGTTATTTTAAAACATTTTCTATATGGATTGCCAATTTTTAGGAGCATTAGCCATTACATGGATCTAGTGCCTAAATCTAGTTTGTCAAATAAAGAAGCATATAATTTGACACCTATGGAGAATGAGGAGGTGAAGAGACAAGTACAAGAGTTTTTGGAGAAGGGTTTTGATAATATAGTCTATGTGAAGCTCCTATAGTGTTACCACCTAATAAAGGTGGGGAATGTTTTAGTGTATAGATTCAAGAGCCTTTAACAAGAGCACAATCAAATGATGGATTATTGAGTGGATAAATGTAGTTCACATAGATCGATTTGAAAATTGGATATCACCAAATAAAAATTAGAGAAAGTTATGAATGAAATATTGTGTTTAATACAAATTATGGTTTTTAGAGTGTGTAGTTATTCTATTTAGGTGATCAATTGATCATATAACATGTAGTCTTTATAAATTCTACCAATTTTTTTTGTCTAAGCTTGTACCACTAAGCGCGCTCCTTGTTTTTTATATCAACATATTGTTTATTCTCTCAACAACTCCATTCTATTATAGTATATATGATTTGAATTTTTCCTTTATATTCCAAACTGATTATAGATATTCTTAAATTCATTTAATCAAAACTCTCTCCCATTATTTTTTTAACACCTTTAACTTCTTGTCTATCAAGTTTTCTACAAGGTCCTTAAAATCCTTGTATTTAAAAAAAAAAACCTATGTTTTTTTTGGAGTAAATACACTTATGTTTTCCTTGAGAAATCATTTATATAATAAACGTAAAACTTATATTTCCAAAGTGATGGAACATGCATAAGTTCAAACACATCACTATGTATCAACTACAAAATCCCATCTGCCCTTGAATAATTACTGGCAAACCTTACCTAATTTTGTTTAACATTACATAATGCTCATAAAAATAAAAATAAAAGGGGAAATTATAAATTCATTTAGGTATACCTTTAGTGTGGAAATATCAGACACCTTTCTCTCCAATATTTGTCAGGATCTGACAGCTCCTAAGAGCATAATTGATTACCTTTGTATAAGAAACTAAAGAATTAATTAAACCAGAATTAACAAGTAACTAGAATCTATAAATAACATAGAATTTGAGAGACAATGCAATCTTGTATTCAACTCATCTAGAAAGAAAATAAAATAAAGAAGATGCCACACTCTTCTCACACCTCTGAGGCTTCCCACACCTTTAGGACTCCCAGTAATTCTCGATCAAGAGTTCTCTCTCTCAATTACGATCACAACAAACAACTCAAACATAGAGTTGTTGTTCACCTCCACCAGTTAGTAATAATACTGCCAGTACACAAGTACTCAAAGTACTCCAAGTAGATCTCCCATGAACTTGCAACAACCTGCAACTCAAATGATCTTACTTACCATGTAGATCTTCTCCCTGATCTTGCACAACCTGCAGATCAACTGATCTTACATACCCAGAAGAACCCTTGTCCTTGCCTCACCAAGTCCTTATGATTCTTCCTTGGATAGAACCCCTCTGATTCTACTCTTCAGATTTTACAAATTACAATACAGCCCATGGGTCTCTTAAATAGATCCCATGCAAAACAATAATTAGACTTCTTAATTACAATAATTAGAAACACAGCTCAAGACTAAAATTAGTCTTTACATGCAAACTAGCCATTCAACAAACTAACTATTCATGCAACAAATAGTTCTAGAATGCACAGGTGACTGACGTCAGTCCCTATCTATCTAGAGGTGACCAACATCAACTGACTCCTGACCGATGTTGGCAGCTTCTTGTCAACTCCTGACCGATGTCGGTTGGCCTAACCAACGTCGATGACTGTGACACTCAGCAACCTCCTTATTTGCATCAATGAAGCTTTTAGCTCCACAACCTAACAATATTTTCTATCTTTTGATGCTAGAGCATTGTCTTCCCTAGGGGTAGCATAAAGGTTTTATTATGTTTCATTCATAATCATAGGAATAACAATGATATTACATGCATCACTCATAATGTGATTTAATACACAAGATAAAACTTAGTGAAAAATGTTCTAGATGAAAATCTAGATGGAATTGTGTGTGTGTGTGTGTGGGGAATCTATACTAGATAATATGTAGAGAGTCAAGAGGTAAATAATAGAACTAGAACAATAATTGTTTTATTTATTTATATGTAATGTACATGACATACTCTCAATAATTATGTATGTTTTTCTATTTTCTAATATGATTGATAACCAAATATATATGTGTATACATATATTTAAAATCTAGGAAGGTATAAAAAACCATTAAAAAAGTTGAAACTATGGAGATCCAATGTGACTCTTTGACTTATAACAATTATGTTGATCAATTTTAGAAGTAACACTTGAAAATTTGGCATGATTTATTTCCTTATGAAATGGGGCATTACTTATTAATGCCACATTGATTAAGAATTTTAAATTAACATGCTCCACTCTTGTGTGGATGGAGTCAGTGAGTTGTTGGCACCTAGCAGTACCACATAGTATAAGTTGCCTTTTAAAGTTTGGCATGGTGATATATCATACCCTGTTAAAATTGATGGTAGGTGCCACATAAGGTTTCACACAAGCATCAGTGGTGCCAAATCTAATTTGCATATATTTAACTATGCCATTATTGGAGTGTGTGTGGAATATGTTAGAGATAAGATGATTATATTTGAGGCACCATGAGCATTTGGAGGTTGTTATAGTGTATCATAGACCATGAGAGTGGAATTGGAGCTACCACAAGTTAAGAAAATAAGTTTATAGGTGTTTATAAAAACATTATTGGGTTTGTTTTTGGATCAATAACCTCTCCTTGTAAATTAATAGTCTTAATTGAATTAAGTATATGAATTAAGTGTGTAACCTTGTATTCTATTTGATACTTCATTAACTAGTTGGCTTGTTATAGGAACTTAACTTCTCTGAAGACCTTTTATATAGGCATATAATATTTTTGCGTTAATATGGTTTCTATAATCTGATCTATATTTTTTAGTTAAGGTCATGTCTTAGTAGGAGGTGATGTTATAAATGATTAATATGCATAGTTGTATGGAATAATTTATTTAGGAGTTGGCATAACATGATTAGAGTGTGGAATCAATTTGAGAATCTGATATCTTTTACAACTTGTTGATATAACCACACTACAAAGATTGGAATATTACATACATTTGTGACTATGCATACATGTATGCCCATATATTAAATCATAGATGTCAATTAGTGATACATCACAAAATATCTCCTATTTAAAAGGATAAATAGAATTTGAAATGTTTAATTAGAGAGTGACATGTATAATTTTGGTGTTGTAGGATTTGAACCATCTAAATTTATAACAATGTGAATGAGGCATGGTTGGAAAATTCAATCACTTAAGAATTTATTTAGAGATGATGTTATTCATGTCATCACCATTGATAAAAAAATATAGTGGCTTCCCTTGCACCCACATTTGTGTATGGAATACTCATTCTACTTCGTAATCTTGTGCTGCTAGTGTAAGAAAAATATTATGAGCATGGCGCTTTGCATTAGAGTGTTTGTAACTTTTGTGCATGTCACACCATTTACTTATCTTAGACAACATGGACTTGTCTGAATAAGGCTCATTTTTTACCAATTAATATTTTTACCACTTACCCTTTATCATGAACTCTTCCTCACTGATTTCCACATACTAATAAGCTTATCTCATCATCTTTACCTTATTCATATTTAGATTAGACTAAATGTATGGTCATATGATATTTTGTTACTTGAATACTCATGCTAATCTAACTCAAATGAGCTCAATCTTGCATATAATTCATGGAAAGCATTAGTGTAGGCTTAGAATGATTGGTCATGTTCTTACCATAGTTATTGCCATCAAATGTAGAAATCCTAATAGACATATTTATGATAATATTCATCCCTAAATGATTCTAATATTTTATCCCAAGTTGGGTCAAATATACCTTCTATTTGGTCTTTCTCCAACAATAATATGCTTTCCAACACTTCTTGATGGGTGAAGAGACTTTCATATGTGTAATTTTAATTTTATCTTCCTCAAAAAAATCATTCATATATGAATATAAATATAAATAATCTAACCAACAATCTACTAAAAATATATTAATTTAATCCTCAAACATTAGAACATCTAGATTTATTCGAATCCTAGGGGTTACTTGACCACCAAAATGGTTGATTTATGATTTGTTGAAACCACTCATTTGAGTACTTCAACAAAATAGTTGAAAACAAATGTTATTTTCTCTTGAAGTGATTTCTAGATGATGTTATTGATAATATATTGGATTGCATGTTGTGAGTATTTCACCATCTAAAATTTATTGGAATTACATGGTAGGTAGTCTGATGGGTCTCATGGTTTGACACTAGGCTTAAGATACTCTAACCTTATTCGATGGGGCATGAAAAAACAAGATGAATCACTCAAATACCATTTATATAGGGATTAGAATGAAACCTAATGGAGAACACTTTGGATGAGGATTTGTATGGTGTTATGTGCTTGCATAGAAGCTATATTAGATATTATGTAAAGAATCAAGAGATAGATATAATAGAACTGGAATAAAAAATATTTCGTTTATCTTTTCATCTTTTACATGGCATATTATTAAAAATATGTATGATTCTCTACTTTTTACTCTAATTACTAATTAAATCTATAAATTTATATAGATATATTACAAACCCATAAAAGGAATAAATAACCATTATATAATTATAAACAATTGAGCTTATATGTGACTCTTTAACTTCTAAAAGTTACATTGATTAGTTTCAAAATAAATGCTCAATATTTTGGCATAGGACATTTCCCATCAAATTCTCACCATCTAAGTATTTGAGACTTATCACTCCATAGCTATGGGGAGGTAAAAATATAACTATTATCATTTACAATACTTCATAGTGTAAGTTATACTTTGTAGGTTAGCATGGAGGTGTGTTAGACCCTACTGAAGTTCATGGTAAACACCATATAAGATATAGCACATGCATGGGTGGTACCACATCTAATCTACACAAATTGCATTGCACCATTTATGGAGTGTGTGTGGTATTTTTTGAAGCCAAGATGATAATTTTGGAGGTACCATGAGCATCTAGAGGTTTATTTGGTGTACCATAGACTATGGAAGTTGAAGCCCAATAACCGTAAGTTGTGAGAACATGTTTGGCAATCTACTAAAACTATTGTAGGGATATTTATGTAGATGACAATGTTTGCATCAATATTGAATAATGATCTAATGCATGCTTTTCTTTATGATACCATGATTCTATGAATCATCTTGCAATCATGTTTGTTAAATATTACTTGCACACTTGCCTTATTTATTTTACCTATAGTTATTAAATTTATAGCTAACCTTTGAATATGGATGAATCCTAGGGAGTGATTTCACCCTTCCATACTTAACTATCACCATAATTATTTCACATCCAATGATATTATTTAACTATCACCATCATTATTTCATGTCCAATGATCTTATATGATGAGTTATCTCCTAAGAAGGCATTGTATGTTGGGAAAATATGATTGACAATATAAATATCCTCTAATATATGAAAAGGTAGAAGACCATAATAAATCCTATATACATACAAAAACATTGTTCCATAAAGTGATATGGGTTATAATAAAGGGACATGTGTAATGAGGGTATCAAGGATATTATGAGATATATGCAAGTAACTAACAAACAAACACCAAACTAGATCCAATATGTAAGAGAGATAATCTAAATAGAGATAAATGACATTAGATAGTAAAAAAGAGGTATATAACCTAAAATATTGTAAATAAAAGTATTGAAACTAGGGTTTGTAATAAGGAGGTGTAAATAAAGTGAAAAAAATGAAAACATAACATATACTAACAATCATAAACTAATATGATCATGTAATAAAAGTACATACCAGTATAACAAAAACACACACACATATATCCACCAAAATAAATAAAGAAAGAGTATAGGGATAGGACTATTTATCTTGGGTTAACTTTTTGTATCATCAATATTCCCCTTAGCGCAATTGGAACTTTGTGAATGATGTTGTAAGTAAAGTTCAAGATGAAAATAAAAATACCTAAGCATCCTTAGTTGGAGACTCTAAACTAGGTGTACCTTATTGGTTTAACTTCTCTTATTAAATCTATAAAAACCTTATGGAAACTAGCCTTCCTAAAGTGTAAGCTCATAATCCCTAATTCCTCTTATTCTTACTAAGGTGGATTTTTATGTGTGATTATAATGATTTGGATGTCTTGATTATGAAAAATTAAAATTGAATTCCTTATAAATATAGATAAAATCCTAAAATTCATTGTTTTAACTCAATTGATGTCATTAACTCAATTATATGCATATTAAAAAAATGTAGTATTTCTTCAACCTAAACATTGACATCAGATAATAAGGGGAAATTACAATACTTATTTATCCATGAGTAAGACATATGATATAAACATTCAAATAGGAAGAAGAGGGGAAAGGGAGGGTGGAAGTAAGAGGAGGTGAAATAAGTAGATGATGATGGAAGTAGGTAAATAAAATAGATGATAGTCATGGAATATATCATAAAGTACCATAAAATATCCTACCCTGATCTTGGTACACCTATTAGGATGTGAACTTGTGGGTATTGATGTACCAACATGTCTTTCATGATAAATCATATATAACAAGGTAATGACCAAGAGAACATCTCACAATAACTCAAAGATACAATTTATATTATAAAATGGGAAAGTTGAAAGGGAAACATCTAAATTATAATATTATCATGATACTAACATGTCTAAAAGAGATGAAGAATAGTAAATATATAAAATGGGAGAGATTTAGAAACATGTATGTTTATCAAGGGAAATAATGGAGGGAAAAGAGGGTGTCACAAATGCAAAAACATGTTCTTCACTTGAAATAAGACACTCTAATAAGTTGGGAAAGACTTAAGGGTTTTAAATATTAGTGTCCCTTAGATAAATCAACTTATTAAACATGATATTGTGATAAAAATTGCAGTATATAGATCATCCCATGAAGGCTATACATGCAAATTTAAAAGATCATACCCTCCCACAACGTGTCCTTCATTCCTTGGGACCTAGATAAAGACATTGATATATATTGGGGAGTGGGTACTTGGTTGAAATGGTAGGTTGAATTAATGCTATATGAAGCCTCTATAGATACACAAATTTGGTCATGAATACTTAATAATGATAGTTTTGGTCCATATTTACCTTACTTGACTTGAGCACTTAAATCTATCCTATTTCACCACCTCACTTTATCCTAAGTATTTTTATAGAACCATCATTTCTAATATTTTTTTACACTTACATAAATATTATTAATTTCTAAAAACATCTCTAAGCATTTATATGGACATTTAAATTTTTTTACCTTCTCGAAGTCAAAATCAACCTAAACAAAACAAGATCACTTGTTAATCCTAGCCTTCACCTAACAATGGCTCTTTTTAAAAGTTAAACCCTCCCTTATATCCTGGTTTATATTTTTAGTATAAGTAGTGTGAAGTTTCACCCATTTAGATTTCTATAAATGCACATATAAGCCACTTGTTCTACTACTTGGGAAATATCACTATTTGTGCACACTTATACTATTGAAAAATAGGCAAAAGCTTCCCTCTTCTTTCCAATTTTTATTCTATTCACTTGAAACAAGATTTATCCAAACCATGAACCTATTATATATATTTCAAGTAATTATTATTAAGTATTTAAGCCATCTATAGGTGCACACATGTAACAAAGGATCACTATTTCACTAAACACTCTATGTGGGATAAATATGTGGGCTTGATTCCCTCTTCAGAGTAATCTTGATATCTAGGTAGTATTCAATCATCATATGTGTGATGGAGGCTAGCTCAGTCAATTACACCCCCCTCTCATTTGGGACATTTTCAACTATCACAAGCCCTAGTGAGGTTTTAACCTTGAAGAGGTCATTTATGCATAGTCAAAGGTCAAAATTCCACATACAGTTGTATTTCAAATGATCATTTCCATAAATATTTTGGCCACACACAGTCAAACTGATAAGAATAAATTAACTAAGTCTTCTTATGATTTCCATAATTAGTTTATTTCATTCATTTTATTTTTGTCCATTTCAATACTTTACTTTCATTCCACTAATTTAAGTCATTTACAACATTTTCTACGTTTCAATTCATTTTGATCGTAATTAAAATTAATAAACCAATTAATTCCAAGTTATGATAAAACATATTGGTGAACATGTATAAAATATTCAAGTTTTTCTAAAAAAAAATTATAGGGGTTTAAATAATTTCTTGAGAATATAATACTAAAATAACTTTCTTTTGGCCTTGTATTTAATATCTGACACTAAAATAAATTTATTTCAACCTTGGATTCAAAATCTAACACTAAAATAACTTTATTTTGACCTCAAATTTGATATCTAACACTAAAAACTCTTTGTTTTGACCTTGAATTTAATTTCAAGGGAATTTACTAATCTCCATACATAAAAAAAATCCTTATTTTTATAGCATTCTATTTTTTGTTAATTTTGTATTTTCCATGTTATTATTCTATGCCATATAAAATACCTACCCCCTTATTCCTCTAAGTTTTAGTGTTAGGTTAAGTGGGCCCCATATTAAACATACTCAAATACCTTTGACCACATTTAAAATAGACCCCCTTAATGAAATTAATGGTTCCTCTTCTTTTGATGATAAAATTTCTCATGAATAAGCTAACAAAGGTAATATAATGAACAATCTAACAAAGATGAACACAATGAACAAGATAATCATGAAGGCTTAGATAAAATCCATCCTTATGACTCAATGGGGTAAATCATGAACAAGTTCAAAATTTATCTAGATTCTAAGCAAGACTCTATAAAATGCCATAAGACATTACCAAAGTATATTAAAGTCATTTTAGCTCTAAAATTGAAAAAAAAGTGAAAAAATATACTTTCATTGCACAACAATAACCACTCTTTTTCATTGTAAACCCTACCATAGGTATTGTTACCTCTACTATTAACATTATCATTACATCTGCACCTTTTGATTTTGGGGAAATTAAATGATTCCAATAGATATTTATGCCCATGCATAACCAAATGAATCATATGGAATCCTTGATAGCTATGAATAACACATCACCTCCCTTGCCTACTAAAAAATCCCTCAAGTAAACTTTTTCAAATTTGTATGCTAAAGTATTACAATTAGAGCAATGTATACCAAAATTTATCTAATTAATGGATTCACAAGCCTTGCATTAAAATTCATTAGCACCTAATATTACATCATATCCTTAACCTATAGGATTTGTATCTCCTAAACTTCCACCATTTGAAGGTAAAGGAGATCTAAAACAACACCTTAAATCTTTTCATGTAGAATGTCTATATTATGATTTCAATGACAAGTTTCTAACTAAGGTGTTTCCTCAAAGCCTAAAAGATTATTATTTTTTTTGGTTTTATGATTTACCTATCTAATGAGTTAAAGTAATCAACCCATTAGCAGATCCGTTTATCAAGTATTTTGTTATCAACACTGACAAGAAATTCTCTTGTACACAAATTGCTAACTTAAGCATGGAACTAATCAACTTATTAGTGATTATGTACTTTGTTACAAGACAATGCTTGCCAAAATGATTAATACCTTGGTAGATAATGAATTACATGATGTATTTAAAAACAATTACTAGTACCTTTGTACGAGTCAATAATTTTGAATAAACTTAGATCATTTAAGGAAATATTTCATACAATAAGAGAAAGATAAGTCAATTTTATCACTTTGAACGAGCTAAAATATTCACGCACATGTAATTTAACATCCACAACAAATTTATAAAGTAAACCATCTTGAAATGTTAAGCCAACATATGCTAAAGCTAATGAAAATATCATAGTCAATATTATATCTCAACCTTACAACAAGCCTGTTTTATCAAATCAACCAATAAGTTAATTCTATAGTTTTTCAAAATCACCTCATAAATTGATTTTTCTTTTTAATTGAGTGTAATCTCATTTCACTACCTCAAACACTATAGGTTGCATGAGTATACCTCAAAGTAGATCGTTTGATAACAATGCATATTATGATTACCATAAATGCAATGGACACTACCAATCGATGCTTTCAAGATCAAACACCACATTCAATATATTATTGATAACAATGCAATGGAGATAGGAAATTTTATAGAGGAACCTAAGCCTCAATAGAATGAAAATGCTAAGTTGAATATTTTTAGTGATTCATTTCCAAATCATAAGACAAATGAATATAATTCAGTAGTGCATCATACCTATAATGCACAACCACCTCTTAAGTGATATGATCATCCATTAGATGGAATTATTGGTATAATTATTCAAATATCACAACAATGTTCAATGATCATCTCTGATGATAGTGATACAATGGATAATGATTCTATTTTTTTATGATATATGTATACGATCATACATTAACAAACAATCCATTCACAATGCATAATTCAATAATGGATCAAGTGAGAATGCATTTACAATGACATTAATACATTCATTGGGTTATACATATCATTGCATAAAAGAAACAAATAAAAATATCAATACATTCAATGGGAGGCAATAAAATATTTGTGACACATTGTGTTACCTCTTTAGGTGTCCTACTACATTATCTCTCCTTTTCTAGTTCTACCACATAATAGAGTCTTTGACATGATATTAGGACATCCTTGGTTACATAAGCTTTGTGTTTTACCTTCCATAGTACATAGATGCCTGAAGTACATTCATTATAATTAATTGGTCATAATTTTAGGAATTAGATATGAGTACCCTGTATAATCTATGGTACCTCCTCCTCTTCATCCACCACCTCAATGCATTGATACATCTATTCAATAGTAGAGTAAATTTAAAATTGTTGTACCTATGCAAAATATTTATATGTAGTCAATTTATAAAAAAGTGCAAAAGTCTCAAAAGTAACCAATGCAAAAGTAAGAATCACATCAAAAAAAGATGTCAAGTTAAAAAAATCACCATCACATACAACATATTCTAAATTGGTGACATACAAAAATCAACATGTTCCACAAATATCAAAACATTTAGAATAATCTTTTGCTAATCACCATCATATTTTAAACTATCATAGGTTCCCTATAGCTACTCTTCCCACATGAATTACATAAGTAGTGATCTACATAGTTACATTATAACACCTAATGCATTTTTGGATTCTGAATCATCCACATCTAGACTTTTCATCTACAAATTATTATCCTTGCATAGCCTATTGCATATTATTATTATGATCTCCTCTTTAGGTGATCATTGGTTAACACTTTTCTATTTCAAAATTCTAAAAAAAAATATATATTCAAATAATACAAAAACATTCAAATAATAAATAAATTAAAAAAAAAAGAAAAAAGAAAAAAGAAAAAAGAAAAAGAAAACTACACATATCTTATTGATTTATTCATCATGTTATTATCCCACTCTTACATATATTATCGATTCAATTAATATTCTGGCCTTTGGATATTTTTGTCCTTTTGGCCTCTTGGATCTTCTTTTTCATTTTTTCAATCTAAATAGTCCAAAAAAATTATCTAAAACTACCACTTTTTTCCATTTAGCACATTATTTTCACAGTTTAAAAAGAGAAAAATATATTTTCCATCACAAATAATTTCATCTAGAAACATTCAATATTAACTATCACTATAGTCATGAACCCAACAATACTAACCTATAACAGGTTTTACATAGTCAAATAAAAAACTAAGCAATTAGATCCTTAATACATCAAAATTTTCATACTATACTTAGTTTTAGTCTACTCAATATGTTATATTACTATGAGAAAAGATTTTTTATGTGAGATATTGTTCATATATGTGCATTACATACTATTTTAAGTGTACATTTGATGAGATGAGGATGTAAAATAATTCCTCCACATACCTATTATATCTCCCACATTCCTTTCAACTACAATTCACATATATAGTGGGGTAATCTTGCTCATACATGGCCATGCCATCATATTCAATGCATAATTTACTTTAACACATGTTGCATATTGTTCAGATCCATTCCCTTACTTCCACTTTCAAACCCATGTTTTTTCTAACCTTTTTTATTGATTTTTGTGTATAATGTAGGCTCACTATTGCTTCTGTTAAATCCATTGTTTATCATGTATGAATCAATCCTGCTATACCATGCTCTTGGTGCTTGCTTGAGACCATAGAGAGCCTTTTTCAATCTATAAACTTTTTCTTCATGTCCATACACTTCATAACCTGGTGGCTGTTTCATATACACTTCATCTAGGAAACCATTCAAGAAAGCTGATTTGACATCCATTTGATATACATTCCAATTATTTTATGTAGATATTGCTAAAAACATTCTAATAGTATCAAGTCTAGCAACTGAAGCAAATGTTTCATTATAATCAATTCCATGTTCTTGTGCAAAACCTTTTGCTACTAACCTTGCCTTGTGCTTTTCAACCTTTCCTTCTGCATCAAATTTGGTCTTATAAACCCATTTGACTCTTATGCAATCCTTACCTTCAGGTAGATTAATTAGATCCCATGTTTGGTTTCTTTCAATGGCATTCATCTCTTCATCCATTGCTTTTATCCAATGTTCCTCATTAACTGCTTCTTCATAATACATAGGATCATGAGAGAAAAGAGAAAAATTTGAACATAAATCTAATTTCTCTTCTTGTTTATAAATCTCATTCAAAATTTTCATTTTCTTACCTTTAAGTTTTGATCTTAAAGTGGCAAGAGTTGGATCTAATTCATCACTTACTTGTGAATTTGGAGTAGGATGACATGCATAACCAGATGATTCACCTTGTGCTAAGCTCCTAGGTGTTCTTATTAGAGTGCTTTTATTTGCTTGTGGAGAGGATGGATCACCTTGCAAATTTTGTTCTTTAGATTCTTCTTCATTTTGGGAAATTTGTGCTCCAATTGTGATGGTTTTATCAATGCTTCCATCCCATGCTTCTTTTTCCTTAAAGTCCACATCTCTACTAATAATCACTTTCTTTGAAATAGGGTTATACAACTTATAAGCCTTTGATTCTTCACTATAGCCAATAAAAATGCATTTCTCACCTCTATCATCATGTTTTCTTCTCAATTTAGATGGTATAAGAGAATATGCAATATAACCAAAAATTCTGAAATGATGTACACTATGCTTCTTACCACTCCAAGCTTCTTGTGGAATTCAATCTCTGACACTCTTTATTGGGCTTCTATTCAGAATATATACTACACATGCTACTACTTCTACCCAATATTCATTTGTCAAATGTTTGGCCTTCAACATGCTTCTAGCCATCTCCATGATTGTTCTATTCTTTCTTTTTGCTACACCATTTTGTTGTGGTGTGTACCTTGTAGTCAGTTGCCTTTTAATGCCATGATATTTGCAAAAATCTTAAAATTCATTAGACATATATTCACCTCCTCTATTTGATCTAAGTACCTTGATTTAAAGGCCACTCTACTTTTCAACCATAGCCTTGATTTCTTTAAACTTTCCAAAGGCTTCAGACTTATTTTTGAGAAAATATATCCAAGTCTTTCTGCTAAAATCATCAATGAAGGTTAGAAAATAAGAACTACCTCCAAATGTTGGAATTTGCATTGGTCCACATAAATCACTATGGACTAGCTCCAATATTACCTTTGCTCTATATGAGGCTCCTACTAGAAAACTCTCTCTATGCTGTTTTGCATGAATGCAACTTTCACATGAACTTCCTGGTTGTTCTATTGGTGGTAATCCCTTCACCATATTTTTATTTTGTAACAAATTCAAACATCCAACATGTAAATGTCCATACCTTAAGTGCCATAGCCATGATTGGTCTAGATGCATGGTTTTGAAGTGGGCTTCCTCTTCTCCTTAGATGCACTGAATTCAAAGAGGGAACATCTGATTCTTGGTCATCTCCACTTTTCCTATCAACCTGTCATTTTGAAATTTGTCTAGTATTGTGCAAACATTATCAAGAAAAGACACTCTGTAACCTTTCTGTACTAACTGTCCAACACTCATAAGATTATGCTTTAGTCTAGGTATAAAATAAACATTAGGAATAAACTTTCTTTCACCATTTTTTTCCAAAACATTTATTACTTCTTTACCCATTACATCCACTTTGTTATCATTTCCTAATTTCACTTCAGATTTTATGGAATCATCAAGACTAGCAAAAAATTATTTATTCCCTACCATATGGTTACTGCATCCACTATCTAAGAACCAAATATCTCTAGCATTTTCTTGAGAAACATGACAAGTGATAAATAGGCTTCCAGAATTAGAACTAGATTCATTTGTGTAATTAGCATTCTACTTGTCCACATCTCCTTGTTTCTTTCTACATTCACTTGCATAATGTCCATATTTTTTGTAGTAATAACATTGAATGTTAGATTTATCAAACCTCCGTGAATTTTTTTTGGAAGTGATTGTTTCCACGTCCTCTATTATTGTAGTTTTGATTATTGTTTTCACCTTGATCTGGATTGTTCCTTCCATTTCTGCCTCTACCTCTTCCTCTGAAGTTTGACCTTCCTCTTCCTCTTCCTCTATTGAATGATACCTGAGACTTGAAAGCATTCTCAAAAGAATTATTGTTATTCCTATTCATTCTGCATTCATGTGTTAACAAAGCCCATTAATTCATCTACTGATAACTGTTCCAAATCCTTGGTTTTCTCAATAGCTACAACTATTGCATCAAATTTGCTAGGTAAACTCTTGAGTATTTTTTCTATGATCTTCTGATCTATTATTGTTTCTCCATTATATCTAGTTTGATTCCCAATATTCAATACTTGACCCATAAACTAATCTATAGACTCTGAATCATTCATTTGCAAATTTTCTCCTAAGAGATTGCAATTTAGCTATTTTCACCTTTGTATTACCTTTATAGGTAGTCTCCAAGATTTTCCATGCCAACTTGGATCTTGTTGCTGCTGCAACTCTAGAAAAAATAGATTCATCCATTGCCTGTTGGATTAAGAATAGAGCTTTTGCATCCTTTTTCTTATTCTCTTTCAACTCTGCCTTTTATGCTTGAGTTAATCCCTGATGGGCAACCTCATCCTGTAGTTCTACAAAGCCATTTTATACCAAATCCCAAACATCTTGTGAGCAAAACAATGTTCTCATTTTAATTGCCCAAAAGTCATAGTTCTTACCATTGAAAATAGGAATTTGGAGCTGAGAAATACTATTGTCTATTGCCATGTCTCAAGCTTGCACAGTTAGAGATTCAAACTGTGGAGGAGAAGCATACAATTTATTATTTTCCTTTTGATCCACTATTTCAAACTGCTGTAATGCTCACTACAAACTTCTATCAAGCATCTTTGTATGCTTCTAGGAATTCTACTGCTTCCCAAATCGTTGCCCTCCTTCACTCTCTTCTTCACTATCCTTTCTTTATTTCTATTTTGTTGTTCTTTACCTCTATGTTGATCTATGTATTTTGTTGTCCTTTTTTTTAATTTCTGTACTCTTTCTTTTTTGGTGAAAGAAATATTAGACTATTGCTACGATTGCATAGAAATTGTAAATAATGATGGGAGAAATGCTCTCCACTTGGCAGTTGAAAATGCAGTGCCAATATTTGGTAGAATTTTTGTGATCTCCTAGATTGCAGCTTCTGTCCTCCATGCTTTAGCTAGGGCTCTACAGTTCTTTCACTGCCTACTTCTATTATTCCCTCCAGCTACGCTCCTCTAACAATCCTAGGCTCTGATACCAATTTGATTAGAAGATAGCATAATCTTTTCCTATCATGCATGAGTTTCACCAATATTTATGAATGTTATAAAGGACATAGAAATCTTAGGTGAACTTAGATGTTGGTTTTTCCTTTACCAGTGGCCATGCCATGTTAGGGTCATCTTATCCAAGGGTCACAATATTTACATGTGTTATCATTTTATAACCTGTATACTATGTTGAGATATATACTCTTTAAAAATGTATTTCTAACATATTTATCTTACATTTATGGTCATAAATATGTTATTTTGTAGGATATGATCACATCGTATATACATGTCATAGACTATGTTTATATTTCTATGCTCCATTAATTTTGTTACTTGTATATAGTATATTAGACTTTGCTTGTATATTGTGTATGGCCCTTGGCCCTTATGTGAAAATTTATTGAGTAAATCTATGAGATAATTTTTTGGTATGTGTGACACTTGAATATATCCATTGCTTGTGGCCCTTGGCATTATGAGTGCAATCTTTATTTATGAGACATTTTAACATGTCTCTTGTATGTGGCCCATGGAATTATTATTTGAAATTATGTGAGATTATTATGTATATATATATATATATATATATATATATATTTGAGATAATGAGTTTTATAAGTATCATGATTCATATCATGCACAAAATACTATGTAGGCTTCTTCTATTAAAGCTACTACTATGATCTTTATTACTACATTTATCTAGATTCAACACACTACGCCTTACCTCATATATTACATATATGCTTTGAATGATGCATATATTACCATGACATACATTTTCATATATGTTATGATACTCAATGATTATTTCTTGACACGTATGATACATATATATGTTATTTTGAAATGAGTGACTTTCAAGACACATCCCTCACATCAAAAGGGGGAATTTAAATGTCTTTTTTATACATAGATAAGACTCATAAAAAAAAGTTTTACATACAAAATATAATTTCAAATAATCTAGAATGGTTCAAAATTTAGTTATTGGTATAGATTATGAGGGTATATACCATGCATATGCATTCATATTATAGGAACATATTATAAATTTATACATTTTTTATGTACATGCATGGGCATATGCACACAAGTTATAAATAAAAATTATAAAATTTACATCGACATATAGTTACATATTTTGCATCTATCACATAATGGCATGATATAAATTCATGTCATATTTTCATTACTAATTTCTTTCTGAGGCCATGGTAGGAGCATGGATGTTACCCATTATTAAGGAACAAAGTGATAATTGAATATATAATACATTTATAGTGGTTGATTTAGTTAAAGTTCATAGTGCATATTGGAGATTTAATACCCTTCAAATTTATAGTTTGTGAGTTCATTGTGAATCCATTAGATACAAAATATAATTTCAAATAATTCAGCATGGTTTAAAATTTAGTTATTAGTACAGATTATGGGGGAACATGCCATGCATATGATTTCACATTACAATAACATATCATAGATTCATATAATTTTGATGCATATGCATGGGCATATTCACATAAGTTTCAAACAAAAATTACATTTACATATAGTTACATACTTTGTATGTATCACATAAGGGTATGATATCAATTCATGTCACAATTCCATTCATACTTTCAATTTGAGGCCATGGTAGGAGAATGGATATTACCCATTCTCTTTTGATCATGCATACAATAACTAAGAAACAAAGTGACAATTGAATCTATATTACATATAAAGTGGTTGATTTAGTTAAAGTTCATAATAGATATTAGAGATTCAATGCCCTCCAACATTATAGTCTATGAATCCATTATGAATCTATTGGGTACAAAATATAATTTCAAATAATCTAGAATGATTCAAAATTTAGTTATTAGTATAAATTATGGGGTATATGCCATGTATATGCATTCATATTATAGGAAAATATTATAAATTCATACATTTTAATGCACATGCATGGGCATATGCACATAAATTATAAAAAAAAATTACAAAATATACATCTACATACAATTATATATTTTGATTATATTAGATAGGGGCATGATATAAATTCATGTCATAATTTCATTACTAATTGTTATCTAAGGCCATGGTAGGATCATGGATTTTACCTATTCTATTTTGATCATGCATATAGGAACTAAGGAATAAAGTGATAATTGAATCTATATCACATATGAAGTGGTTGATTTAATTAAATTGCATAATGCATATTAGAGATTCAACTCCCTTAAACATTATAGTCTGTGAATCCATTATGGATTCCAACTCATTTTCATTTGCAATTACAAAGGTCAATAATAAAAATTAAGGTTTCTACATCCCTCAATGGATTCTATTTTTTTTAATACATTCACTTCAAATTGGGGCTTGATCACCCTCAATTCACCATGTTTTAATAAATGAACCAGTTCCTTCAAGTGCTTTATAGGAAACACAAATTATCTAATGCTTCAAGGAAGTATCATCTATAATCAAAGTTACAAGAAAACATTAGTTTCACACATACAGGTGTAATAATTCCTTATTATTTAAAATATTTTCAAATTCAAATTACATTTCAAATATGGAAATTAACTACTTTTTACATCATTACAGGATTTACTATGAAACACCTTGTATTATTGAATCTTTCTCCCAAAGATAAAGTGTGTTTTACTAAGTCATGTATATTTTTCCTTTTCATCTATTAATTTAATTTATAAATTAAAGTGAGGGTGGGGGAAAATGCATATACTGAAATTTGGTCATAAATAATTGATAATGTCAACTTTGGCCCACATCTACCTTACACGACTTGACCACTTAAATTGGCTATATTTCACCACCTCACTATATCCTAAATACTTATATGGACCCATCCCTTATAAGTTATTATTTTACACCCATATAAATATTATTAATTTATTAAAATATATCTAAGAATATTTATGGACATTTGAAATTCTTTACCTTCTCTAGGTTAGAATTAACCTAAACAAGTCAGGATCACTAGTAAATCTTGATATTTATAGGTTGAACTTGTCATTCACCTAGTAATGAATCTTTTTTAAAGTTAAATTTTTCCTTACAGGTTGGTCCATATTTTTGGGATAGGTATAATGAGGTTTCACCCATTTTTATTGATGTAAACACACATTTAAGACAACTATTCTATTGTTTAACAATTTTATTATTTGTACATACTCATATTATAGTACACTGAGCAAAAGATTAACTATTATTCCTAATTTTGATTCTATTCAATTGAATCATCCTTTAATTAATTCACAAGCCTATTCTATTTGACTCAAGAAAAGCATTATCAAGTATTCATTTCATCTCTAGATGCATACATGTATCAAAGGAAAACTGTTGCACTAAGATATTCATTGACATAAACTCTATGTTATATCATGAGTTCATAATTTGATTGTCTCAGATGATCATGATGTTATGGAAGGGAAGTATCTCTTAAGTTATTTTAACATACATTTTTTAATTAAGTTTACACAAATAGAATTCCAATAACACACAATGTAGATAATTATGTGTGATTTAATTGTCATTAATATATTGTGCATATATATATATATATATATATATATATAAAACTCAGTTCAAGATCTCATGATATTATCACTACAATTCATTTTAAAGATTAAATACAAATAGAATTACAATAACACAATGTATATAATTATGTGTGATTTAATTGTCATTAATATATTGTGTGTGCACACATGCGCGTGCGCGCACACACACACACACACACACACACACACACACACACACACACACACACACACACACACACACACACACACACACACACACACACACACACACACACACACACACAAACAAACACACAAATAAATCAGTTCGAGATCTCATGATATTATCACTACAATTCATTTTAAAGATTAAATACATTGCAACATCTCAATAGACACATCTCTTCTTCATGCCTATACATTTAAGTTTATTTCCATGGGATGATGTGAAGTAAAGTTGATGCCATAAAAGACATTTATATATGCATGATGCCATAATATGACCATAAGCTTCCATGGTTTAATTTTATGCTCAATAGTCCAATGAATAATCCTACTAACATCATCCATAGACTTAAAATTTGTCTCATCTTTGAGATAACCAAAATTGAATAATCCTACATCCTAAGAACTTTGATTGGTCTGTAATATTTGTTTGATAGTTGACAGTTGATTTGGACACAAAATATTTCTATTATGTGAGATATTCAATTTCTCGATGTGTTTTTTTCTCCAGTAAAATATTCTCTTAGATCAATTAAGTGATGTCATTCAATGAGCACTAACTATCGATTGGATTGTTATAAGTCTTTATCTCCATTGTCACTTGTTCTAATTTTTGCATAAATTTATTGATTAGACCTACAAATTTCTATAGTTTCATGATTATGTG
This sequence comes from Torreya grandis, assembly GCA_037957365.1. Classification (NCBI taxonomy): domain Eukaryota; kingdom Viridiplantae; phylum Streptophyta; class Pinopsida; order Cupressales; family Taxaceae; genus Torreya; species Torreya grandis. Next base: position 3,389,992 of record JARHVA010000049.1, read on the forward strand.
AGTTTATTGTTCTCATTTGGCATAGAATTGATCCCCAAAATATAACATCTATTTTATTTCTACTCCATTAGGGTCCTTAGTGATGTTGATTGTGTGGTGGATTTATTGAGTTCCTCCTCCAAGGCATCTAGATCTTTTTTTTTTTCTTGTGTTACCATTGGCCACCTAAGAGTAAATGCAAAGTATGTTATGGAATCTAAAATTGATTTCTAAAGGGAAGTAATATCTGTCTTGATTGTTTGTCAATATTAATAATCATCTACCAATGGCTTTATGTTTTGATCTAACTTAAACTCTTCGATAATAGTTTCCCTAATTGTTTGCTTTTTTGTCTCTGAGAGTGTTTAATTTTTTTTATCATATTCTAAACCATCTCATGAAGGAATTGTGCTAATAGCCATTTTGGATCGATATAATATTGTGGTCATGTCTTGGAGATAATTTATATAGCTTTTTGAATGTCCTCTTCTATGACAACACATTTTTCCATCTAATATTGATTTGTACTCTCCCAAAGAATGGTGCCCAAATGTTGTTTTTAAATTGGAGATAGTTTTTCAAGGTTGATGTTGATTCCTTATGGTGTGACATATATTATGACCTATTACAAATGAATGGTGTTAATATTTTTTTCATTTAAGTAATTTGTCCTTAATTTGTGTGATTGATTCCTATGGGGTGAGAAATTGTATAACTATAGTGGATCAAGATGGTATGGTAACCTGGTGAGGGGGATGGATGGTAAAGTGAGTTATTATGGGGGGGGGGAGGGTGGAAGGTGGATTTTACAATCTATCCCTCCCTTCTACTTCATCAAAGTATATTTTTATTAATTTCACTTGTTTTATAGCTTCTGTGGCCACTTTATTCTTCTTTTCCTTTATTTTTTTTATGGATTTTGCTATTGCATTCCTCCTATTTGCTTCTTTTTTATTTTTGAAACATTTACTTTTATTATTTTTATTTCTTTTCCAATTCTTTATTTTTAAATTTTTCTATCTTGATATTTTTCTCATGTTCTTTTTTATTTCTAGCCTCTAACGTTGCTTTTTCTTTCAACTTTTTTCACGGACTCTTCTTTATCTTAGGCCTCCTCTTGTTCAATTTTTTTCTTTATTATTTCATTTGTATTCTTTTATTTCTTTTTTTCTTCTTCTTTTTTTATCCATTTCTCTTTTGCCTACTACATTTATTCTACTTATAGTCTTTACAATTTTGTGAGTGTCATGGTTGATTTATATTATGTTTTAGACAATGCCATGGCCACAGTTATGTCTATTATTTTTGATTTTCCAATTTTTTGTTATTTTTATTTTTATTTCTCCTATTTTTATATTGTGTATTATTCTATTGTTGGAGTCTCTATGGTTTCTATGTAATCAAGTTTTGTTTTGTCTCCCTATACCTTTGTATTTGATACATTTATTGATGTTTCATTCATATTTTTCCCTAAAATGGAGACATCAAAGTGTATTCATTTGCCTTTTTATTTATATATTTTAGGTGGTTGCACTACTTATGGTTTTTCTTTCATATGTATGCATTGAATTTTTAGGCCCCCCATCTATGGTAATCTCCTATATAGTAACCCTATGTCTTTTGCTGAGAGAGATTTTACTAGTGGGTCCCATCCTTTTAATTGATTACCTTTGTATGATGGGTACAATTGAATGCCTCAAATTTGTTTCATGGAAGGAATTTGTCCTATTTTTTAGTTAGATTGGTTTGGTAGTGATCCCTAAATTTACAATGTTTGGGTTTGTTCCTCTGCTTGTTCTATTAGTTATTCTTCTAATTTAATTTGGATACCACATTGTGGTTAGCCCTATGTTTATTGCTAATAGTTACTCTATTGTATTGTTAATGTTTAGTGGTATGGGATTTCCAAAGACTTTGGATAGTGATTTGATAATAGTGTTGACTTACTCAATGTGTTCATCTAATAATTCATATGGGAGTGAAGGGACTATATTAAAACATGGATCAAATGGGTGGATGTGAATGAAAACTATGTTTATATCAAAAAATAAATAATTGGAATGTTTCTTGACAATCTGTTTAGAAATTCAAGTTTTAAAAGTGATTTTTTTCTTTAGACTATTCCCCATTTGAGCAAAGCTGAAATTTAGTTTTTGGTCCTAAGGGCATCCATATATATCTTGATTTGTTCTCCTATTGACTTCTTTTGATCAAAATGAACTTGGTCATCTACTTTAGGGAATGATTTTGTATAATACATGACTAAGAATATGAGTAAGGAGCCATAACATAAATCATGCTTATCACATTTTATTTTCTTTATGTTTGCATTAAATTAGTAAAATAAACCTTGGCATATATTATACTTGGTCTTTAAGGTGATCATATTAAGTGTAACCATTACACCTTTTAGGCTTGTGACATCCTATTTATTATTAAAATAGACCTTCCATATAACCAACTTGACTACATACTAAAGTGTCATGTTTTTGATAGATTTTTTTTTATACCCCTTTTGTTTTGTATGGTACCCAAACATTGGGATGATTCTTTCCCTTCGGCATACCCTTTCTTATCATACTTCTGGATGATGTGTTCTTTGTTCATCAACCTCATCACTCATTGAATTTACTTGGTGATAATGTGATGTGGTTGTTCCAAGAACAAAATTCTATTGTGAAGGTGACTAAATAAAATCCTGATGGTTCTATCCATTAAGTATAAATATAGGAGTCTATCCCATGCATCTAATTTCATCTATATAGTGTAGCCTTTATGCATGTTTTAAGTCTTTGGAAGATGATGAATGAGATGAATATGATCTACTGCCATCCTTGTATGAGATATATTCACAATCTTCACATTGATGTATCTGAATGTACCCTCTAAGTTCCCTACTTTATATAAATTTGATAACAATACTCTTAGGGTGTTCGGAGTTAAAAATTTAAGCATAGAATGCTTACATTTGGGGATCAAGAGTGATATGTAAATTATGGTCTATAGAGATTCCATTTATTTATTTCCTCTTTGATTGTGAATTTTATAAGCCATGGAATGATTTTGATAGAGTTCTAGGGTTTGAAAACTATTTTTAATTTGGACGGAGTGATGATCACTAATTATAAAAACTTTTTTCCACCTCCTTTGGTTTTTTAACATAAATGGAAATGTGATTTGTAATCTTTACAAATTATTTTGAATCATACAGGTAATGGTCTATTGAGCTATTATGTACTTAGCTTATTTCCTTCCCCCTCTTATTTAATTTATTTGATTTTGGCCTTGATTATTTTACCATATCAATTTTTGCATTTATTTTTTCCTTCTTCATTTATTTCATATCTTTGGGTTTTAATTATTATTCCTAGGTTTACTTAGGGATTTTTTGCATTATCAACCAATCCAAAAATTAGATGTATGGAATAATATATTACAACATCCTTGTTCAACTCATTTGGTAGGATTTACAAGACCAATGTTACTCCTCCCAAATGTGTGTGTTTGTGTCTCTCCTTAAGCCATAATTTTCTAGTTTTCAACTTGGGATATATATTGTTACTTATGTATTTCATCTATCATCTAACTGTCATTGATTATTTTTCAAGTTGGGATTCTTCCACCCCCCTTTTTTTAATTATGCAATTTTAATATGTTGTTTGCAATATTATTGAGTATTACACAATATAATATAGTTTTATGTGGGATCCATTGATGAACCCATATTGCTCAACTCCTAATAATGTTTTAATCTTTAACATTCAGTTGAAATTTTCTCACTGTGTTGGGTCCTAACCATCTAATTTTCAATTTTCCTAGTTTTTGTATATTTGTTATCATATGGTAAGACATAATCTCCTTTACATAATTATTTATGTTTTGAATTTTTGTCATGCCAAGATTTTTGGTGTCTCTTCTCTTATATTTAGTTATATGTGGATATAAATCATTTTTCATATAGTTTCTATAATTAGATCAATCATTCATGAAGGGAATGATCTTCATTAATTTTGAATGCCAAAACTAGTCTTAAACTTGGTATAATGAATTCCATCAGTACCATGTCTTCTAACCCATAAAATAATTGAAATGGGTATTATCTTGTTAATAATTTGTATGTTGTGTGGTATACATAGAGTACCGTGGATATTTTTAGGTCCCAATCTACAACATTAAAATTACATGTCTTTGTTAATACCTTCTAGATAATTTTATTAAAGGAATCCATAGTTTCATTGACATGAAGATTGTAAGGCATACTTTTATTATGGTTAGTAAGGAAGTGTTTTAATAAGTTTTCAATGGTTGAGTTCACTAATTTTGTACCTTGATTATTAGTGATACTCAATGGACATCCAAACTACATAATGATATTTTCATATATGAAATTTTGCATGGTCTTTATTATGGTACATTTTGTAGGCATGACTTATGCCCATCTCATCAAATATTTTGTTCCTATGATAATAAATTAGGATTGATATTTTCTTGTTATGGTTTAATAGGTCCAATGAAATAAATGGCCCATTTTTCAAAGGGCACTAAATCAAGGACTAGTCTCAATGGCATTTCATCCCTAGCATTTGAATTTACTACTCATAGACAAATGTAAAATTGCCATGCATAGAGGTGGGAATATTTAAATAGATTATTCTACCATAATCCTACTAGTAGTACTTTCCTTGCAATTCCTTCTCCACCATTGTGCCCCCAGTAATTCCTTTGTGGACTTCCTTGAGTATGTTTAGTTCTTCATGTTGTAATACCATTTTTATTAGTATTTCATCACATCCATTTTTTATAATGCCCCATTTATTAACTTGAATGAAAATGCTTGAATGATCAACCTTTTGTTATCCATTTTTAAATAATTTTTTGGGAATGTACCTATTGCCAAAAATTGGGCAATGCTCTCCATGTATTTGGGTATCGATTCTACTCTAAAAAAATATGTTCATAGGAATGTTGGAAATATTGTCATTGATGTCAAAGGTTTAGTATTATTGGTGATAAAGGCCCCATTGCATTTAATGTTATTTATCTTGGTTAATATGAGTTAATATTTATTTAATATTAACGAATATATTTTTGGTTGCATATGAGATAAAATAAGGGCCCATGGAGAAGTCGAATAGTCACAGGATAAAGACAAAAGAAGGATGGGACACATTTTCCCATGAAGAGTCATCTTGGGGAATACCAAGAGTCACCAAGTGAAGACAAAAGAGTAAAGGGCACATTTCTCATGAAGGGACACTTTGAGGAATACGAAAAGTCACCAAAGATAAGGACAAAAGTGGGAAAGATGTTTTTGGTCATGAAGGGTCACCACATGACTTTTCAAATGCTTGGATATGAAAGGTCATCCAAGATTGGTGCCATTTTCCATGAGGATTGAAAGGTCACAAAGGGGGAAGGCCAAAGGTCATTTGGAAAGCTATAAATAAAGGCTTGAGTAGCCATTTATAATAGGTGTGTGAGAGGTTGATTTGATATTGTGATATCCAGCTTAGAAGAGCAATTGTGAGAGATGAATATGATTTGTATTTGTTATATCTAGCTTAGAAGGGTAAAGGTGAGAGAGAGGAAGGAAATGTTGTATTGATCAATCATTTATTGAGATAACAACATTGAGAGATAGGTGTGTGGTATACACAAAGGGGTTGGTGCTGCTGTGGGTTGGTGCTCATGAATTGTTGCTAAGTTGGTGCTTGGCAAAGGGGTTGGTGCTCCTGTGGGTTGGTGCTCGGCAAAGGGGTTGGTGCTCCTATGGGTTGGTGCTCATGAATAGGTGTTGGGTTGGTGCTCGACAAAGGGGTTTGAAGCTCCTGTGGGTTAGTGCTCACAAATTGTAGCTGAGGTTTATACTTGGCAAAGGGGTATGGTGCTCCTATGGGGTTGTTCTCATGAATATATTTGAGATTGATTCTTTGTGGTTTTCCCCACATTGGGTTTCCATGTTATATCTGGTGTCTCTCCCTTGTGTGATGTTTATTATTTGAATTTTATTGCATATCTTGAATGTTTGATTAAGTGGAATTGGATAAAGGGAAAGTTTTATAAGATATATAATATACTGATTCACTCCCCCTCTTAGTATATTCCATGCTTAACAATTGGTATCAGAGCAAGTTCCTTTTTTGAAAAGTTTTATAGCTTGAAGGCGGATTGGAAAAAGCACGATGGCTGGGTCACAGGAAGGATTTTCTACAAATGAAGCACTTTTCATTCACAAGTTGAAAAGAGGAACATGTAAATATCAAGGAAAATTACGTTTTAAATGTTTTAATAATGGAAAGATTGGAAATTTTTTATCTAGATGCCCAGATAAGGTTAAAGATGATGAAGAAGAAAAGCCTACATACAAGAAGAATTTCAAAGGCAAATCTAAGAAGGGATTCGAGAAGAAGAGCTTGTATTCTAAAGATCATAGCTCAGGCAAAGATAGTGGAGTTAGTGATTCAAAAGAAGAAGAGATTCTATTCATGGCCTTACATGATGATGATCAAGAAGAAGAAGAGGAGGAAGCTGAAGTAGATATGGAAGGAGAACTCAATTGTGCCCTAGAAGAGTTAGAAGCTATTCAGAAGAAGAATCGAAGGTTAAAACACCATATCAAGAAAATGAACAAGAGTCAAAGGAAATGATTGAAGATCTACAAGCACACTTTGAAGAAGCCAAGAAGAATGAAGAAGATCTCAAAGCATAGTTGGAAATATCAAGAAAAGATTGTGAAAGGTATGTTATTGAAATTGCCTCTTTAAAAGAAGATATTAAGAAAGCAGTCAGTGATAAAGTAATCAATGATTCAAAATTTGAAGATAACACTAACATGTTGAATAAGATATTGGAAAGTCAAAAGGCATATTTAGATAAGATAGGGATCGGTTTTGAAAAGAAAAAAAGCTATGTTGAAGCTCTAACACAAGAGGAAACAGAAAGGGGAGAAGTGAAGAATACAGAGGACATTCCAAATAGAGAAGGCTGGAAGGAACAAAGCTACAAAAAGCAATCAGGTCAGAGATATACAGATAGGTCTTATTTTTATGGCTATTGTTTTTATTGTAATGGATATGGTCACAAGAAAGTAGAATGTAGAAAAAGAGCTAACAATTTCAGAAATAAGGAGAAGGAAAGTCAAGTAGAGTCAAGTAGAAGCCACAACTCTTTTGCTCCTCTATCAAGCTTTAATGAAGAGACCATAGTATGCTACAAGTGCAACAACTTTGGACACGTAGCTCGATATTGCAGAAGTGTGTTTGAGTCAGTCAAGAAGGATTAAAGGTTCAAAGCTCCATTCATCAAGTAGAAGGATCAGAGTTTCAAATCTCCATTCATTAGGGAGAAGGTTCAGACATGTTCATGGCAGAAGAAATAACATGAAGATTCTATGATGGTGCAGACAGCTCTACATGTGGGAGGTAAAGATCAGCCATGGTTAATTGATAGCAGATGTTTGAGGCATATGACAGGTGATAAAAGTAAGTTCATTTCTCTAAAGAAGATAAATGGTGGTACAGTGAGATTCAGAGATAAAACCACTACCATGATAGCCGAAAAAGGTACTTTGAGTTTGTATTATGGTATAACTAAGACTAAAAATGTTTTGTATGTAAAAGGTCTTAAGCATAATCTGTTGAGTGTTAGTCAAATTTGTGATCAAGGATACACATTAAGGTTTCATGCTAAAGGTTGTGAGATTAGAAGAAAAGATTCAAATGAGTTGATTGCAGATGCTCAAAGGATAGGGAACAATGTATATGTTTTTTCAGATATCTTCTCAAAGGCACGATCAAAGGATACATTCAAAGATCAGTGAGAGGAGTTGGGAGTAATTTCTATTACTCCTGCCATTGATGTTCAGCATCAAGTGAGGGGGAGCTAAGTGTTAGCTCCAAGTAGGCCCTTTGCCATTGATGTCAAAGGGGGAGAATAATAGGTACAGGTACAGGTGCAAAAAATAGGTACAGGTTACTACAGTAAGGGGGAGTTACTGTATGTTTTTAGATGATAGGGTGTACAGGTGACAGGATGTGGTAGTTTCAGGATTGAGATTGCCATCAATGACAAAGGGGGAGATTGTTGGAAATATTGTCATTGATGTCAAAGGTTTAGTATTATTGGTGATAAAGGCCCCATTGCATTTAATGTTATATATCTTGGCTAATATGAGTTAATATTTATTTAATATTAACAAATATATTTTTGGTTGCATATGAGACAAAATAAGGGCCCATGGAGAAGTCGAAGAGTCATGGGATAAAGACAAAAGAAGGATGGGATGCATTTTCCCATGAAGAGTCATCTTGGGGAATACCAAGAGTCACCAAGTGAAGACAAAATAGTAAAGGGCGAATTTCTCATGAAGGGACACTTTGAGGAATATGAAAAGTCACCAAAGATAAGGACAAAAGTGGGAAAGACGTTTTTGGTCATGAAGGGTCACCACATGACTTTTCAAATGCTTGGATATGAAGGGTCATCCAAGATTGGTTCCATTTTCCATGAGGATTGAAAGGTCACAAAGGGGGAAGGCCAAAGGTCATTTGGAAAGCTATAAATAAAGGCTTGAGTAGCCATTTGTAATAGGTGTGTGAGAGGTTGATTTGATATTGTGATATCTAGCTTAGAGAGCAATTGTGAGAGATGAATATGATTTGTATTTGTTATATCTATCTCAGAAGAGTAAAGGTGAGAGAGAGGAAGGAGATGTATTGATCTATCATTTGTTGAGATAGAAACATTGAGAGATAGGTGTGTGGTATACACAACGGGGTTGGTGCTCCTGTGGGTTGGTGCTCACGAATAGGTGCTGGGTTGGTGCTTGGCAAAGGGGTTTGAAGCTCCTATGGGTTGGTTCTCATGAATTATAGCTAAGATTTGTACTTGGCAAAGGGGTATGGTGCTCCTATGGGGTTGTTCTCATGAATATATTTGAGATTGATTCTCTGTGGTTTTTCCCACATTGGGTTTCCACGTTATATCTGGTGTGTCTCTCTTGTGTGATGTTTATTTTTTGAATTTTATTACATATCTTGAATGTTTGATTAAGTGGAATTTGATAAAGGGAAAGCTTTATAAGATATATAATATACTGATTCACCCGCCCTCATTATATTCTGTGCTTAACAAGGAACTCATCATCAATTAGTCCTTGATCTTATGTATTTTATATACAAGATAAATAGTCTAGGCCATTGTTAAATTTCCCTAATTTAACTTTTATAGTGAAATAAAACTCTTGAAATAATATTAGTCATCTACAAATTCAACCTTGATGTATTGGTCTATTTAAGAGTTATCTTATCATTTTATGATCAGTGTAGATTATTAATGGAATAACGAGTAAATAATGTTTAAAATTTAGAAGCATAAATACCATCTCCAATACTTCTCTCTTTGTAGTGGATTTTTTTGGTATGTTTTAGCTAATTTACAGCTTGCAAAAGATATCAGATGATCCATATTATGTCAAGGTTGTGCTAATATCATGCCTATCACTACCCCTTAGGCATAAACATGTATGTGTTAGGGAACCTTATAGACTATAAATATTAATATGGGTAAATTTAGGATCTTTTTTTTCAATGTCTCAAATGCATTTTGACAATTTGTATTCCAATCAATAAGTTTATTATTCTTTTTCTTCAATAATTCCTCTATAAGTGCATTGATCATGGCATATCAACTTTTGATGGTATCTTATTTATCCTAAAAATGTGTGGACCTATTTTTGTGTTTTAGGCAGTGCAAAATTTACAATTATAGTTATTTTTAAGGGATCAATCATTAATCATTTATTAAAAATTATATCACCTAATAATATTCCAAAATGCATAAAAAATATACATTTATTTCTATTTAATGTGATTTGTAGTATGTGCAATTGTTCAAACATCAGTGTCAATGCTTGGATATGATCTCTTAATAATCCATAAATAATCCAATCTTGTAAATAAAATTCCATGAAATCATGATTAAATATTTAAAATCATTGACCATAATTCAAATAAAAATAATTGGGGAATTCTTAAGTCCAAATTTAATTATTATGTACATGAATTAACCCCATTCTATAGAAAATGCTATTTTTGGTTGGTCTTATTTGTCAATCTAAACTTGGTTATATTCCAAGAATCCATCCATGAAATAACATGCTTCTCTCTCTACAATATTTTATAAAACTTAATCTGTGAATGGTGTGGGAAAGGGTCATGAATACAAGTTTTATTTAATTATATAAAATCAACACATTATTTTATTTTACATGTATTTTTATTTTGCATAACCATCAGACTAATCCATTTTACATCAAGTATTAGATCTATGATACTTGCAATTTACATTTTAGTAGTTTTGGTCTTGAATTTGATCTTCATGTTAGGGTTTAGTCAATAGGGTCATTTCCTAATAGGTTTGACATCCATTTTGAACTAAATTTTCATGGTTCCTAGCTTAGGTTTAATGCCACAAAGTTCATTTAAATTCTTTAGAAAAACATCTTTGTATTATTTTAAAAATTCTACCATTTTCAAGATAGTAAATTCTTCCTAGTAATTATGTATTTTAGCTAATTTAGGATCTCTTTCATGGGCTATATTTTATTGGTGGAATTCCAGTGGTTTATAAAAATATTGTGTCTTATTTTCCTCAATTCAATCAATTCTTTTTCCCCTTCCAAGATAGTATAGTTTATATTTCTTAGATTTTTCTCTTTTATTTTTTAGATTTGTGTCTTTATTTTTTATAGCATTATTTTAGAATATTTTGATAAACTTTATCTAGGACTTTTATGGCTCTTTTATTTTCTATTTCTTTTTTTTGGATGCTTCCCCATATATATTGTATCTAAAATCTCTATGGATTTTTTATTCTCTCTTTTTTCTAATGTTTGATAGTTTCTAAATAATGATATGATCAAAGGATATTATAAAATATTATGTTTTTATTAGAGTGTGACATATTATTCTATATGGATCTTAAAATTTAAATGTGTGGAAAAAGTTGTTAAGGATCTAATCCCAACTCGTGGTCTCTTCTCACGTTTCTTAGTGTAAATACCATGCTTATGAAATATGTTCTAAGGTTCAATATTATTTCACCCAAAGTTTTGGATTAGTTTCTCTAATTTGTCTCCAATATGATTCTATAGGAAATAAATTACTATTTATTGATAAAATAATGAAATTGTGACCACTTATTATGCACACTTAGCTCATGCCTAATTCCATAGTCCTTGGCTTCCATTCTTTCACTTCTATATAGATGACTTAAACAACTAATGATCATAAATTGTCCCTATTTATCATTCTAAATAGATCAAAATTATCCTCTTATTGATCAACATTAGTTTTATTTTCTCCTTAGATAATGTTGCTATTTCAAGACAATCTTGCTTGTTAGTCGTATTTGAATTTGTTGACTACATCCTCCTACTAAATAATGACTAGTTTCTCAAATTTAAATTCACCCAATGGGTCATCTCATAAGACAAGTCCCATTTGAAAGAATTAAAAAATGATCACTATAAAGCCATATTTTTGGTCCATTTATTTAGGGGGAGGATCATAAGATAAAAAACATAAGAACATCTAACAACACATTGAGAGAGCAAATCATCTAATCTTCCCAATTCTAAGTCCATATAGCTCTAGTATCCCTGAGTCATTAAAGTTTGAATACACTTCCACAGTCATAGGTCATTGTTGAAGAACTTAATCACACTAGGATTTTAACAAAATATAACATTACACTAGTATTTCACACACACTAATGTAGCATGGGATAACTACACGGGTTTTGATCCTTATTTAGAGGATTACGATGTAGGAAATGCTTAACATAAGGGGTGTTGAGGTCAAGCACAACTTTATCCACTAACCCATTTTACCCATTTATTTATTTTTTACTCATGACCTATTAATTTTGGGTTCCAAGTGAAGAATAAGGCACATATTAGTTTCCATAATGAATTACATAGATCTGATCGCACACACATAATCAATAGGAAAATGTGCAATAGGCCAAAACTTTCATAGATAGCTAAAATCCTATTAGATGTTGTCACACTTTAAATACACTAACATAGGATGACCCTATCCAAATAGTGGATCTCAGTCCTAGGTAGATGCAAAACACTATTTAAAATTCATAACAACCTCACACATTCACACAACTAGTTTCACAGTTGCACTTACAGTCCTTCAAATTTGATTTCTATCTCAGTTATTCTTATTTGGTACTTTCTCTTTTTAATATATTCATAAATTTATAAATCATTTTGTGTAATTTATTGTATATAATTATCTTTATAATTTTATGTAACGGTTTTTCATAATTAGGATTTAGACTCACTCTTTATCAATTTTTAATAAAACATATTAGTGAGCCCAATTTTTTATTCAAGCATTATTTAAACCTTTCTAAACCCTAGGTTTTCCTTAAGGTTCAAACCATTTTTATAGGTTTTTATTTTTTTCCTAGGGTTACACATCTCATCTCTGATTTCTCATAATCCTTTGTGCAATCAGAAGTTTTCTTTGCCCTAAAGTTTTACCCTCATTTTCACTACTAGTGTTTCCCTATACTAAGCTTGTAGTTTATCCTACCTATTTTAACTCATATATAATTCATAATGGATATATTTTTAAAATTATTATATATATTTTTATTCATATTCAAAAATCAAAAACTTATTTTTATTTGCCAAAAGATTATACTAATTTTTTGGAATTTACAATTTTAGTAAATCTGGCCTTGGGAGTGAAATGCATATAAATTTCAACTTAAATTATGGGTTTGATTTATTTACTAATTTAAAAAAATAACTCTTTCATATTTAAAAGATACCTAATGGATTTATTGTAGTGATTGGTTCTTTATAGTGTACATCATATAATGGCTATGTAGGTTATTCTTGGCATGTACTTTATAGTTTATATAATGATTCTTCTTATTGCATGATGCCATCAAAAATATAAAATATATTAAATAATCATCAAATAATTTAGATAAAAATAATGTACAATAAAATCAATGATACACTTAATCATAATATATCTATTTCCATAGTAACTCCTACTGTCCCTCCTCAAGGTTATGATAGTGACTTTCCCTTTAACCAGGTCCATGTTGTCTCTATCCTAAAAGGTAAGGTGACTCAAAATATAGTTATAAATTTAAGTAACCATCATGTCCTTCATCACCCCTGTCCACATCCCACATCTACTCTTGATGGTGTTTATATGCATATTCAATTAGAAGTACCCCAGGGTTGTGCTTGTGAATCCCTTCAAGATCAAATAGTCACTATGAAAATAATAATATAAGAGTTAAAAAAATAAAGTTATTATTTCATTTTAAATATCACATCATGGTAAAATAAAATCACATATATAAATAATCCAAAATATGTTAGTTTTAATCATGTATTTGTATCTTCATCTAATAATATTGTGCCTAACAAGACTTCGTATAAAGATATGAAGATAAAAAATAATACATATACAACTAATGCTTAAAAAAATATACAAAAGGATAATAAGAGTTAAATTAAAATTATAAGAGAAATTATTCAAAATAAGTTGATCAAACTACCTCTTAGACATCCTTTAATATGATCAAAATACTATTATGCATATCATAAAATGTATGGGCATCATACAAATAGATATTTAGATTTGAAGAAAAAATAAAAATTATCACTAAAAATGGTGATCCTATAATAGATAAATCAATAAAGTGACCAAATCACATTATAATTTCATCTCCTAGGGAACAAGTTTAATTAGAATAGGTAGAAAAATCAAAATTAGTATAAAAATAACAAAGACAATAAATATGACTACAAAAGGATAATTTCGAGCAAAAACACTTAAAATTAGAACAATAAGATCAAGAAAATATTCAAAATTCCAACTTATAGAAAGCAATATTAAAAAAGGAACAAGATGGAAAAGAGCAATTACAAAAGGAAAGTATCACAAAGGCAATATTATAAAAAGAACGAGAATATAAGTCACAAAAATAAGTGCAACCTAAGCAAGAAAGTATCTTTAAGAAAGGATTTATAAAATAAAAAGTTTCAAAAGAAAGAGATGCCTACAAAATCCAATTTTACAAGTGTGGTTTCAAAGGATTCAACTCAAAAGTGCTCATCATTTCTATAGCCTATGATACTTAACCCCCTCATTGATGTAAAGTAATGTACAAATGTTGTGATTAATAACACTATTAAAATGAATGTTTATAGCATGAAACTCCTAAAATTTTTAGGATATGATAAGGAACATTTGAATAAGAATATTGTATCTAAATCATTTATTGTATTCATTGAGTTACCTTTCATAGTTGGTCCAAAAACATGTTTAATGGTATTTCATGTATGTCCTAGTTTGACCCAAAATAATGTTGAATTAGTAATTTCATAGATGATTACAATGGGAGAAAAAATTGGTAAAAGTCATAACCATGTCACATTTGAATATGAAAGTGAAATTATTATAGTTTAGAGTGAAGATGGAACATCTTTAGAGTAAGAGGATAAAAAATAGAACATATCTTTAGCTAGAATAAAAAAAATATAACTAATGGAATGATAGTAGAGGCAAATGATGCAATACATATTTTGAAAGAGAAATATGAAAATTACATCCAAAGTATGGGGAAGTTTGTTTTTCATACAAACACACATAGGATACTACAAATAATCATCATGACATTCATACTTATGTTATAGAGTCAAATCAGTTTTTAGATTCCAATTTGAGATCAAATCATTCAAAATGGCATGATAGTTTACATTCACAAGAGGTCACCATTCATTTATTTGATACATGACCTATTTATGGTAATGATATTAATGGATTCATCGGTTAGTATGTTCCTTTTTTAGTTTCATATATTCAAAATACAAAAAAAATATAATATTTCAAAAAAATCTAAAAACCAAGACTTGTGCATGTTATGTTTAGTTTATTTACATCAGTTAATTTATGTTTAGTATATCTAGTTTTATATCAAATATTCTACATATGTGTACTTGAGTGAGTTTGAAAACATACAAGTTGTCATTTCCAAATGCAATAGTAAGTGGTGATACTATTCTAGGCCTATAAACTTTACACAGACAAAACTTCCCTAACCCAAAGAGTAACACATTATGCTCTTGTCTGATTATAGAATATTTGTCCCAAGAACACAAGATCTACTTTTACAGATTCAACTAGTCACATGTTCTCTACATGTTGTCTCTATCACAACAAGTTCACTAGGGGCATAATATTACATAAGTTTTATCATTTTATGACTATCCTTATTATTCATGCATGTTTTTCATGTTTGCTTCCTTGCTTCATGTCTTGTGTGTATTCATCTTGTTTGGATTGTGAACATTTTAACATGTCCTTCATTGTGGTTCTAAGCCTTTATTGTGTGCTTTTATATGTGTGAGTGGAATATAAACATGTACCTTTATTATGTGCTTTTATATAACATAAATTGCATAATTTTATTATTTTGAGCTAAGTTATTGTGTAGGATTCATAAATCACCTAAAAAGAGGGGCATAAATATCAAATTATCTTAGAGGCTAAGTTGAAATAATTCACTACACAAAATAGAAAGTTATAGGCTTTATTTAGTTGATCATAGTGCATACCCAAAAATTAGTTTCAGACAATAATGCTTCATTCAAATAAGGGCACATGTTATTAAAGTTGAAAATAGTGTGTTGTTGTCTCAATAGGTACAAAACATTGATTTCTAGAATTTATCAAAATCATAATCATTTATAGGGCAGTTTGCAACACTAACCTAGAATTATTTCAGATGAATACTTAGGTTTATCTTAGATTTTGATCAAGTTGGGGACATCATGTGTGGAATGTGTTCTATAATCTGCATAAGTATTTTTTTTTTAAATTATATGATATTACTTAGTTTTAGAATCTACATAAACTCATATATCAAATTAGGTGAATGTGTGTGTGGCATACAACCACTTCCTTGCTTAGTTTCACACCAATTTTGCATATGGAGTGTAAATTCATGTCATTATTTATGTTTTTATATTCCAAAATAATATCATGCTATTTTTTGCACTAGGTTTGTACCAAAAATTAATATTATTCTATATATAGTAGTTGTATCACCTTTTTACACCATTTTTTCACCAAAATGATTTGTTAGAATTCATATAAGTATTCCAAGTTACTCTACTACTTTGGGTATGTAGTGATGTATTCAAGAACACCTTGAGTTCTTAATCATGCTCTCTTATCATTGTGGATTTTTGCATGCACAGTCTAATCCAAGTGTTTCAATGAATAATATCTCCAAGGGTCTTACCTTCTATAATCACTAGTTTTACACCAAAAAACACAATAATTCATGTTCCCAAATGGATTTATTTATTCCTTATTATTTGATATATAAGATTCATGTATTTAAATTTAAATTTGATCCTAAGTAAGGATTTATTAATCATATTTTAGTGTGTGGCCTACATTCAAGGTTATTCTTCATAAGTAAGTTCAGGTATAATACTTTCTTATCTACACTACAAGGTCCACAACCAAGTGTATGGGGAAAAACCAAGTTTAGTTGTGCACATTGAATGTGCATAAATATAGTGAAATATAAAAATAAATACACATTTAATGGATCATAAATATTATACTTTTAGGAAATGTAACTTCTATTCAACATGAAAGAATAGGGGAAATGGTATAACGGTTACACGATGTGTGTTATAGAGTATATACATGGAGCATGCTATCTATGTTATATTTTTTTATAGAATTAACCCTTGGTATTATACATATGTTATATAATTATAAAATAAGAATACATTATCAGTTAAAACTATTATCTATCACAAAGAAAATTGTTACAAGCCATTTCATCTTCCTTGCTTGACAACAATTGAACTTACAAGTTGGTGGTGACTTGTAGTCCAATTAATAGATTCCCAACTAGACAATGCCACCTAAAAAGCCACATAGTTAGAGTAGGATGAAATGTAGATATGTTTAAGTGAATATAGGTGTGGGAACCTATGTCTATGAATAGGTGACAATGAGGCATGCGGGACTACGAGCTAATGAGTGCACAAGATATAACTTGGTGTGATCTAGGTATGAAATTATATAATTACATGTAGGAATTATTAGAGTGTGAGAAAGCTTCATGAATAGGAGTGCATAGGATTGTGTAGGAGGTGTCAGTTATGTGTAGAAAAAGAAGAAAAAAACATATTCTATTCTACACAAATCATTCACCCTTTCTTGAAGAGAAATCATCTCCATTACATTGCTGTGCATCTAAGGGAAATTCATATGATTTTTTGAGAGTTATACCACTTATATTGGTTATCATATTATCCAATATTAACCACTTTAAATTTTTGATATATGCCATGGTATCTGCTTATGTTTGTCACTTTGATGATCTCATCCTTCCCTGTAGAACACATGCCATTACATAGAGGCTTTATATTTCTATGTGGACCTTTGAAGTTCTCTTTTTGAAGATGCAACCATAGTTTATCCCCAAATTAGAATGAATGAGGTGTGTGATGTTCATCATGGCACTATTTTTATTTTGTTTATGTGTGAGAGAATATATTGAACCTACTGATGAACATATTGGATGTGGCATAAATAATTCTTGGCTTTGTCCATTTCCCATTCCTATGTGTGTAACTCATTACCAACTGGTGTTAGTAGGAGATGTCTATAAGTGCTGAAGGATAAAACCCAAGACATGTTTGGAGTGGACTATGCCCTATAAAATTATGAATAGCTCTATTTTAGGCATGTTTAATATACATAATATTTTCATCCCAAATTCAAGAATTTGCATGATTTTATATTCTTAAAAGATGAACAAGTGTGTGATTGATAACCTCTATTTGTCCATCTATTTATGGATGAAATGTCATTAATCAATCCAAATACATTCCCATAAAGTCCCACAATGCTTTCCAAAATTAACTTACATTGTATAGATCTAGGTTAGTAATGATGGATGTTAGAAGTCCAAAATGAACCCAAACATGGTTGAAGTTGAAGAAGGTTTATGTAGTGCCAACTAAATCAATGTATTTATTAAAAGTAACCATGATAGCCATATTTGAAAACCTATCCACTATGAAAAACATAACATCATGATGATATTTAGTCATAGACAAACAAGTCATGAATTTCATGCTAATAGATTCCCATGGTTTGTATGAAACTGGTAGAGGTGTAGAGAGTCCTATATTCCTTTTTATGGCTTTGATGATTGAACAAGGAAATAAATATTTGATGTGGCACTCTAATATTTACTCATGTGTGTCTAATAGAAGTACAAATAGAATGTATATAAAGTCTTTGTCATGCCAAATTATATTGAATTATTGTCATAATGTCCCTTCCAAATGAGTCATTAGTGAGGTGAACCACTAGGAACACATATATGCCCAAGCTTGTATGAAATCTTATTAGAAAAGTATAACTCTAAAACTTGTTTACCTTGTGCAAGGATGGTGTGAGTGTCTATGAAATCCTAATTAGTTGAGTATAGGATAACCATTCTATGAAGTTATGGTCACACATGTCTAGCCCTATGATGAAAGAGTGAATCAATGGTTGGCTAAGATAATATTATATATTTTTATCCTTTCTTTTCTTGTGATTGATCTTTAGAGGGAACTAATACATGTAAGTCATCCATTTCATGTGATGCACATTCTAAAACATAATCTATATCTATAGGAACTGAATTGGCTTATGATTCGAATGAAAAATTATCTCCTTCTTAAGAATGTAGTGGCTCCAATACTTGATTGCTTGAAAAATAGAATACAATTATTTCTCATAGGAGGAGTAACTTTACACCATGTTGTTTAATGTCTCTAAGTGATAGGTGATTAGATGTCCATGTTGTATGAGTATTGTGTTGAGTGCATATTTAGATGCATCAACATGACTTTTGAAAGAATGTGCAATGTCATAAATTATGAAAACATGCAATGTGTAGACTAATTGCTTGAGTGCCTCAAAAACACATTGTCATGAATGAATCCAATCAAGCTTAGATTTTATATGTGTTATCTAATTAAGAAACCAAGAGATGTGTGATAAACTAAGGAGAAACATGTGGTATAAATTAATGATCCCAAGAAAACTCCTTAATTATATGATATTTCACAAATTAGGCCATTCTTCTATTAATTTTAACTTTTTTGGGTTTGCATGAATCCCTACACGGTCAATGACATATCTAAACTATTGGTTTTACGCAACACCAAATATACACTTTGTTAAGTTGGCATGCAATATGTGTTGGAATAAGATATCTAAGATGCATGTGACATGTTTAATGTAATCCTCCCAAGTTTTGATAAAGATGATAATGTCATCCAAGTAGGCAATGGAAAAGGATTTGAGAAAGTGTCAAAGTAGATTATCCATAAAGCACATGAATATGGCTATCATATTGGTTAGGTTGAAGGGTATGACCAACTATTCATATAATCCTTCTTATATATTGATAATTATCTTCCAAAATTAAATATGGACTTGTACTTGATGGTACCTTGACTTCAAGTCAATTTTGGTGAAGTATTATGCACCTCAGAGTTGATCCAAGAGGTCGTTAATGCATGTCAATGGGTGACAATTCTTCACTATTAATTTTTTGAGTGTGAAATAGTTTATGAAGAGTTTATAGGACCCATCGTTCTCAGGTGAAAGGATTATTAGAATCCCATATAGAGAATATCTAGGATTGATATTGATTTGATCGATGAGATCTTATATCTAGGTTGTTTAGAAGAGGGGATCCAGGAACCAAATCAATTTAGTGTTTTACTACATAGTATGTTGGAATGCTTTCAAGATCTTTGAATAATTCATCATTTTACTACAGTAAAATTTTGAACTAATTTTGTTGTAAAATTGATTACATAGTGTGCATTTATATATCTTGATTTATTTTTTGTGTGGGTTAATCGAGATGAACCATGAACAACACAAATTTTTATGAGTGTGAGACAAGTTTGTTAAATTGATTTATAGAGACCAAGGTGACTTTGGTCATGGGTACTAACTCAAAAAGATTTAATAAGTGATATTATGTATGAATAGTCCAACATTATGGCTTGGATTGATATGTAGCTTCACGGCCATACATATATGGTTTTATTAATAAGATGTCGAAGACCTCCAAAGGTGTGATGGAATAAGTGGAATTATCCTCCTATCACCAGACCTATATATACTTCCCCTACTAAATCTACCCTAGTGAATATGGCTTGGGATGTGTAGTAGTGGTAAGACCAAGGCATTATGTTTTTGATTACATAATGATATTATTCTAACTTCCACTATCAATGATGACATTAAGAGGTTGATCCTTCACCTATAACTTGGTGTGAAAGAGATACTCATTTTACATATGTTGATCATAGTGGTGCTAGTGCTTAGACATGATGAATATGGATTAATGTTATCCATTAGTGGAGGTCCTAATGTATATTTTGTGAGTAAGGATTGATATACATGGAATTCATAATCATCATGGGTGTATGAGTGACGACAATGACACCACTTACCATCAGACTTATTATTTCCTTTGTTTGATGTAGAGAGTGTCAGATCCTTTGTGTTTTGTGTAGTCATCTTTGGTTTCTCTCATTTTTTCTACATAAAATGTTGTAATGAGTAATTGTGTAGGGGTTGGTCCTTGCATGTGGTATTGGATAAAAAGATGAGACATTGCTTCATCTTTGCTTTAGCTTCGATCTTGGTGACATTGTGATAGGATTTCCCAAAAGTTTAATAAGTAAATAATTTTATCTTCACATGGATATAAGGTGAGATTTTGTTGATGTAATTTGGCACCTTATGTTTCCCACTCAAGTTATCTCATAAGCATGCAAAGTAGTCATGGAATGTATTGGTGTAGTATTCCAATGACTAATCCTTGCACTGGCATATTTGATGAAACTTGATGTATTCATATTAAAAGTGATGAAGAGGGCAATATTCATCCTTAAGTGAATCAACAAAATTATCATAAGATTTGATTATAAAACACTCTTACAAATGATGCATACTGAAGGTCTTCCACTAGTAATTATAACTTGAATTATTGAATCCATGCATCTAATGATTTGGAATAAATATTGCCTTTAAACATAGATATGTCAAGATTTAATAGTACCTTAAAGGGGGTTTTCTATTAAAAGCATTGTTAAGCATACTATGGAAGTGTAGCAGAAAGTGTCAAGTTGAATTGTATCATTAACTCATAGAATTGGACAAAATGTTCAATGAATTATTCCTCTAGTGCATCAAAAATAATCCTTTGAATTTATAGAGATATCATAGGTTAATTCTAGGCATCATCCATCCTATTTTTTATCTGATGTTCTTTTGGATATTATGAAATAAAATTGACTAAGAATCTTTATCTCTAGTTGGGCTCACATGTTTACAAGCATAAAAAGGTAAAGCTTTCCTCTGATACCAATTATTTGAACCATGGGGCCTAGGACCAAGTGTGCAAGGAAAACCCAAGTTTGGTTTTGCATATTGAATGCGTAAAGATGTATTCAGATAGAAAAACACTTACATATTCAATGTAGTGGAAGTCTTATTCTTGTAGGAAATGCAACATCTATTCAACATGAAAGAATAGGGAAAATGGTAAAATGTATTATAGTGAATGTGTTTCAGAGTAGGTAAATAGATCATGTTATCTATGTTATGACTATGTATGGAATCGATCCTTGGTTAGATGCATATATTACATCTTTATACAAAAAGAATACATGAGCAATTATAAGTATTATTGGTTATAAATAAGACAGTTACAAGTCACTCATATTCATTATTAAATATCTATTGAACTACCAGGTTGGTGGTGAATATTGATCAATAGATAGATTCCCAATACAAATTTCCACATAAAAATCTGCTAGTTAGAGAAAGATGATACGTGTATGTATTTAATTGAAGACCTGTGTGGGCACACAAGTCTACTAATAGGTGTTAGTGAGGCACACAAGATTGCAAGCTTAGGAAGGCACAATGGAAGGCATAGTTATGATATGGGGTGATCTATGTGCATAAATATATGAGCAATCATGGGAATTATATGCAAAAATTTGAGCAAGCTTTGTGTAGAGGAGTGTGCAGGATTGCATAGGAGATGTGAGCTATGTGTAGGAAAATAAGATAGAAGGGTATTATACAATGCATGGATCACTTTTCCTTTTAATTTAATAATTTAAATTTTTATACATTATTTGATTAATATTGGGGAAAAATATAAACATAAATCAAAACTTATTTATAAAACAATGAAATTATGACCACTCTTTATGCACACTTAGCACATGCCTAATTCCACGGTCCTTAACTATCACTCCTTAAATTTTATGTGGATGACATAATACTTCAAGAAACTAATGATCATAAAATGTCCATATTTTTCATTCCAAATAGCTCAAGATTATCCTCTTATTGATCCACACTTTTAACTCAACTATCTTTGCTCCTTAGATAAGGTTAATCTTCCAAGATAATCTTGCTCACTGGTAGTGTTTGAATCTACTAGTTGTGTCCTCTCACCAATTAATCACTACTTTCTAAAATTAAAATTCACCTAACGATTCATCCTACATTTTTCACAAGTCCCATCTAAAGGAATTCAAATGTGATCACTATAAATCCACCTTTTCAAGCCATTTTTTTTTGGGGAGGCTCACATGATGAAAAATCATGATAACATCTAACTACATATCGAGAGGAAAGCATTTATTCTTCTCAATTTTAAGTCCATATATCCCTATTATCCCTGAGCTAAGTATGAATACAATGCAAAGGTCATAGTTAATTTTTGAATAAGTTAATCATACCAAGACTACACTAACATACATCATTACATCAGTCTTTCACACACCATTATAGCATGGGAGAACTACATAGATTTTGATCACTATTTAGAGTATTAGTATGTATGCAACACTCAACATAAGGGGTGTTGAGATCAAGAAAAACTTTAGACACTAACCCATTTTTCCCATTTATTATATTTTTACTCTTGACCTATTAAAATAGGGTTCCAAGTGAAGAAGAAGGAACATATTGGCTTACATAATGAATCACATAGATATGATCACACACATAGAATCAACAGGTGAAGGTGCACAAGTCTAAACTCTCACAAAGATCTAAAACCCTACAAGACACTAGTTTACCTTGAGGAAACCTATACACATTTCCCCTATCCAAATAGGATGACCTTATCCCAAGTGGATGCATAGCCTTGATCCTAATTCACAACAACCTCACAAAGGCACATAACCAATTTCATAGTTGCACTTATAATTTTTCACATTCAATTTCTATGTAAGTTTTTCTTGTTTAGTATTTTCCATTTTTAGCATATTTCTAAATTTAGCAAGTTCCAAATCAATTTGTTTAATTTATTAAATATATTTATTATTCTAAATTTATGCATTAGTTTTCCATAATTAAGATATAGACTCGTAATTTCTCTCATTTTTTAAAATAGATTCACATCTATTAATATTATAATGTGGACTTCCTTTTTTTTGTGTATTTAGTAAAATCCTTAAAATTAAAAGGGTGTTACCAAATCTTAATGAGTATAAAAAGGGTGTTCCAATTCTTAATATGTGATTTATGTGTTTCCCACCAACTTAAAAAATTTATGATCAATGTATCATCTAAATCTTCAATTCATACTTTTTCATTGGGGAATACTTTTTCCATATGTGCTACATATGTTTTGACATCACTAGATCTTGAGAATTTAGGTGAGTTATTGTGTGGGGCTCCCTTTCCCAGTCAAAATGCCCTTTTAATTTTCTTATGTATGGTCTCTATAGTGTTCTTGTTTCTCATTACTATTTGATACAATATTGCCTTCTTATCTATGATCTCTCTTGTATTTTTAGAAGTATCTTTATGTATTTTCACTATATTGGCACCTTTCATTTCCAATTGTTATAATGTATTTGTATTATTTATTATTAGATTTTCCTTTTTTGTTATGGATGGGATAATGTGCTTGGTCTTTAGTATACTGAGTATTTATATATTTTGTGATAATGGCCCTTATTTCCATAATATCAGAATGTTATGTGGTATTTTTTTTTAATTTATTTATCATGGTATGTAGTAGACAACTTGCATCATTATTAATTAGTTCCATAGTATGACCTATGTGGTATGTGGTATATACTATATGTATCATGGCATTTATTATATGTTTGGTGGCATTCTGAATCATTCTTAATTCTAGGGTATTTTATATTACATCTGCATCATAGTCCCATGTCTCTATGGTATCAAAAAATATGTCCTCTTCCTCATCTATGATTGAAAGGTACTCATTTTCATCTTCCTCAATCGAATAATAATACTTTTAATTTACTGATTCCTCATGAGATGTGGTATTTGTTTTTTTCTTGTCAATTATTATTAATTACAATAGTTTAAAAAATCTTTTTTCTAGTGTCCCATAAAACCATGCTTTTATATCCTCTTTGGTGTCAAACTCAAGTTATTCATTTTATAATTTGATTTATTCTCCTTCATGGGCTCAAATTTAATGTCAAAATAGGGTACTTTTTTATGGCATAAATCCCTTGGAGATCATCAAAATATTCTTCTTCATCCTTGTTTCTCCATTCTTATTTAGTCCAAGTGGCACTCATGATTATTTTTAATGGGATGTGTGCCATGATCCCATTCCCTTAAGGGGTTATCTCTACATCCTCACAATTTAAAATACCCTTACAATTCATAAACCACCCCAATGCTAAAATTATGGAATATAATGGGTTTATATAAAATCATTCCATTACCTTAAAATATATATTTTTGGTTATCCCCATAAAATTCACCTCTATCCATTTTAATACTTGTATTGGTGATTTCAAGCTAATATCTGCCATAATAATATCATAATTTATTGGATGTAATCTAGTTTTTCCTAATGTTTACCATGTTCTTCTTGACATTACATTAACATTGTCTCCTAAATCCAATAGAGCTTTTGTAAACTCATAACCTTATATCTTGACATCTAAGTATATCATTGAGTTTTTTAGTTCCCATTTATATAAAAAACATTTATATTTATATTTTTCTTTGAACATGGTATGTGCATTACATTTTGTTTTGATACTTACAAAAATTTTGAATTTTTTCTAATAATGACTCCTCATTTATCATTTTTTGTTATTTTCATTAGCCCCGTCATTTCTTCTTCCTTGAAATATGTTTGCTTCTATTCTTCCTTCCGCTATAATTTTTCAATTAAGTTTTTTCTTTGTTACACAATTTTGTCATGGGTATTAGGATTGGGATATGTTTTTTTGTCATTTTAATGACTCAACACATCCCTCAAATATGTCCTATTTAAGTTTTTTCCAGCACCATTTCACATTAGTACAGTTGCTCTCCCATTGTCCATGGTTTTATCCATATTTATTGTTATTTAATTAGTCACACCTGACCAAGGATTGTTCAAAACTAGGTGACTAAGTCATCTAACATTGAAATGGTCTTGTTGAGGGTCATGTCTTGGTGTTGAATGTCATCTCAAGGTCTAATTAGGGTCTTATTAGGGTGATATGGTCTATGATGTGTGACTTATCTAATCAATTTTATGCCATGATATTTGAAGAGGTATTTTTCAATGTAGTTTAGAAATGTTTAATATAACTTTGGAAAGACTAAGGTAAGTTGGTAAAAGTAAAGGTATAAGTGATGCATTGTGGAAACAATGAGGTGGTGATCATCCAGGAAATCATGATGCTCTATGATAGACAAATGGACCTAAAATCAAAGAAAATGAAGATGAAAACATTGTAATTTCAAGTCTTTGGAGATTTTAAGGTAATTTTAAAGATATTTTAAGGTTTCATTTGTTTGGTCATATTGCTTGTTGTAATGTTTTAGTGTTATTACTTGAGGAGATATCAAGTATGAAGGTCAAATATCATGCAAAAAGGTTAAAAATATCTTTTTGGGGTCATTTGACACTTGTTAAAGCACACCTTATATATTTTATGCCATTACACTTGGTCAATGGGTTATAATACTTCCTTACAAACATATACTCACCTTGAAAATTGATTTGTTCATTGTTATAATGTCAAAACATAGCAGAATGAATAAATGGAAGGGAAAAGAAGGTGAAAAGATGCTTGTTATGCTACATAAACACTGTAAAATACAAAAAATCCATGTGAATCTAGTTCATAGCTCTAATAGGGTATTTTGGTAAAATATGGCAAGCTTTCTTGATGATGACAAGTCTAAAAGTGATTATGTAGCCTCAAGCTTGATTAGGTCTCATTGAAAGGATTTTCAAGCTAAATATGGTGTTCTAATCTCCCCATAACCTAATCCACCATACTAAAACTAAAAATCATGTAGAGGAGGAAGTTTTAGGTCTAAATAAGGTAAAAAACTATTCAAGTTTCCCATCATGTTGCTTTCAAGAGAAAAGGGCTCTATTTCATAACATTAGTTCACAAAGGAGGAGATGTTTTAGACCAAATGTTATTAGGGTATGTTGACCACTCCTATGACATTCAAATACATGGAATTAATTTTTTTATTAGTGAGAATATATTTATTAATAATTGTTAATAAGTTTATAGCCTCTTAAACCCTACTGAACCCCATTGTCACAATTTTCCTCTCTAAGTGGCATATATAAGCTTTTTGAATGCATGGAAATGGTTAAAAAGTATTTATTAGAGGTATAATAGTCCTTGAAATATAAAAATTAGCAAAAAATTCTAATTATCATGTTGGTACTATCATGAAACTTCTTTGTTCTACTATTTTAGACATAACAGGTAGGGTTTGTTGAGGTTATGCGGTGTTTTTAGCATGAAGGTGAGTAAAATCAAGTATAAATGATGTTTATAAATTCATACAAACCTAATAAACCCTATTAAAGTAATAATTAAATACTTGAATGAGTAAAATGTGAACGTATGGGTCTGCAAGGTTGAGAGAGTGTAAGTTTGAGCTCGTTTGACATTGTTTGAAAGGTTTTGGGTTCAATCACACAATCTTTAAATGGAAGAAACATGATCCTATAGTCAATCACATTTTATGCCTTGAAGAATAGTTTAAATGAAATAATAATTGAATCAATAATAGATAAGAATATGGAATACTCAGATAAAATCTAACAAGTTTGAAAAACTTCCATGACCATCCTTGCTAAGAAATTACAAATGCACAATCTAGGCCCTATTTTTAGTCATGGTGAGTTTGAGGAACTTAAACCTTATGTGAAAACCTTGTTGACAAGTTACATGGATTATAATAATAATAGGGAACATGAAGGGGTTTTTAGAAAGATATTCATGGTGTTGGATCTAGTTTTAGATCCCTTGGCTCTATGAATGACCTTTAAGAAGCCTAATTGTTCTTAAACCCTGTTAAGCCTAGATGAAGGTTGGATGGGAGTTTTCATCATTTTTGAGAATTTAAATGTTTTATTAAGGATGTGAATGAACCAAAAAAAATTATTCCACATATATGATATGGTCAAAATCCCTACAGATATTCTTATTTGAAAAAAGAGAGTGTATGTAGTTATGCACAGTCAGTCACCTAAGAAGAACATATATAGTAGGTATAATTTTGCACAAATATAAAGATTTATTAGTAATAATATGTTTTTATACTTGGATAATTTTATAAAATAATTATAATTAAACTCCATTTTTACACAAATATAATCCAAGGTGGTATGAGGCAGAGGGGTTAGTTCAAAGAGCAGGTTTAAAATGGGTTTTAAGCTTGAAATGGTCACCTACAGGCTTGCATATAGAAATATGAAAGAGAGAGTTCCTTTTTACGTTTAACCTAAGGTTATGAGGTTAATTTTTAGTTTTATAAACCTTGAATAATGTTTATATAATGATGGCATAGGTGGTCATAAGGAAAAAACACCAAAACAAGGCCATTAGAGCTAAAACAACCACATTATCAAGAAACCCCTGCCATGGTTTAGAGAAAGGATTAAGACCATTAAGGGGGATTTTTTTTTAAAACCATATAAATACATAAATATTCATGTAAAAACCCTATATGAGGTATTTTCAACCCAAAAATAGCATAAAAAAGACTTTGTGCTCAACCTAGTCCTTTAGAATGCACACCTACAGGTTTGCAAGCCCAAGAAGACAAAATTTCTCACATGGGAAGTTGGTTGAGAAGATGAATGGGATGGAATGAAATTAGGGGATGATTATAAGGTTTTTATACTCCAAATTTGTGGTATTCATATTTTCACTAGGGGACTCAACTCTATGAACAATTATTAACAAGATAGATATCTACCTTTTTTGACCTCAAGAAGCTCAAGGATTGAGAATGTTTGTTTAAATGATTTTAATGAATTTAAAATTAATTTAAATCATATTTATAATTTTTTAAAACCTAATTATCACCTATTATATCCAAAATATTAGTATGTGTGGAGTGAAATTATAGAAAATAGCTTAGAAAGTGCCTTTTTAATCATATTTGCAAGTGTTTGAATGAGTGAGGTCTTTTGATAAGTTTAATAGAAATACTAGGCCTGTGTAGAGGTATAATAATATATTAAAATCCATTATATATATTATCATGGTGATATAAATTTTTTCAAGTCTCTAGTACAAGCCAAAATGAAGACTTTCCCTATTGGCTTTGAGAGGTTGAACTAGCAGATCTTTATAAGGCCTCAAATGAAAACAAAAACCTTAAATAAACCTATATATCCATATAATAATATCCTTGGAGGATTACATAGGTCATGAAAAAATAAATTCCAATGGCTATATGTTTAATGGAAAGGCTTGTTCATAGGCAATTCACTAGGCATGTTGATGAAGATACTCAAAAAAGCATACAGGTTCTATCAAATCTTAAAGTTTATCTCAAGTTTAACATGCTCTTAGAGACTCCTAAGAGGAATAAAACACCTAAAACATTAGTTTTGAAATCATGAAATATGGATAAGGTCTCAATATAGTCCTTAAGCCCATATAGATATTTTATATCATGAACACTTACAACCCTCTCCAAACCTCTTGTTAGTAAGTTGTGAAAAATATTCTAAAGATAGTTGATAAGCTTGGACAAAGATGATATGATCTTATAAAAATACCTACATGGATTTCAAAATATTTTTATGATAACCTTTAAGCAAAGAATATATCTTATATGAGAGATAGGCTTATCTTCATCACATTCTTTGGATCAGGCAAACTTTGGCATGAAGTTGTAGGTCATAATGCTAAGAAGAATAGTATGAGGAGGTATAAGTCTCAAGTTTAATTACTATCAAGCTGAGAGATACATTTAAAGATCCTTGAATGGCATAGAAAGATGCTAAGGAGTTCAAGTAGGCCATGTGTTAAGAGAATAACTTGTAACTCCCCCATTCAAGAAAGGGCAGTTTCAAGTGAATAAAGATGAGTCATAAGAGATGAAGAGACACTTATATGCCACCTCCCATGAGGACATCATCAATCCAAGCTAGTACATGTTAAACATGAATACGAGTACTATTTCTTCACCTTATCTTGGCATTATGACTAGTTTCATGATAGATGTCAGTCATGATGGACTTCCCACACCTCTATCCTCTTTCTTTATTCTTAATTATTCTATAAGTATTCCTAAAATGGAAATTGGAAAGGATCCTATAAGTTATTATGATGAATCCCTACTAAAATTGATACTTTTTATTTCTTTTTAAGTGAATGAAAATTGATTTTGCCTTCTTTGTTTCATATTTAGTATGTTCATGGTGAATTGTTGATGAATGATAATGTTGATGTCCAATCTCCTTGAATTTGATCTCTTCATTATTATCTATTTTTGAGTAAGTTATATATTTACAGGTCATATGGTGTGTATCAAGTGGTTATACAAATTTTAAGTGTGGGAAACATTCATTAGTACCTCATTTTAGGCCTCTTGATTACCCCTCTTAGTTAATGTATCAGCTGCAACCTCCATATTGAAATACTTATGCTAGAGAAATGTTTGAAGTTATTTGATTAGATTCAACCTTTTTTATATTTTTTATCAACTCATAGACCATAGAAGGAGACCTATAATTTGGTGCATCACCCATTTTTTCAATTTTCTTTTAGCTTTTTGTTTCCCTTTTCATTGTAATTTGAGTAGGTGTAGTGATAATATAGGTGTAACATCAAGGGAGCTAGCCCTCTTTAGAGGTTCTCTTTAGTTATAGGTGACCCATAACCTTAGAGAGTTTCCATTATTTAATTTGAGAGAGGAGTCCTAAAAAAATCTCCTCAAAGGGTATAACTCAAAGTGACAACTTTTATTTCCTTAATGTTTTTCTTGGTCAAATTTTCTCTTAGATCTTCTTGTGCTTTTAATTTTGTTGATATAATTCCACTTTGTTTTGAAGTTTCTAGTTGTAATTTTGTTTTTATTCTTCATTATTTTCCCATGGTACCTTATTTAAGTGTTAATATTATTTAATGGCATCATTTAGAGAGTTTGTCTTTGTACCTAATGTTTTGAAAAATTGGGTGGCTTTTAGACAAGTATACATGTCATGTGTGATGTTCTCACTATAAAAGGCACACTTTTTTATTATGGTGTAGTTCAAGTTCATGCATATGTACTTATTCTCTAAATTTTTAGTGAGTAGGGATACCTCTCTCTTATCTAGCTTGTCCTTCCTAATAATTTCCTCCTTGATACCCTTGGTACTTATTTCCCTAGTAACCTTAGTATCATTAATACCCTTGGTAGCCACAACCTCCTCCTTAATATTTTTTTCCCTAATAACCACCCTAAGATCCCATGTCATATCTTGGTATTTAATTAGTTTCATAATAACCATAATTATAGCCTCAAAAGTATCCTCCCTAGTAACCTCCATCAGATCTTCTTCTATTATCCACCTTGATATACACCTTCATAGTTATTGAAATTTTGATCTGGAGGGATGATTATATTTTTTGGTGACATAGGTGGTTGGTAGGGGGTTTTTTACATGTTGAATGGGACTTGGATTTGTTGTTATGCGAGAGTAGATATTTTTGGTTATTTATTTTTCATGGTATCTCTCACATGAATTTATTTGAGGTATTTTAATGCCCCCACTCTATTAAAGGTTTTTTAGTAGTGTCTAAATGTGACACACCTCGTACAATATCTTAGTTGGTTTTTAGGGGGAGCTACTTTTATTAATGAGAACATGTTATGACTATGTTGATCATATAACTTATTGTATAATAGTTTATCCTTTAAAATGGGTTATTGAATTGGATGTATCATCCTAATAGGGTTGGATTGATTTAATTCCACCCTTTTAATATTTTAAGCATGAAGACACTCCATCTCACTATTTCCTTCCTCACAACATATTGTACACCAAATCTCGGGTCATGTTTTTGAGTTTGTGGGTGAATTATTTTTTATTTCTAGTTTCATTTTTATTTCTTGTCTCAATGTTAATTGTGTTAGTTCTTGCTCCATTTTATCAAAAAAATTGCATCATTATATCCTTCTCTTTCCTCCATATTTTTAATTTTAACCAATCTTCCATTTTTAATTCTTCAACAAACACTTAAAATTATTTTCCCTCAATAGTTACTCTTAAGTGTGGTAGTAATTTGGATATAAACAATTCATTTTTCTATTAAATTTTATATTAACTTCCTTACTATCTCTTTAAATATTTTATCAAATTATTTTACTATTTATTTGTCTCCTTGAATTAATTATCTCATTTTACTTACACTTTATGTGTGAGTCTATGGATATTATAAATTGCTTTTAAACATATTTTTGATGTCATCTCATGTCTTACTATGAGTATAACTAATTTTCATATACCATTTTAATGTATCATTTTTTAAGGTGCCCAAAAAATCATATAATTTAACTTGATTTTATACGATGTTACAAATCCTCCAATATTCATCTAATGCAAAAATATGGTCTTCTGTGTCTTTTATATCTTTGCTAAAAATTGGCAATTTGGTCTTTTTGAACCATTTTAGCTTGTGTGGAACTTGTTTTTCCTCTTGATGATATATTGTTATTACTACCCTATTTTGGGTTTTATGGTTTCTTTTATCTCTTCTCCTTTCCTTCCTCCTTGTGGTATTTTTATTTTCCTATAAATTTATTTTTACCCTTGTACTACGGTATCTCTAGCTCAAAATAACTCTTTCCCAACACTTCTTTGAAGTTTCTTACTACTGGTACTATTAAATTATCATATTTGTGTTTTTTATATGTTTATATTAATTATTATCCCATATATAAATCTTCTTCAAGTTGTGTCTCTATCAATTTTTGAAGTGTAAAAAGAGACAAGGGTTGATTCAAGGGGTTCATCTCCTAAAACAATCTCTTACAGTTTGGGGGACACATATTTTAACATCTCATTTTTATCATCTTCTTCATCTTTTTATTTTCTATTATTCTTAACTAATATTTCTTCATCATATTTGTCTCTATTGTTTATTCTTTCTATTCCACTCTCTTCTATTTCTAATCATGTTTCCCATTAATGTTCCTTAATAGTTTCTACTACTATGCTTTGAATTTCCCTCTCCAAGTCTATTTCTCTTTATTATATAATGCTTACTTTTCATTTCATTATTTCCTCTTTATATTTCATATCACTAATTTATTATTCACTACTTTTTATACTTTTCCTTTCTCTTCTTTTTTCCAACTAAGTCTTCTCATACTTGGTAAAGGTTCTCTTTGGCCTTCTACTTTTGAAGATTCTCCCTATGTTTTCTATATAACATATTTATAACAGATCCTAATGATTTTATTGATGCATTCATCTATTAAAATAAATTTTTATGCTTATTATGTGCCTCTTTCATTCATTTTATAAATATTTACAATAATGCTTCCATTCTCATCATTAGTTTGAGAGTTTTCAAAACTAGTTCTAAGTTATGCATTATCTCAAATTATTCTATAATGCCTTTTTATTTGGAATACTATTCCCTTCATTATATGGAAACCCCACATCATATCACCCTTGAATTATATTTATTTAAACTTATTTATCTTATCATCTCATCACTTTATAATCTTTTTTTTCCATATTCTCCTCTAATTGCTTCTTTTCTATTGCTAACCTTATCTACTCCTCTACTTTTCCCAACACTACTTATTTATATATCCTAATTCTCTCATTTAATTATACCTAGTATTGTTATTTTATCTCATCTATTTTATTTACTTTTATTTTTCCTCTTTTCCTCATATTTCATTCATTCATTCATTTTTTCTCTACTTTTCTTATCTCCCCTAATTTATTTCTTATCACTAATCCTTGATCTAATCTTTTGTTAATTTTATCCATGATTAATTATTCAATTTATACCCTAGCCTTTGCATATTTATATTTTAAATTTTAATCTCTCATTATATCCCCCATTTTACCTTTCATCATCCTTGAGGTGCAAGCCCCCTATATAAATTTTCTACCACTTCTTATCAGCCCTCCTTAGATCAATAACATACAAAAAATCATTGGTACTTTTTCAATGAATCTTCCCCTAGGTGCTTATAAAAATTCTACATTTTTAACATCAAATATTATCCACCCCTATATTTCCCACATTATTGTAAAAAATTCTAAAGTGGTCTCAAACCAATATTCCACTACTCTCATGCAAGGTTTATCTACTTCCTCAAGTTATAGTATTTTATCTTTTGTCCACTAACTAGGTTTCTTAAGATGTATCCTTGAACCTTTTGTTATTTCTTCTAATCTTAAAATCCATAGCCAAAATAAATATGTGAATGTTACCTAAAATTACTTATCATGTGGTTAATATATCCTGTTCTCAACTTGATCAACCATGGTTTCTGTTCTCTTTGCTTCTTGTTGAATATATTGTTTTGTTTTCATGTCCCACCAATGTTCTATCTCAATTATCACAGGGTTTTATAATTCTAACATGTACATCTCCTTCGACATCAATTATTTGAAACCTAGGTTTAGACACCAAAATTTAACATAAAATTTATGTTATGTCATGAGTTCATAGTTTGATTGTATTAAATGATCCTAATGTTATACAGAGAAATTATCTCTTAAATTAGTTTAACATATATTTCTCAATTAAGTATAAATAAACATAATACCAATAACACATAATGTAGATAATGATGTGTGATTCAATTATCATTAATATATTGTGAACAAAATACATATATTTATATTAAAGTTAGTTCAAGATATTTATATATTCTCCCCATAAATTATTGCTAAGGTTAAATACAATACAACATCTCAATAGACACATATTTTCTTCATGCCTATACATTTTTGTTTATTTCTATGGGATGTCATGAAGTAAAATTTATGTCATAAAATATTTATATATATGTTTTATGCCATGGTATGACTAAAATATTTTATGGTTTGATTTTATACTCAATACTCCTATTAGTCATACCAACACACTCTAGGTGGGATAAATACATGGGCTTGATTCCCTCTTCATATTACTCTAGATATATAGACAATGTTCAATCATCATAGATGTTAATGAGGTTAGCTCATCCCATTACACTCTTCCTTCTCTTTTTTTAGGTTTTTATCTATCATAAGACCTAGTGGGGTTTTAACCTTGAATAGGTCATTTTTGTAAAGCCAAAGGTAAAAATTATGCATATATTAATATTTAAAGTAGGTAAAGGTGATTGCATCATTAGTTTCCTATTTTACTACACAAGTCAAGATTGACCCACAAAGGTTAACAACATTAGTTGATCTTGATTATTTCTAGTTAGTTCTAACCAAAAGTAATGATATATGTTGATTCAGGTGCACATGCATAGTTAGAATAAGTGATAATTTCCATAAATATTTCACTCACACTCGATCAAAATAGGCAAACATTAGCTAATTCTTCTTATACTTTTCATAATTGGTTTCATTTATTCATTCAAGCTTTGTCCATTTAAGTATTTTACTTTCATTCTGCTAGTTTTAAGTCATTTAGAATGATTTATAACCTTCTATTAATTTTATTTTAATTATATAAAATAAACTAATTAAATCCAAATTATGATAAAACAACCTCCTACCCCAGTTGATTGGCCTACCACACTCTAATGGACCTTGGCCTCTATTATGAGGATAATTATAGAGTTTGAAGTTCAATTGTGTGGGGGGGGGGGGGGAGGGGGGGTGCGTGGGCATGCCAAAGATATGATCACATATTTTGGTGATTTATACTTTTAGAATATGTTTAAGTTTTGAAATTATCATTTATTTTTCTTTTGGTTTTTACTTTGTTACTTTAATATCTTAGATTCTAAATTTTTTGGATTTTTATATTTTCTTCCTTCATAGAAAATTTAAAGAAAAAAAATATGTGTATAAGATAAATAATATAATGGAACTTACGCCTAGCCACAAAAGAGGAGAACCTAGAAACCAATATGTTCAGATAATCCTAGACTTGTACCTTGGGAAAAGTGTGATCTTGAAAATAACCTTGGTGTGCCCAAAGATGATGTAAAAATAAGGAAAAATAGAGATGAACATGAGAATAAACCAATCATAAAAAAGGAATAAATAGAGGATGATGCAATGACAAACATATGTGATAATTTCATCCTAATAAATCGTAAAATGTTAATTATAGACATTTAGATAGACTGTAATAGTTGTGCCACAAAGGAATATAACTAACTCTAATAAAAAAACACCATTCTCAACCATTGCCTTATCTTTGTAAGGAAAATAAATATATATGGTTGGGAATGAGATCAAAATATATTTGATAATATAGGATGTGGCTACTTGTGAGGAAGTCTTGGTTATATTCTCCAAGGTCTAAGAATGCAAATCAAAAATGGAAATTCATGATGCATAAAAATAGAAGTAGGATAAATCCATGTAGGCAAGAAATGTAAATAGAGAACCATGAGGCATAAATAGTGGTAGTAAGGGGTAAAATCCAAGAGGCATGAAGAGAAAATATATAAATTGGTAAATCATAAAATAATGTAAAAGAGGAGCTTAGAGATGAAAAGTAAAATAAGGAATGATAAGAGGCAAAATAAAGTGATGGATCCTAAATATGAAATCATAAGGGATGGATGTTTGTGAGGAGGGCCTAGTTTTATTCCTAAAGGTATTACCATGAAAATCTAAAATTAAAAAAAAAGGATTAAAAAAAGGTAGGGAGAAGCCTAAAGGTGATAAATAAAGGAGGCAAGGGAGCCATGGGGTGTAAAAATAAGAAAAAAGAGCTAAGATGACAAACACTATGAAAGATAATGAATTCTAATATATTTTCACTCAAAACTTGCTAGCACCACCCCATGAATAAATAATGTTTGAAAAACTAAAATCCTTTGATGAGCTATGCCATATAGTAAGATAAAGAGAAGTTAAGCTTATATCATTGAACAAGCTTAAATATGAACCAAGTTCTCCATCTACTTCAAAAGTTAAGTTTCAAATCAATCCAAATTTCAAGTTCAAATATAATGAAATCAAGAATGAAGATAAATTAATAGTTAATTCAATATCATAGCCATTGAGCATGATTCAATTGGCATCTCCATGAATGAGGCAATTTACAAGGTTAAAACAACCTCCTTATATCTTGTTATAGAAACTAATTGATTGAAATCTCATATCTTTACCTCCTCCATTTCAACATGATTTGACCAAGCCTCAATCTAAGGGTTTCAATAATAATGCATATTATGACTACCATAGATGCATATCTAATTATAAAAACAAGTGATATAGGTTAATGCATATGATATAATATCTTGTTGATTATAATACTATTGAGCTAACCACACCCACAGAAGAAGTCAGACCATAATAGAATGATAATGTAAATATGAAAATATTTAGTAATCCTTTTACAAATATTGATTTAACATAAAATGTAGACAATTCATAATTACATTATGCATAATATACACATCCTCCTCCTAAGACACATGGGCATCCAATAGATGTAATTATTTTAACACTTATAGTCACATTATCACAATATCCAAAAATCACATTTCATAAAATTAAAATCAATGATGATGATTTAGATAGACATGAACTTTTTATTTGAGCTTGCATCAAAAAATAAACTTATACATAGTGTCATGATTGGTAATGGGTGAATCAAAAATGCATGTAAATGACACTTATTTGTAGTCTTGGATACACAGATCAATATTTATAATTAACATCAAGAGTAGTTAAAGCATTCAGTAGCTATACACATGAAAATTTGAGACATATAGTGATACCTCTCTAAGTTAATTTA
This sequence comes from Torreya grandis, assembly GCA_037957365.1. NCBI lineage: Eukaryota > Viridiplantae > Streptophyta > Pinopsida > Cupressales > Taxaceae > Torreya > Torreya grandis. The sequence continues at coordinate 3,427,331 of JARHVA010000049.1, forward strand.
GAAATAATGGCCATTCCACTTCTATTCTTAACAGGTATATAGGTATTCAATATGTTATTAGGACACCCTTAGATACATAATAATCATATAGTACCAAATACAGTGCATAGATGCCTTGAGTACATATATTATAATCAAGTGGTCAAAGTTAAAGGCCTTACATATGAGTATCATCTACATTAAATGGTGATTCCTCCTCTTCCCACACCACCACCATAGTTGGTTATGACACCTATTGAAGAAAACCATAAAAAGACAATTATGGTACCTACTCCAAAGTGCAATACAATGATGATCAATGCACCCATTCAAGAGCATAATTTAGAATCAATTTTGGACCTTGTATATAATCTTTCTATATAGTCAATTAAAAAGAAAGTGGTACACCATTTGGAGCTAAAAGATTCATCTTAGAGAGTTGTTCAAGGTTCAATATTTAATACAAATCTTATATTGTGCATCTTAAGGAAATTTTTAGGATTGTTCAACATGTTCCATGATAAATACAAGAAGTGAGACATTCTATAATTATACATAAGACATGATCAAGTCCTACAATGTCTAAAGTTACACGTGTAAATACATTCTATAAATAGTGATCAATATAGTTACACTATAACACTTGATGCCTTGTTAGATTCACATACACCTACTTGTAGAATTTTTCATCCATGGAAAGTCACTCTCCAAATTTATGATCCAAGCATGAAATATGGCCCTTACATTGATGGGATAATAAGTTACATTCCCTTTAAAAAATATCAAAATGTAAAAAATAAAATATTGTAAAAATACAAAAATATTTCAAATATTCAAAAATATCAACATCATGACCTAAGCATGACATGAGTTGCTAGTTTACTTTTTTCCATATGTTTTTTTATCACATATTACGATAGACAACATATTATTTTTTATACACACATTCATTTTATGAGGTATATGAGTGTAATGTAGGACAAACATCATACCTAGTCTCTTAGATGTTGGATTCCCTTCTACCCAATGACCATGCCTATGTTGGGGGCATCCAATTCTATAGGTTACACTATAATAGATTATATCTATCTATGACCTCAAATGCAATGTTGAGTTATATATATTACAAGTATTTAATTAATCACTCATATTTTACATTGTGATACATAGATATGTTACTTTTATATAATATGACATGGTTACATATGGATAGAATAGAATAGTTTTCAACTATTTTATGTTCCTTTGACAATGTTTGCATTTCTTGCATTGCAGGCTAGACATTGCTTGCTTATTTTGTGTTGCCCTTGGCCCATATGTGAAAATTATTTAACATCCATATGAGATATGTTCTTTGTTTATGAAAAATTATAACAGGTTTATTTCTTGTGGATCTTGTCCTTATGTATGCAAAACTTTCTTGTGCAACATTTGAATATGTCCTTTGTATGTAGCCCTTAACCTTATTATGTGACATTATGAGTTGTGTTTATTGTTATTTTTGAGTTTTATTAGTTGTTCCATGATATGTATCATGAAATTCTACTATGATTAGTTTAATTCATGTTTCATTACTAAATATATATAGACATGACGCTTGTATGTCTCACATTCAATATGTTGCATAAATGCTTCAATGATAATTACATTTATATGATGAAACAATTTTCACATGTTGGAATAGTATTATATGATCATATTATTATCACATGATATAGTTAACTCTTTTTTTCAAATGAGTAAATTTTAATCTACATCCTTAATCTCAAAAGGGGGCCATAATAGTGGGCTTATATTAGAGATCTAAGCCTCCATGAGTAGACAAATATTAGTTTTGGAGCATAATACAGGTTTCAAAATTAAAGAATATAGGTTTCAACAATACAGAGTAAAAAATTTCAAAGATTCAAACTAACGCAAAATCAAATTCTATCATAAGATGCATGTTTTAAAGGTGACTAAAAAATAAAGTATATAACAAATATTGGCACATTGATAGAGATTCTGGGGCATATGAATGCATATGCACTAACTTTTCAAACACCCAAAATATAGGATTATATACACTTGAATTCATATGCAAAACAATCACAAGTTTAAAGTTACAAAATTACTAATATAATTACAATTGAGCATATAGGTTCATAGCATTCTATATCATTTGTCATAAATTCATGGGGGAATGATACTCCTTCATGCTCATGCTCATCAAAAAGTTTGAATTTATAAATTCAAAGTTTAAAGTGGAAAAATTTCAAAGTTTAAAAGTTTGAAAAAGCATGATACTTGTTTATGCACATTTTCAAATTTCAAAGTTACAATTCAAATGAAAAATATTCATATCAAAGCAAATTATATGAGAAATATGATCATGATGGGATCATGAATATTATTTATTATCTTTCGATCATTCAAAATGGAATATAGATCCTTATAAAATGGTGTGATTCTCTCTAGGTGGTTAATACATGTTGGTATTTAGTGACACTCAATGACCTTCACATAAATAATAGTGAACCCATTGTGGAGTTACATCTTTTGTTAGTGGTAATGTATGTTTGAGTCTAGTGACACTTAACAATCTTGGAATCACTTCTATTAAATTCATCGTGGTTCAACCTTTTTAGATTAGTAAATTAGGTATTACTTCCTTTTCATGAGGGTTGAAATAATGCATCTTTCCAAATCGAGAGCTTGATTAGTTATTCAAATTTAGGATTTGATCACTCTCAATTTTCCATTGGTTTAAAATATCTAAATATTTTAACAAAAGGGGCATAGTTCACCATCAATAGTTATAGGTTATAAGGCAATTTAATTTCATCTACATACACATGTACTCCTTTTATGATCTCTTTTCAATTTTAAAATTTTAAAGTTCAACTTTTTCAAAATTTAATGTATAAAATGACTAATTCATGAATTGTTTTAGGGTTTGATAGATTTGAGTGCCCTACATAATTGAAAAATATATTCAAAGGAAAAGTGTATTATACACACTCAGATTCAATTATTTGTCCTTTACTATAACAATTTTATTATTATAATGAGGGTGGGACGGTGGGCGAATGTAGACACATAATTTTGGTCACAATTACTTGATAATGCTAATTGACACATCTTAAACCATATGAATTGTGCAAAAATACATGACTCATATTAGTTATTCCTCTAAGACATTATCTATATGTGGGTTTGAACCTTTTTTATTTTTATCACTACACAAAAATTTCAATGCCAAATACTCAAATTGCTGAAAATCTTTTTCAGACTATCTCTAATAAAATATAGGTATCCCTAATCCTTTTGGAAAAATTTCATACTAAGGAGACAAGAGTACCACACTAAGAAAACAAGAGTGCATTATACTCATGTAAAATTGTATCAGCCACATCCCACACCAAATAATGGCTAGTTTTTAAAATTCAAAATATTATCGTGGGTCTTCCTATATGTATCACAAGATTGGCTAAAGAAAATTGTCAAAGAATTTGCCTATAAATACACATCAAGACTCACTCATTACCTACACTTTATATCACTTGGTATTCACTTATTTCAATATTTTAGACTATTTTAAATCTTCCCTATTATTTCTAAATTAAATATCACTCACAAGAAGCGGCCATAAAACAAGTCAAGAACGTTCCAAAGAAAGTCAAGTTTTATCATTGTCAAGTATCGAAGCCATTTTCTAATTGCATACATATAGTTAAAAGAGAAAAATTTCACATTCAATCTAAATAACTACATGGGATTTATTTCCCTCCTTGGATTATTAGATATGTATGTTATGATCAATCATCAAGGGGGTGATTTTTGTCACTTCTACCCATTACACTGCCTATTTTTTTACATGTTTTCAAGCTATCAATGTGCCCTTAGGGTTTAAAAGACAAATGAAGACAAAAATTGAAATATATGTGGCATAATACAAGTTTAAATATCTAATATTACTTAGCATGCACATGCACAATGATCAATTTTTAAGCACAATCAAACACAACAAGTCTATAGTCAATGAGCTTGAATGGATTGTGTTGTTGTCCATTTAAAATAGTTGTGTCCAAGAATATATATATTTTCCTTTGATTTATCATCTATATAAATATTATTTCTTTTTATTTTCATATCTATCACTTATCATAATTAACTGATACAAGTCCACAATCAATGACCTCAAACTCACTGCACTGCATTCCACTTATAACAGACCTATTTCATTTTTATTTATGATCTCATTCCTAATCCTAATTTTTCACTATCACTTTTTATTTTTTTCCACTTTAAAATAATTAAAATAATTAATATAAATATTTTTACAATCCAAGTATATCTCTTCTCAGTTCTTTCCAAAAATAGCAAATTTCCTTATTTATCAATTTGTCAAAATTAAAATTGTTGATTATCATACATCTCTAGCATTATGGTATTTTCTAGTTTTACACCTAGATAATAAAATATAATTTATTTTTATTTTATCAAAAAGAGGTTCAAAAATATTGGTGAACCCAAACCCTTTATTTTCGAGACTTTGGTTTTCTGATTTGGATTTTGGATTTCATTTTTCTTTTTGTTTTGTTTTCATAGAAATTATGTTTCAACAATTTTAAAACTCATAGGAGTGGTTATTATGGGCAAAGTAGTGTTCATATTTACCTAAACCATATTGTGAGGGATATTACCTCCATGATCAAGACATTAGAAATAAATATTCATGGATCTTATTTTCCACATACCTCACGATATATAAGAAATGCGTAGGTTTTATTTTTTAGCCATAGGAACCCTTCAACCATTTTTATCTATAGTGCATCAGTACACCTTGGCCACAAGAAGTTACTGTCAATGTACCTTAAATATTGGATAGTATGAATACAATAATGGTGGAATCCTTTATATTTAGTGTTTTCATAGTCATGTATGACTAGGACCAATAGATTTAAGATCCTACAAAGAAAACACACCCTTGACTAGTTGTACCCTTAATATTTGTTGCATATTTTAAAGTTTCAATTTTTTTTTTCTGTACCCATTTTCATTCTAATTTTACACTTTTGCATGCCATTCAAGAATATTATTTTCTCTATTCCTCTTAAGGCATAGTATTAGATTAAGTGGAAATCTTATAAAGCATATTGAGATTCATTTAATCTCTTCTATAATGGATAACATAAATATTATTGATCAATATGTTGACACAACCCTCCAAAAGTATGTTGAAATTGAAGATGATGTTAGTGATGAAAGTGATAATCAAGATAATGAAACTATTCATGCTAATCAAGATAATCCTAAAATTTCTAATACAATTGATCCAAATAAACTCAATGGATTAGATCCCAATAAATTTGAATAATTATCCAATTTTCATCAAGGGCTTCGATAATGTACCCAACAAGAGGATACAATTGAACAATTAATCCTAGCATCAGAGGTTTCACATCAATAAAAAATGAATAAAATCAAACACAAAAATAATAGGTTCCTTTCAAATTTGTTAACCCTCCAATTTAATGTATTCTAGTTTCCACTATTGTTTCTATTCCTATATCAACCCGTACAGTTACATATATGCCAACATCCCTTAGATTAGTGGCATAATTTAGTTTACAATGGATTAACCTATCTATGTATATAATGGAATCATACACACCTCCATTGATCTCTACACAAAGTCCACTTCTAATATCACCTGATGCACACTCTCTTGAGAAAATTGGAATAGCCTTAGATTCTAAAATATTTCAATTAGAGCAAAGTGTCTCTAAAGATACTCATCAAATGAATTATTATAATTTATTTCACAATCCTTTGGAACCTAAAATATCCTCTTACACACTACCAACAAGATTTGTAGTTCCTAAGATACCACTCTATGAGGGTAAGTACGATCCTAAGCAACATCTTCATTTGTTCTTTGTAGTATGCATGGCCTATGATTACAGTAAAACATTACTCACCATGAAATTTTAAAGAAGCCTCAAATATTATGCTCTGATATGGTTCTATGATCTCCCTCTTCAATCAGTTAGAATATTTGACCCATTTCCAAATCAATTTTTAGCACACTTTTATATCAACATTGGTGAAAATATATCTTAGGCAAAAATTTCAAAACTCAAACAAGGGTTAAATGATCAAATTAGTGAATATGTTATATCATAAGAAAATCCTATGCTAGCTAAGATGAAAAACTCTATGGTAGATAATGAGTTACATGATATCCTCACTCAAATTTCACTAGCACTACTCCCTTGACCAAGCTTAAATATACACTGAGTGTTCCATCTACTTTAGATGTCAAGTTTCAAAGCAAGCCAAATTACAAGGACAAATATAAAAAAATAAAGAATGAAGAGAAAAGTAAAAATTAATTTAATATCACATCCATTGAAAAGGATTCAATTGACACCTCCATTGAGGAGGCAATTTACAAGGTTACCACAACCTCATTATATCCTGATACATAAACTAATTGATTGCAATATCATATCTTTATCTTCATCGAGGAGGAAATTTACAAGGTTACCATAACCTCATTATATCTTGATACATAAACTAATTGATCATAATATCATATCTTTACCTCCTCCATTTAAGCTTGATTTGACCAAGCCTCAATGTAAGGGTTTTGACATTAATGCATATTATGTTTTTACTACCATAGATGCATTGGGAATTCTACAAATAAGTGTTATAGGATAATGTATAAGATAAAATATCTTATCAATGATAATAATATTAAACCAATAATACCCACATAGGAAGTCAGACCATAATAGAATTATAATGCAAAGATAAAATTCTTTAGTAATATTTTTCCAAATCATGGCTTAGTATAAAATGTAGACATTTAATAAGTACATCATGCCTATAATTGGGATCCTCCTCCTAAGACATATGGACAACCAATACATGAAATTATTGGAACATGTAAAATCACATTAGCACAATGCTTAGTGATCACATTTGATAACAATGAAATTGATGATGATGCTTCAGATAGACATGCACTTTTTATTAAAGCTCACATCAATAAACAACCTATACATAGTGTAACAATTGAAAATGGATCAATAAAATATACATGTAAAATAACAATCCTTCATAATCTTGGATACACAAAGAAATATTTACAAGTTACATCAAGAGTAGTCAAATCATTCAATGGTCATACGTAAGATACTTTGACACATATAGTGTTACCTCTCCAAGTTAGTTTAGAAATAATGGCTACCCCATTTATATTCTTACCAAGTAATAATTTATACAATATATTATTAGGATGCCCTTGGATACATAAGATTCATGCAGTACCATTTATAGTGCATTTATGCCTCAAGTACATAAATTGAAATCAAGTGGTCAAATTACAAAGCCTTTGATATGAGTACCCACTACGATCAGTGGTAATTCCTCCTTTTCCCCCACCATTACCAAAGTTAGTTATGGTACCTATTAAAAAGCACCATAAAAATATAATTATGACACCTACTCCAAATTATAGTATAATGATAATAATCATACCCATTCAAGAGCATAATTATAATCAACTGTGGCACCTATACATAATATCTTTATATATTCATCTTAGAATAAAGTGGTACACCCTCCTAAGTTACAAGCTTCACATCAAAGAGTTGCTCAAGGTTTAATGAAATCTAAATCTTCTACAATGCATCCTAAAGTATTTCGTAGGATAGTTCAACATGTTCCACGATAAACACATGCAATGAGACATTATTTAATTATATGATAGACCCCATAAAGTTATACACCCTCTCTAATTACACATGTGGGAATAGATTATATAATCAATGATTAAAACAATTACACTATACCACTTGATGCCTTGTTATATTTAGATACACTACTTGTTAAATTCAAAGTTCAAAGTGACAAAAGTTCAAAGTTTCAAAATTTCAAAAATTGTGATGCTTGTTGATGCACATTTTCAAATTTCAATTTTAAAATTCAAAATCAAAACATTCATTCCAAAGTAAAATTTATGATCAATGTGGTTATGATGGGAGGTTGAATATTTTTCATTCTCTTTTTATCATGCAAAATAGAATATAGATCCATCTACAATGGTGTGATTTGATATATGTGGGTAATGTACATTGGGCTTCAATGACACTCAATGACCCCAACACTACTTATAACAAACCCATTGTGTGGTTCCATATTCTATTTTAGGTGATATACTTTTAATATAAACACTCAATGACCTTGGCATCACTTCTAGCGAACTCATCATGGTTCTAATTTTTTGGATCAGTACACTGGGTACTACTTCCTATTCATGAAGATTAGAATAATGCATATTTCCTAATCAATATATTGATTAGTTATTCAAAATTAGTATGTGATCACTCTCAATTTGCCATTAGTTTAAAATATTTAAGTGTTTAAATAAAAGGGACATAGTTATCCATCATCAGCTTCAAGTTATATGGAAATTTGGTTTCACCTACATATAGATGTACTTATTCCTTGCTCTCTTTTCAATTTTACAAATTTCAAACTTTAGATTTTTCAAAATTCAAATATAATAAATGACTATTTCATGAATTATTAGAGAGTTTCCTAAATTTGAGTTCCCTACACAATTGAAGTATTTGTTTAAAGGTAGAGTGTGTTATACACACGTAGGTTCAATTCTTTCTCCTTTACTCTCATAATTTCATTACTAGAATAAAGTGAGAAAATGTAGACACCTATCTAATCATAGGTATTTGAAAATACTAATTATTGGCACATCTTAAACTACATGACTTGTGTATAAATACATGACTCTTATTCTCCATTCCTCTAAGTTATTTATCTATATGCAAGTTTTACCCTTTTTTGTCATTATCACTAGACAAAAATTTCAATGTCAAATTCTCAAGCTACTTAAAATCATCTTCAAACTATCTCCTATAAATGATTGTTATTTCATTTCACTTACAATGGTTGTTTCCCTTGCTAAATGAAGGTTGGTTTCTACAATTCAAAATATTGATTTGAGTCTTCTTGCACATTTCACATAGTTTGATAAAAATAAATTGTCAAATGACTCACCTATAAATACACATCAATAGTCACTCATTACCCCCATTTAATATTACTTGGTATTAACTTCTTTCAAGCTTTCACACTATTGAAAATCTCCCATTTTATTATCAAATTCAAGATCACTCACAAGGAGAAGTCATAAGCCAAGTCAATATATACCAGTTAAGAATCAAAGTCATTTTCTAGATACATACTTAGAATCAAAGGATCACAATTGCACATTAAATCTAGGTGGGATAACTACATAGGATTGATTCCCACATTAGATTATTGGATTTCCAAGCACTAGTCAATCATCAGTGGGATAATTGAGGTCAATCCATTACATTCCCTCTTTTTACAGGTATTAAGCTACCAAAGTTACCTTAGGGTTTCAAATAGAAAAAAAACAAACAATAATTTAGGCAAAGAATAATACATGTTTTGACATCTCAAATTACTCAACACATAGGGGTAACAATCAAATTTTAACCATAGTTATCTAGGTCAAGTCTAAGATCAATGAACTCAAACACATTGCATTATTTTCCACTTATAATGGTTGTTTAGGAATATCTTTTACTTATGAATCTAATCTATCATTTCCATAACTCTACTTTCTTTGTGTTTTCATGTCTATCCACTGCAATAGTCAAATAGGACAAGTCTGTAGTCAATATACTCAAACACACTTCATTGTAGTTCACTTAAAATTTAGCTATTCATATTTTGTTTTTGATCATGTTCATGATCTTGATCTTACACAATCACCTTTTGTTACATTTTCCTCTTTCATATAGTTAAAAAGTAATCAACAAAAATCTTTGTGCAATCTAAGTATATATTTTCTTTCCAAAAAATATAGTTTTTCTTATTTAGTAATTTATCAAAATTAGAATTATGATTATTTTACATCTTTACCATTAAGATATTCTTGAATTTTAAACCTATATATTCAAATAAAATTTATTTGTTTTATCAAAAAAGGTTAAAATAATAAAGAACATAACAAAGCAATACATTTATGTTCTTCATCCATTTTAATTTCAACTAAGGCTAATATAAACTTACCATAGTATTGAAAGTATCCAAATGATTTTTCAAGGAGCCACCATCATCTATTCTATAAGAGAATAATTTTTTTGAAGAAATAGTTTAGTTACTAGAGATTTTGTTTGATACAAAGTTCTTAACTTATCCCATAGCTCTATAGCATTGCATTCTCTTGAGACATTTAACAACATTAAATCTTCAAGGCATACCTTGATTGAAATTTTTGTTTTCTTAGCCATCTTCTTACAATCTTTTGCCTTCTATACATGTGGGTTATATTCTTGACACAACAACTTGATGATATTTTCCCACAAGAAGATCTTCCAAGTTAAGCTTCCATTTCTTAAAGTTATGGCCATTAAATTATTCTATCTCTATCCTTGAGCTTCACATACAATATTCACTTTCCCAAAGCTCCCACTTAATAAAAATGTTGATCACATAGCCAAAAGGACCTTGCTCTTCGAATAACTAGCTAAACCTAACTCTGATACCAAATGAAGAGAAAAAAATATTGATAAAACTATGCAAGAGAATAATGCTAACAAAATATTATACTGTAGCTCAGAGAAATGGTGGCACTCATAATATACAATATTGGAAACTATTTTCGTTAAAAGTCCAACAAAATAATGCTATTATAGGCACATCATTACTAGGTGATATTACAATACAATAGGTATAAAACAATGTGCTCAAAAACTATCCATACAATACCCTAGACATAAAACCATGGGTTAGTCATAAACATAAACCTAAGGGTAGATGTGGTAGAGTGCATAGTCTATAAGGGTGGGAAATCATGCAAAGTATGCATAGTGTTTTCAACATGAGCCATGTCCTTTAACTTATTTTTGAATGCATTGTTTGTAAACCGTAGTTTCATTCTCATGCTTATGGTGGTTTTTTAATTTACAAAACCACCTCTTGAAGTGTTATATATCTTCTGCTATGAGTACTCAAGGTTTCAAGCATAGATGTCTATGCCTCTTGCAATTGGATTAATGTTTATTAAATATATAATTACTTCGGGGGATCAAGAATAACATTTGCCTATTTGAAACCCTTTCTCTCTAATCTAAAACATGTTTGAGTCCTTCTTTTATAATATACATAATCGTTAATTTTTATTTATTTATTTTCTAAATCAAAGGAGGGATTTTCACATTATCCATTATGTAGTCTAGATCAAACAAGCTCCAAAAAATTATAGGCAAAGAAAGACTAGTCTTTATGTAATTTTGTCTATGTGAATAGAAGTTTTTGGGTAATTTAAGAAATTTAAAGAATTTAGCTGATTTTTATAATAAATCCCAAGATCTTAAACAAATTTCAAAAATATATCCTAGAAATATTTCTAGAGAAGGGTAGATAAAAATTCTAAGACAATTTCTAAACAATCTCTCTCCAAATCTGGGAAGAATTCATGACAATCTCTGTAATGACTCTCTATAGACCCGAAGAAAAATATCCTAGAAGAATGTAAGAAAAAATTTTAGATGTGGATTTTCCTATTTTAATCCTTAGATAAAGAGAAATTTTTTTCAAAATTTATAGATAGGGTGTGAGATATAGGGAGGAATTTGTCATAGATTCACAGGGCCTTGCATCAAAGAAATTGATCACAGAGTATGGTCAAAACATCCCATGAAATTAGAAGGGACACCTTCAATTTCACAACAGAGATGTAGGAAAACTGTTCAGGGGATTTCTTTGATTCACAAAAAAATTCCCCCAAACTTTGACCTTGATAGTCTCATAATACATGAAATAATGGTAGAAGAACAAATATCCTTTCACTTCAGCCTAAAAATTCTATAATTTTCACTAATGTTAGTTGAATAAATAAGCAATCACATTTGAAACAAAAAGTGAATATTAACATTAGTATTTCAAATGGAACAAACCACATAAGTGGAAATATTAGTACAAGAGATTTCAAGAGGAATACGAGGAAGAAATGGAAAGGTTGGTCTGTATTATATTCCCATTTCTAATTTTGTCAATTCACTCATTTATTTATATTATTCATTGTTAAAGCTTTAAAATTTAGTGTCTAATTAGTATATTAGTATATCATTAATAACATTTATTTCCCATTTTTTTAAAAACCAAGATTTCTAATATCTTACATTAATTTGTTTGCATTGAGAATTTTATCTAATTATGATTACATTTATTTATACCTGAACTAGCAGATGGTTTTAAATTTTGTATGCATTTATCTAGGAATGTTTGATAATATATATTGAGAGTGATGACAAGAATTACATTCATAAACTTTGAGAATTGTTCCATCTCTTCCATGTTTTGTTGATAGCATTTCAAATGATATCGAATAGCTCTTCTGATAGCCTGCGATGTCTATGTTAGATTTCTTGTGTGATAAAAATGGTGAATCATATATTTCACATGGCATGGATGTATTTGGATTGGCTATGCCATATATGACCATGTTAAATTCAAAAGATTTTATAACTGAGATAAGGCAGTTATTAAAGTCTAATTATCCCATCTAGGTAGTTGGATCAATAGCATGATACAAAATATTGATACAAATTGAATTTGGATATTGACATCCTTACATTGATTTAAAGAATTATGGTTGGTTTAATTTGGCTAAATTTCTACTATTGGAATGGAATTATGGTCTGGGCAGAGAAAAGTCTCTAAGAGAAATCCTTCTCTATGGGTGGTCATTGCTTCTTGAAGAATTTAGTCCATTGCTAGATTGTATAAGTTTGATATTTTTGCATGTTCTCTCTTTTTAATGTACTTATTGTTGATGTCAGTGATGAGAAAATTATAGCATGGGAAATTTGGGCATGTCAAGAGGAGTTTGTCAAGGTTGTGTATAGCATCACATGGACATACTTGAGAAGGGAAAACTTTGGAGATCAAAGGCACCACTTCAACTGGTTCATAGTGATTTTGAAGTCTTTTTCTAAATTTTTGATTTTGAGTCGGTGATGTTTAAGGTTCAATGCATGCATAGTATTCTTATAATCCTCTAAGTTTAAACTTTGACACTAAAAGAAGAACTTATTCTAACACCACAATTAGTGACTTCTCATGAACTAGGGTGTACCTTTTGAAGTAAAAAACTAGTGGACAACATCAAAGCCTTTGTTGAACAACAATATGGAATGGCTTAAGTAATTGATGGTATACATGTCACTATTTTTAGTCATGTTGTTTTTTGGAATGTAGACAAAATGTTAATGCAAAGGAAAATATCAATATTGATGTTGACACATTACTATGTGGATTGTATACTACGTAATAACAATAAAAGTCATCAAAGAGGATTCTAAAAAGTAGGAATGTGCATATTATGAACACAAAATGTTACTACAAAAGAAAATATCAATATTAGAATTAACATAGGAGCGAAATGAATTATTTATAGTTCTAGTTGGAAAGTGTTATTTGAAATTGAAATTTTCTTTTCGTAAAATGGAAACTCCATGGAGACATAGAGATTGTTTGCATACATAGAAATTGTTTGCATGTTTAAACTCAAATGTATTTTTTAAGTAATTTCCTCATGCATGTGATTCAACCAAATAAATACTAGACCATAGCACAACCACTTCAACTCTTGTAAGGACTCCATGTGCTTTAATATTGCAAGCATGTTAAACAAGCAACTTTATGAGATATATAAATACAAATATAGAAATTACCATGTAAACACTAGCTATCTTAAGAGATCTGATGGAATATAAGCATAAAAACATGGTATAAACAAATTTTAAAATGGAAACATCCAAATTAACTCTATAAGATGCCACATAACATGCATTGTTGTCCTTTCTATTCTTTCTAGCTACATATTACATGTACCTCTCAAAATGTAAAGGAAACTTGCACATATTCTTCTTTAAATTAAACATCAAAATTTGTAATAAGGCATCCAAACATACATTTTATCAATCTATTGTAAAGGAAAGTTGTACATATTCTTATCTAAATTAAGGCATCCAAACATGCATTCTATCAAACCATTATCATCAATAGGCTCCTAGATCTAGTTATACAAATTTGAAGGATAATGTTTTTATTATTTTGGATGCCATTATATTGGACATTTGGTGGTGGATTTTCCTCTATTTGCATATCTAGATTTATACTACCCCATTTTACCAGGTGGTGCAAGACAATAAATAGTTGTATTGTGGTGGGAACATGGGGATGAGAATAATCCTTTAAAACACAGTTTGCATATCTTCATGTTAATTGGTTTTTATGTCAATGAAAATTAGTGGATATGGAAGTGGAGTTGGATTGTGACATATTTTATTGGATGGTGATATCACAAGAAAGAGGAATACTCATTTCTAACTAAGACTATAAAGTGTTTTGAGAGGGATTTGGTGGTGGATTTTCCTTTGTTTGCATATCTAGATCTATGCTACACTAGTTTTCTAGGTGGAGAAATATAGTAAATAGTTGCATTGTGGCGGTAACATGGGGATGGCAATGATCCTTAAAAACATAGTAGGCATGTCTCCATGTTAAGTGGTTTCAATGTCAACACAAATTAGTGAATATGGTAGCAAAGTTGGATTTTGACAAATATTTTATTGGATGGTGGTATAATAATAAAGAGGAATACTCCTTTCTAACTAAGACTAAAAGGTTTTTTAAAAGGGAAACTCACTCTTAGGGACTTAAAAAAATTAGATAGCATAACATATGTTGAATAGGAAATCACAAACAAGTATTTTGTGATTATTTTTCCATGTTGTAATCCTCAAACATAGATAACAAGACAATAAATAGTTATATTATGGTGGTAGCATGGGGATGGCAATGATCCTTTAAAACATAATAGACCTATCTCCATGTTAAGTGGTTTCTATGTCAATGCAAATTAGTGGATGTGGCAGTGGAGTTGGCTTTTGACAAATATTTTATTGGAAAATAAATGGTGGATATTTAGGAACCTATATCCTCAAAAATAGACACTTATTAGTTATTATAAATAAAATGGAGGTCTATTAAATAATTAAGATAGTCTAATTCTATGAAGAGTGTTTACCTTTATAGGGACTGAGATGTTATGGTTTGAGTTGAGCTTTCACGGCTGCTTTGTTGGGATAAGAGAAAGCCTATAGGATTTGCAATGTAGCTATGAGTGTTACTTGTAGAAATGAAATTATTTATCAATGTTGAGGATTTTGCAATAACTAAAACATTTTGCAAATAGTTAATTATATGGTAGTTGCATACCTTCATTGCCAATTCATGGAACAATATGCTTAATGACATTAATTTTATCAATTTTGAAATGCCTTACATGGTGAGTTATGATAGAAAATAGATCACGATTTATTTATTTTGTAGGTAATTTGTGTATCTTGCTGTCCTTAGTGTAGGTATCAATTCATCTAGCACTTGATATTTTAAAATGCATTGGAGGTTGCTATTGGCTTTGAGTTTTATATTGCATAACAATTAATGAGAGTATAAGTATGGCCACTATTTTTTCAATTTTGTAGTGAGTTATGGATTATTGCATGTGTTGAAAGTGGTTTACCACTAGATTGTAATTTGTGCAAATAGTTTCAAATTGTGTTGAA
Organism: Torreya grandis; assembly: GCA_037957365.1. NCBI lineage: Eukaryota > Viridiplantae > Streptophyta > Pinopsida > Cupressales > Taxaceae > Torreya > Torreya grandis. The sequence goes on from JARHVA010000049.1 coordinate 3,442,990, forward strand.
TATGCCTTTGTGATTGATAGAGTACCATGCACCTAGTTTGGCATCAATGGCAGATTTTTTTATTGGCATTATTTGTTTACTAAATACAATAGTGATTGAAAGCAATTTATTATTGACTAGGTAATCTAATATTGCAGCTAAAAGCAAACAATTACAATAGGAAGCTAAATATAAGAAAATGTAACTTGATTATTTTTTTGAGGGATTATAGACATTGGAAAGCATTTTTAGCATTGATAGAAGTGATAAATGTGGATTGGGTGCTCCATAGTGTTCTATCTTCTATTTGCATCCATTTTGATAGGTTTTTGAAAAGGCAAATATCTGGTTTCTTTTTGCATATTTTGCTTTTTATGTCATTGTATTGATGTATAAGTATGTGGAAAAAATACTCTTGTTATTTGAAGAAAATAAAAGGAATTATTTGTTTGAAAGGTGATGATGCAATGCATTTATTCTAATATAATGAAAATATACAATTTTTTTCTTACCTTTGTTATGTCAATTGGTGAGTTGCCATCTGTTATGTCCATGGTAAGTTGATTGCCTATCTTTTATGTAGATATACAAATGGATACAAATGGATGCTATTGTATTAGTGGTATAGTGTTTTGCTTGATCAGAAGTTATTGTATTATAGAGTTATGAATGAGCATATGTTGAAAGTAGACTTGGTCAATACATTCTATTATGGTGTTATTGTTTACTAGCAATATGAAATCTAAATCACCTTTGTCATAGTCTATTTTTGGAGTAATTGAGAAGTTTTTGATAGATATTGATTTTTTTGGAAAAAGTTTTTGTTCATGTTTTTAATCCATTTGTCAGCTAAATTTAGTGTTATTGTCATTTCACCTTTTCTATTTGTCATGTTGATTCATAGTAACTCTTTTGCCTTTTGCGCACTATCTTGTATATGACAATAATGTCTCCTTCAAAAGATCTTCCACTTATATAATTGTTTATGTCATCAATTGTTAGGGGATTTTTCTCTCCTTGTTTGGTATTGCATGATATAAAAGTAGATAACATAATTATGTATATTCAAAGAACAAGTATCTTATTTGCATTTTACAATATGGATTTATTAACATGTTAACTAAAAAGGATGGATATGTGCTTATATAATCTATAAACATTGAACAAAATTGATAATGATGATAATTGGATTACATATCAATAACTAATTAACATAGATTAATGTAATGAAACATACACAACAACAAGAAAATGTGATTTCTATAAATTCACATTGATAATAGACCAAGACATTTTCTGATATTTAGCAATTTGTGTTGTTTTTATTAAAAACACCATGTAGGTTGTTTCTTATGTGCTTAGTCACATTTATGATTATAAAAAGAAGGAATATGTTGCATTTAAATATGGGTGCATATAGGTAAATCCCTTCTATTTTTAACATAAGGTCAACAAAAATGGACACTTGATAATTTGGTCACGATAAATTTCAAATACATAAATAAAAATAAGTGGTGAACTCAAAGAATGTAAAATTTGAAGAATATTTTTAAAGTAAAGTGAAAAAGGACTATTTTTTCTTGCAAGGTAGGTATTAGATGCCAAGTTGGTGTGTTGTATAGGTCAAAAGACACCTTTTACCTTATTAGAAAAATCCCACTTATTGGTGCTGCAATTACCATATAATATACATTGGAAATATAATTATATACCATAAAATAATACTTATATTAATTCATAATGCCAATAGAATGAAATTTAGTTTGTTATAATAACAATAACATCAAAATCATAATATGTAGGCATAGGCTTTCCCTAGAACCATGTCCGACCACTGCCCGATCTTCCTCAGTTGGAGAGAATAGGGACAATTCAGACCTTCTCCATTTTGTTTTGAAGCTATGTGGATAAAACACAAAGACTTTAGACAAATGGTGGCCCAATGTTGGAAAATTCCTATTCAAGGTACTCCTATGTTCAGAATAGTCAAGAAACTTCAGCACATTAAACAAGAAGTTTATGGATGGAATAGATATAGCTTTGGGTAGGTCTTCCAACAGAAGAAAAATATAGTGGGAAAACTCAATGATATACAACAATTGATAGATCAAGGGGATGACTCTGAGGACACTTTAGAAGAAGAGAATACCCTATCTTCAGAATGGAAAAATCTTATGGAAAGAGAAGAGGTTTTTTGGAAACAAAATCCTGTCTTTAGTGGCTTAAAGAGGGGGATAAGAACACTGCCTTTTTTCATCTCTCAGCTATGAAACATAAGAAAGCCAACTCAATAACTAAGCTTGTCCTCGATAATGGTGACATTATTACTGAGGATAATGAAATAGGGGAACAAGCCAGGGCTTTCTTTTAGAATCTACTTATGAAATAAAATAATAATGATATAATTGATAGTCCTATGAATCAATTTATTGATAAAATCCCCTGTTTGATAATGAAAGAAGATAATCTAGAGATGTTAAAGCCTATATTTGAGGAAGAAGTCCATGCCATTTTATTCTCCATGGGTGCTTTCAAAGCCCCCGATCCTGATGGCTTTCCTCCTATATTCTTTCAAGAATATTGGGAGACAATAGGAGAGGATCTCATGGCTGTTGTTCATGATTTTTTCAGATCAGGCAAACTTTTGAAACAAGTTAATAATACCTTTATAGTACTTGTTCCTAAAAAATCACAACCTTCACACCTCACTGATTTTAGGCCCATTAGTCTATGCAACACTATTTATAAGTTATGTACTAAAATGTTGGTCATGAGGATTCAACCTTTGCTAGACAAAATTATTTCTCCTGCTCAAAAAGGTTTCATCCTAGGCAGGCAGATTCTTGATGCTGTGATCACCACACATGAGACTATTCACTCCATGGATAAGAGCAGAATCCCTAGGATGGCTCTCAAGCTAGATATTTCTAAAGCTTATGATAGAGTCTCATGGAATTTTTTATTCCAAGTGATCAGAAGATTTGGGTTTAATGATAAAATGTCTCACTTGTTATGGAACATGGTCTCTCTTGAAAAATTCTCAGTGCAATTTAATGGTGTTCCTAAAGGGTTTTTCTCATCCTCGAGAGGAATTCATTAGGGAGACCCTCTCTCCCCATACTTATTCATCATTATGGCAGAGGCACTGGGAAGATACATACAAGCAGATATAACATCAAAAAATCTAGTGGGCATCAAACCTGCATCCTCCCTTCATCCTATGGTGGTACAACAGTTTGTGGATGATACCATCTTCTTTGGCATCTCATCAGTGATTAAAGCTAAAAGATGGAAGAATATCTTAAATAATTATGCCAGAGAGTCGGGACAAAGAATAAATTTCTAGAAAAGTAATGTGTATTTCTTCAACACTCCTAATGAACTTAGACATATAATCATTGATATATTAGAATGTGTTGAAGCTACCCTACCAGCTACCTACCTGGGTCTCCCACTCTCGGTCAAAGAGGTATCTCCTAGTTTTTGGAATGGAATTGTGGAAAGAATGTAGAGGAAACTTCTTGGTTGGAAGGGGAAACTACTTAGCAGTGCTAATAAACTACAACTTCTTTGGGTTTCACTGCAAGGTATTCCTACATACTTCCTGTCTCTTTTTAAAATTCTTGTGTATATTACTGAGAAACTAGAATAGATCCAAAGGAAATTTTTATGGATGGGAGTGGAACATAAACAAAGAATGTCTTTAGTCAGATGGGAAAAAGTGTGTCTTCCAAAATCTCATGGTGGACTCAATATTAGGTCTATCAGGAACATGAACAAAGCCCTTCTCTCAAAAGTTAGTTGGAACCTAATCCATAAAAACAATGATTGGAGGGAAATAATGTATGCCAAATACATGCATAGCATTGATGATCTCAACTTTCTTCAACATACATGATTACCCTAGGGATCTATGATATGGAATAAAATGCTAAAAAGTAGAAGCCTTCTTAAATAGGGAATTAGATGGAAACTTAGAAATGGCTAGCATATTAAATTTTGGGATGATAACTGGTTAAAGGATAAGGCTCTCATCACACAGGGAAACTATGGAGAGATTGCTGACTTGGATACCCAATTTTTTAGAGATAAGGTCAGTGATTATATGGAAAATAACAATGGGATGAGGCTCTGGAAAAATCTTTTAGATTGCTGTGTTCACCAGCCTGAGCTTTTCCCAAGAGTTTGGGAGATCTAGTAGTGCATTCAGGAGATCAAAATCCCTCTCTTCCCTTGGGAAGATGAACAATACTAGTGGCTAGATAAGAATGGATTGTTTTCTGTCAAATTTACTTACCATCTGCTCATTCCTGAAGCTCAGAATAAAAATGTATGGAAAAAGGTTTGGAATCATAAAATTATTCCAAAAATTAACATGTTTTGGTGGGCTACTACTCATAACAAAATCTTTACTCAGGATAACCTTCAAAAGAGAGGGTTTACTCTGGTTAATAGATGTTTCCTATGTGGTTCAAAAGAGGAATCAGTTTCACACCTCTTTATCCATTGTGATTTTTCTTGGGAATTATGGGGCACAATACTTAACAACTTTGGTATTAAATGGGTCTGCAATTTTGACCTTAAAGAAGTAATTCTCAACTGGAACCCAACCTTCACACATCCTTGGCTTATGGAAGTAAGCTCTACCATGTTTGAGTTGGACTTTATGGAAAGAGTGCAACCACAAAATTTTTAGGGACACTACTAGAAATGCTTCTTAGGCGTTTAACTCCTTTGCTAAGACCATTATGGAAAGTGTTAAAACAACTCATATTTTTGTTGTGGAGAAACCCCTATCTAAATTGAAAACCAAATTACAACCAAATGGAAGGTTTTAAACCAGATCCCTGGGTATAATAACTCCAAAATGCTAGACTTAATGCTAAATGGATCCCCCCTAAACCTAATTGGATGAAACTCAACTTTGATGGGGCATCCAAGTTGGATGGTAAAGCTAGTGGAGGAGCAATTATAAGGAATGATAAAGAATGGATGTCTGCTATCTATGCTAGTGGAATTGGATGCCAGAGTAATAGCTATGTTGAAGCAATGGCTTTACTATGGGGATTAAAGTTAGCTATATCCCTAGGAATAAGGAACTTGAATATATAAGGAGACTCTAAGATGGTCATAAATGCCATCAATAAAGCATCAAATGTGGGAATCAAGCTAAAAGACATCATTACTGATATCCAATTTCTTTTACAAAAGTTTTTTGAAGTTGAGATTTCCCATACCTACAAAGAAGGAAATAGGGTCGTTGATGCTTGTGCCAACCTTGGTCAGTAATTTTTAGGTTGGAGGGTGTGGCGACAAGGTGTTCATATTCCCTTAAACATTAGGGAGATCATTCAAAAGGAGATGACTTGTCAAGAATGAGGCGTATTGATGACAAAGATAGCTCTTGGAGGTAGACCATGTGGAGAGGGCCATCGAGGATCTCAAAACTTGATTACCTTAGTACTTTTTTGGTAATAATTCATAATTCATTATCTCATGAGGTTGAGGTGTGTAGGTCTCATCATGAAAAGTAAGGGAAAATTATTTTCAAGCATGGGAGTAGACAACATCATCTCTGTAGGGTATTTCATAAAATGAGCTATCACATCTACATTTTACATAAATAGAAGTAAGGGTTAACTACCAGTTCAAAGCTGAAGGTGGAACTTAGGAACTCCACTGTTTGGGTCTACAAATAGAGAATGGGGGGAGACTGTATTCAAACTGAACTTGTCTCATACTATGAATTTAAAGATAATCCACTGGTTTGGCATTATTGCAAAGAAGTGGGTATCAACCCATATTTGGAAAGGCTGAATGGTTATGATGAAAACTTGTCTGAGTAATTTGTGAGATCCTGGTTGAATATATAGGTCACAGCGGGTAGAATTAGTTTTGAAATCTCTAAAAAGGTGATTTCTATGGCCATGAGAATGACCATGTAGGGTATAAAACTTCAAAGGAAAACCAAAATCATGGATATGGCTAGCCATAAATTATTTTTGGGTGAGGGAGAAGAACTCATCTCGTATCAAGGAGGGTTTGAGTGTGATAAACTTTTAGAGCCATGGGATAGAGTGTGTTTTATTCTCATGAAGTAATTCACACTCGAGGGGTGATTTACCAGGTTCTACAATTACCACCTTCCTTTGTTAAATCATTTTAGGTGCAATGTTGTTATTAGCTTTCCTTTTTACCTACTTTCCTTTTTGAAACACTCTGTCCTAAGGGTGAGATCTAAAATGGCTAAGAAGCTAGATATAAACCCTATTCTCCTACACCAAGGGCTAATTTTATACTTATACAACTTTCACCATGCCCTTGAGCCAACCAAGAATATCAGAGTTGATAGTGGAGACATTCCTTCCAACCCAGTGTTTGGCATTGCTATTGATGAGTCTTGGGTTTCCCTTGCTCCTACCAAAACAAAAGATGTCTCTTTCTCCACCCCTGAAAAGACCCCTGTTGATACCCTAGCTCCTTTGTGAGCAAGAAGGGTAAGAAGAGAAGGGTTGATGAAGAGGAAGAAAATATTAAAGAGACTACAGAGGGGACCCATAGGAATTTAGGTAGGGCCATTGGGGACTAAGGTGGAAAATCTCAAAAGCCCTCCAAAATTAATAAGGAAGGACTCCCCTTCAGAGTGCGAAGGTTAGGGTAGATTACTGGTAAACCCACCCCAAAGGCCAGACTAATTGATTACTCAGAAAGTGCTTCAGAAGAAGTAACCCAGGAGGAAGAGTCTAAGGAGCTAGAAATTTAGGAAATTTTGGAGGACACTGGAGGGAAGTAGGCTACTAGGGATTTTGAGGTTACTGAGGAGTAGGGTGCTGACACTATGGGACTACTAAAAATAAGGGGAAAATGTATGTTGAGGAAGCTGGCGAGGGTACTGAGAATGAGACTGATTGGAAAATTGAAATTGGGGCCCTGAAGGACTGTATTCAGAAGCTAGAGAAGGTTTTCACGAAAGGGCTTGAGAATATAATTCTACTAAACATGTCTATGCTGGAAGTGGTGGGAAATACTGGGTATTCTAACAATGCAGAGAATGAGAAACTTAATGATCTTATCAAATCAATAGTTATGTAAGAGGAGACCTCTCTAACTCTGGGCTTTCCATTACTTGTGTTTTGTTTCTATCTGTTATTCTCGGCTGTGCCGTCGTCTCTCTGAAGGCATATTTTGTTTGTTTGCCTTCTTGTCTTTTTTGATTGTAAAGGGTTTGGCCCTTGGTTTGCTGCCTTACTTTATCAAAAATAATAATATCAAAATAATTTCTAATTCGTTAACATCTAAACATTTGAGCAAACAATATTAACACCTACTTACTAAGTGGAACCCTCCACCATGCTTTGTTGTTAAATCAAATAGTAATGGGTCTTCTGATAGAAACCCAATGAATATTGGTCTAGATAGTACATTTCATGATCATGACAAAGATTCTATGATGTTTAGAGAAACCTCAAGATTTATACCAATAAAACTACAAGGATGACCATATTGACATGGGTCTGAAGCTTCCCTTGGAACATTTACTGAGTGATATGATGTTTTTTATAAAATCCAAGATTTTAGTTATAATGCTTAATCAAACAAATTACCTCTCAAATATTAGATGATGTAGTTGTGTTGGTATATATTAGGAATCAACACCTATAAAGGAATTTTTAATCAATCAAATTTTAGTACATACGAAGGGCTAAAAATCATAAAAAAACCTAATGGCTGATGCCACTACAAGTTTAAACCATAAGATTAAATTAGATTACTCAAACTTTCATAGTCTAGTGAAATTAGTAGAATAAAATCTTACAAAAAACTTGTGTGACTATTTTATTGGATCCAAAAAATTATTCCCATAAGTTTTCTAGAAGATTTCATTTTGTTAATAAAATTAAATTATTTGGATCAGCTAAAACCAATAATACCTGAATGAATACTATCCCACATTGTAAGACTAGATATTGTTAAGAATGGTGAAGAAACATTCCAATCCAAGATTCTGAAGTGCTAACAACAAAAACATCACATAAGGAAGTTGTAGACAAATGATTGAAAAACAAAGTAGGTTAAGTGTTATTCAGAATGAGATGATAGTACAAATAAAATCCATTGCATAAATAGTCAAGACACAACAAATAACTAGCCAAATTAACCAATGTAAGATAAATCTTCACATAGGACAAACTAGCAAAATGATGAAATAACAAGTTAATACACTAGTGTTGCATTGGTTTTTGAAAATGAGTAAAAACTAGTGAAAATTCATTTTTTCTAAATGGCTAAAAAAAATTGAACTAAGCCCAAAACGACCAAAATTTTGAAATATTTAGTTTTTTTAATTAATTAATTAAAATTTATGTCCAAAATACTTTTTATCCTAAATTATTTAAAAGTGAATTTGAACCTCTCATGAAAAAATTTGTTGACATTCCCCGTAATTTGAAAAAAATATTTTATTTTTCATGAGTTATACAAACACACATTAATTTTTAATAAGTTGCACAAATTACAAAAAAAAATTCATCTTCTGTGCAATTTTCAAAAACTTTTTCAGTTCTCGTGCAATTTGTAAAAACCTTTTCATCTTTCATGCAACTTAAAAAAAAAAAAATCACTCCTATGAAAATTGTAATTTTGTTTTTAGTTTCCATGCAAATTGAAATTTTGTTTTTGATTTTCATGCAAATTACAAAACTATTTTAAAACTTTATGTAAATTGTAAAATCTTTTTAAGTTTACCTTTTCTGTGCATTCTAAATTCTATTTTCACAAGTCATGCAAATGCAAATCATACAAATGCAAATTATATTTCCAAGACCAATGTAAATGCAAACTTCCATGTTACAAATGTATTTTTCAATGATGTAAATTATCATTTAAAATTAAAATATTTTCAACCTACATGCTCAACTCTGGAAATTTTAGCAAATAAGAAATTAAATTTTCATTTGTGTTTTAGTCGTCATCCATCAGAAGAATATATTCAAGATCATGGAAGGAAAGTAAGTGAATGAAAATTAAGTTATTTTAATTTCTTCTTCAACCAAAAAGGGCCATGCAAGAGTGCCCATGAAAAGAGAGAAATTTTTAAATAAGCAGTTATTTGTTTTAACCAAGAAGATGGTGTATAAGTGCATTCAATAAAAGAGGAATGAAAAGGGAAATTTGAAGACAAAAAATGAGCAATTTTATTTTATCTTATATCTTCCACTACCTCTACATACCATCTACATATTATTTGGCATCTAGGTGTTATACAGTCTTGAAGCAATACAAAATGAATGATATTAGTATCTCATCCAAGCAATCAAAATCTAGAAAAATGAAAGACAATGAAGATCACTTTGGGTGACAATTCTCACACGCTGAAAGTGAAAGTGAATAGGCTCTATCAAATATTTCTAGTCTTTTCATAAAAAATGTTGAATCTTATTTTACAGTTTCTAGTTGTAAATTATGTAAGTGCAAACTTGTAAATGTAAGTCATGAAAATTCATCATGCCAAATTTATAAATTATAATTTCACTTTTGCAATGGTGTAATTGCACTAATGCACTTTTACACCACTTAAGTGGTGCACTTTTATAAACTCATTTTTACAACTTATAAAATGTATAAAAGGTGGTTATGCATCATAACCACCTCCCCATTCTATAAATATGAGTGTAAGGTTCATTTTAAATGGAATTTTTGGTAGTGAAATTATGAGGAGATTTTGTCTAAAGAGATAAAATTTGTTATCAACTCAATAAAGATTGAAACAAGGAGATTTTGCAAGCTTTGTATTCAAAATTTATTTGTGAATTATACCTTTGTATGTGATTCACCTATTTTTATATTTGTAATTTCAATTCATCTTCATAGTCATTACCAAATTGTCAAATAATGTGAATTTCACATTAAGTATTTTTTTTAGAATCTTCTTGTGTTATTTCTATGAATGTGAAATCTTGATGGTGTTTAAAAAATATTTTGATTATATTTTATGGGTAAATATGAGATGGTTGTCTTTGGTCTGCTATCAGTATTAGAAACATTGGGTGGCTTTTGGACAAGTATACAGGCCATGTGTGATGTTCTCATGACAAAAGGCACCTTTTTCTATTCTAGTTCAATTCACATTAGTGCAATATTTACTTATTCTCTAAATTTGTAGTGAGCAGGCAGACTTATCTCTTATCCACCTTGTCCTTCCTGATAATTTCCTTCTTAGTACCCTTGGTAGTTATTTCCCTGGAAGCCTTGGTATCATTGATACCCTTGATAGCCATGACCTCTTCAATATTTGTTTTCCTTGATAACCACCTTGGCAGCCCATGTGGTATCTTGGTCTATAATTAGTTCCTTAATAACTACCACTATAGCCTCCATAGTATCCTCCCTAGTAACCTACATCAAATCCTATTATATTATCCACCTTGATATACACCTTCATAGCTATTGAAATTTTGATCTAGAGGGATGATTATATTTTGTGGTGACATAGGTGGTTGGTAGGGGGTTTTATACGTGTTGTGTGGGACTTAGGTTTGTTGTTATTAATGGGAGAGCAGGTATTTTTTGTTGTTTATTTTTCATGGTAGCTCTCACATGCATTTATTTGAGGTATTTTAATTCCCCCACTCTATTAATTTTTTTTTGGTAGTGTCTAAATGTGACACACCTCATACAATATCATAGTTGTTTTTGAGGGGGAGAAACTTCCATTAATGAGCACATGTTATGACTATGTTGATTGTATAATTTGTTTTATAATAGTTTATCCTTTGCAATGGGTTATTGTATTAGATGTATCATCTTGATAAGATTGGCTTTATTTGATGCCACCCTTTTAATATTTTAAGCATAAATACATTTTATCTCACTATTTCCTTCCTCACAACATATTGCACACCAAATCTTGGGTCATGTTGTTGAGTTTGTGGGTGAATTATTTTTTATTTCTAGTTTATTTTTATTTCTTGTCTTAATCTTAATTGTGTTAGTTCTTGATCCATTTTATAAAAAAAATTGCATCATTATATCCTTCTTTTTCCTCCATGTTTTCAATTTTACCTGACCTACCATTTCTTATGCTTCAACAAACATTTAAAATTATTTTCCCTCAATAGTTACTCTTAAGTGTGGTAGTAACCTGGATATAAACAAATCATCTTTATATTTTTCTATTAACTTCCTTACTATCTCTTTAAATATTTTATCAAATTATTTTACTATTTCTTTGTCTTCTTCAATTAACTCTCTCATTTTACCTACACTTTATGTGGGAGTCTATGGATACTATAAATTGCTTTTAAACACATATTTGATGTCATCTCATGTCTTACTATGAGTAGAAAAAATTTTCATACACCATTTTAAAGTATCATCTTTTAAGGCGCCCACAAAATCATATAATTTAACTTGATTTTGTATGATGTTACAAATCCTCCAATATGCATCTAATGCAAAAATATGGGTTTCTATGTCTTTAGTATCTTTGCCAAAAAATGGAAATTTGGTCTTTTTTACCATTGTTGCTTGTGTGGAACTTGTTTTTCCTCTGGTTGATATTTTTTTTCTGAAAAAAAAATATCATAATTCATTAATAAAATGAGATTGAATTTTGTAAATGTTGATAAAATCATTCCAAAAAAAGGTCGAAATAAAAAAGTACACCAACATTAACTTGTATGAGCCCAACCAAACCAATGTAGTTAAATAATATCCACACTATACAGAAAAAACCACAACAAAAGATCAAGAAAAACATAAGAGAAATATCCATAGATGAAAAAAGGCTTAAGCAACATGATAGAAAAAGAAAAGGTATTGGCCTTCAAAGACTAATGCGCATGTTTGATGAAGATCCCATTCTGTCTTCCATCTTGCCCTTTTTTTCCTTTCCTTTCTTTTCTTCCTGCCAAAGCTCACATGGTATCTCCATTCTAACTATCTATAAATATATATTCTAGTGTTCTATAAAAGGAAAATTTTTCATTAGATTTGAGTGTCTATGGCACTATTTATTTATCTAATTCAAAATTCTCTGACTCATGATCTCTCTTTTTTCCTCCTGGTATTGACCCACCTATTCAGATTGCATGGTTGGAATTTCATTCCCTTGGTTTCCCTCAATAGTAGGACCATTTCCTCATAGTGTGTATTCTGGTCTCTAATTCGCGGTTCCTCTGTTTCTATCTCAACCTGATATTAGGCTTCTTGGTTCACCTATGCATCCTCTTCTTTCTCTTGTGTAGGAAAAGACTACCATTTATGGACAAGAGGCTCGAATATGCCTAATTTTCTTACAAATATGACATCAAAAGGTCATATTGTCAAAATCTAGGGATTGGGTATGTTGAATTTTCCCACATATAATATTCATTTTGTCAGGCAAACCTTTGTTGAGATCTATTTCAATACATATATGTGCATATGTGCATAAACCTACTTCCATTATCTTGGTATCTACCTTGACAAACTTGCTCAGACTATCCCTTATTTTTTTAATTGCACTCATAAGATTTATAGGTAAGTTAAGGAGCTATACCCATATAGGCATAATAATGACTAAGTGTGTGTTCAAGTCAAAATCCAAAATCCATGGAGTGAGATATAGTCCAGTTATCCCCCAAAAATAGGGTCCATTTAAGAAAACTCTTTGATAATCCTCCTCATAAAAAAGTGCACTATGAAGAAACCCTTGGAGCATAGGGAGATTTCACAATTTTTAGACTAGGTCGAATACACCCACTAGAATAAGGCTTTTGTGGTTGTCCAAAATCCATTGAATCTACATATCACTACCTCCTATTCCAAATTTTCTCTATATGTTATTACCTCCTCCTCTTCTATCTCCACAACAGGAACCATCTCTACCTTCCATGATATAGGCATTTGTTTGTGGGTTAGGTTTTTGATTTGTTTTTACTGCCTTCTTACTTGTTGCATGCTTGAAAATCCCCTCTAATCTAGAATAAGTTACAACATACTTATAAGATAAGGCTAGTACCTTCCCATCACCAATCACCCTTCCTCTCAACCTCATTATTAAGGATAGTAATAAATCCCTAGTTATTCCATAATCAATCAATCTGATTGAGTTTTCCATATTTTTGCCTTTGTATATAAGGCACTAGATGGGTGAAGGGATGCCAGTAACTTCCTCAATATTTAGTTTTAGATTTAACAAAAATTCTAATGAATTAACCACATAGTATAGTGCATTAAATTTTATGGTTTTTATCTAGATTTAGAAGCTAGCTCATGTCCTCTTGTTGAATCTAAGTCCCTGCATCTTCATTTTATTGGGCACATCACTATAATTCATATTGCCTTAACTTTGGGTATATTTGTTATATTATGAACCCTATTGTATGTGTGCATATAAACCCTTATATGGGTTTTGGTGGTAGGATATATCTTCTAGCTTACATTTCTATGTCCAGAGTGGAGTAGCCACATCCCCTTTTGCCTTTGCATCTTGCCATTAAAGTTCTACCTTATTATCTAGCTCTAGATTTGTTATGGCCTCTGACCCCTATGATGGCAGAAAGTCTTTGCCATTTTCATTGTCCAGGTCATCAAGATAAGGTTTAATCAATATCACATGGTTACAAGGATCATACATATACTTTACACCTTCATACTCTTCCACAAATGTCATTGATGACTTGCCATTAATGAAAAGCTTCGAAATGGGAGCTAACCTAGTGAAACCCATTTTTTTCAGAGCATTGATATCATATTTTATTTCCTCCTAATGATATATTTTTGTTACTACCCTATTTTGGGTTTTATGGTTTATTTTCTCTCTTATCCTTTCCTTTCTCCTTGTGGTATTATTTTTTTCCTACAACTTTATTTTTACCCTTGTCCCATGGTATCTCTAGCTTAAAATAACTCTTTCCCAACACTTTGAAATTTTTTACTACTTATATTCTTAAATTATCATTTTTGTGATTTGTATATGTTTATATTAATTCTTATCCCATATATAAATCTTCTTCAAGTGGTTTCTCTCTTAATTTTTGAAGTGGTAAAATAGGCAATGGCTAGTTCAAGGGGTTCATCTCCTCAAACAATCTATTACAGTTTGGGGGACACATCTTTTAACACCTCATTTTTATCATCTTCTTAATATTTTAATTTTCTATTATTTTTAACTAATATTTCTTCATCATATTTGTCTCTATTGTCTATTCCTTCTATTCCACTTTCTTCTTTTTCTAATCATGTTTCCCATTAATGTTCCTTAATAGTTTCTACTACTATGATTTTAATTTCCCTCTCTAAGTCTATTTTTATTTATTATATATTGCTTACGTTTCCTTCCATAAATTTCCTCTTTATATTTCATATCACTACTTTCATCTTCACTACTTTATATACTTCTCATTTCTCTTGTTCTTTCCAACTAAGTCTTCTCATACTTGATAAAGGTTATCTTTGGCCTTCTACATTTGAAGATTCTTCCCTACATTTTCTATATAACATCTTTATCATAGATCCTAATGGATTTATTGATGCATTCATCTATTCAAATAAGATTTTGTGCATATTATATGTCTATTTCATCCATTTTATAAATATTTATAATACTTCTTCCATTCTCATCATTAGTTTGAGTGTTGTTAAAACTAGTTCCAAGTTATGCATTATCTCAGATTATTCTATAATGCCTTTTTATTCGGAATCTTATTCCCTTCATTCTATGGCAGCACCACATGACATCACCCTTGAATTATCTTTCTTTAAACTTAGTTGTCTCATTATCTCATCTCTTTATAATATTTTTTTCCCCATCTTCTCCTCTAATTGTTTCTTTTATGTTGCTAACCTTATCTACTCCTCTACTTTTCCTAATACTACTTATTTATATATCCTAATTCTCTCATTTAATTCTACCTAGTATTGTTCTTTTCTCTACTCACTTTTATTTACTTTTATTTTTCCTCTTTTCCTCATCTTTCTTTCATTCATTCATTCATTTTTTCTCTACTTTTCTTATCTCCTCTAATTTATTTTTTTATCACTAATCCTTAATCTAATCTTTTGTTAATTTTATCCATCTTAATTCTTCAATTTATACCCTAGCCTTCAAATATTTATCTTGTAAATAGTTATATATCCTTGTATCCCTCATTTTACCTTTCATCATACCCTAGGTTCAAGTCCCCTATAGGAATTATCTATCGCTTCTTATCAACCCTCTTTAGATCAATAACATACAAAAAATCATTGGTACTTTTTCAATGAATCTTACCCTAGGTGCTTATAAAAATTCTACATTTATTGTATCAAATATGATCCACCCCTATATTTACCACATTATTATAAATAATTTTAAAGTGGTCTCAAACCAATAATCCACTACTCTCATCCAAGGTTTATCTACTTCCTTAAGTTTTTGTATTTTCTCTTTTGTCCACTAAATAAGTTTCTTAATATTTATCCTTGAACCTTTTGTTGTGTCTACTAATCCTAAAATCTAGGGACACAATAAATATGTAAATAGTACCCAAAATTCATCATCTTGTGGTAAATATATCTCGTTCTCAACTTGATCAACCATGGTTTATGTTCTCTTTGCCTCTTGTTGAATATATTGTTTTGTTTTCATGTCCCACCATTGTTCAATATCAATTATCAAAGGGTTTCACAATTCTAACATGTACATCTTCTTTGACATGAATTATTTGAAACCTAGGTTTATACACCAAATTTTGACATAAAATCTACATTATGTGATAAGTTCATAATTTGATTGTATCAAATGATCTTGATGTTATACAAGGAAAGTATCTCTTAATTTAGTTTAACATACATTTCTTAATTAAGTATAAATAAACATAATATCAATAACATGTAATGTAGATAATGATGTGTGATTCAATTATCATTAATATAGTGTGCACATATACATATATTTATTTTAAACTCAATTCAAGATCTCTAGATATTCTCCCTATAAATCTTTTCTAAGGTTAAATATAATATAATATCTCAATAGACACATATCTTCTTCATGCCTATACATTTTTGTCTATTTCTGTGGGATGTTGTGAAGTAAAATTTATGTCACAAAATATTTTTGTAGATGTTTGATGCCATGGTATGACTAAAATATTTTATGGTTTGATTTTATATGCAATAATACAATTAATCATACCAACACACTCTAGGTGGGATAACTACGTGGGCTTGATTCCCTGTTCAGATTACTCTAGATATATAGACAATGTTCAATCATCATAGATGTGATTGAGGTTAGCTCATCCCATTACACACTCCCTTCTCTTTTGGTAAGTTTTTTAGCTATCATAAGCTCTAGTGGGGTTTTAACCTTGAATAGGTCATTTTTGCAAAGTCAAAGGTCAAAGTTATGCATATAGTAATATTTGAAGCATGAACATGTGATTGTATCATCAATTTCTTATTTTCTTGCACAAGTCAAGATTGACCCATAGAGGTCAATAGTATTAGTTGATCCTGATTGTTTTTTATCAATTCTAACAAAAAATAATGACATATGTTGATTTAGCTGCACATGTATAATTAGACTAAGTGATCATTTCTATATATCATTCATTTGCACACAATCAAAATAGGCAAACATTAGCTAATTCTTCTTATAATTTTCATAAATAATTTCATTAATTCATTCAAGCTTTGTCCATTTAAGTATTTTACTTTCATTCTATTAGTTTTAAGTCATTTACAATTATTTATACCCTTCAAATAATTTTATTTTAATTAGATTTAATACACTAATTAAATCTAAATTATGATAAAATAACCTCCTACCCCAATTAATTGGCCTACCACACTCCAATGGACCTTGGACTCTACTATGAGGATGATTATGGAGTTTGAGCTTCAATTTTTATTTTTGGTGGGGTGTGGGGGGGGTGGGGAGGGGAAGGGGGGAGGGAACAACGGGGAGGGGTGTTCCAATGATATGATCACATTTTTGGTGATTTAGACTTTTGAATTAGTTTAAGTTTTAAAATTGTCATTCTATTTTTCTTTTGATTATTACTTTTTTCTTTAATATCTTAGATTCTATTTTTTTTGGATTTTTATATTTTCTTCCTTCATACAAATTCAAAAGACAAAAAATATGTGTATAATAAAACTAACATAAGGTAACTTAAACCTAACCACAAAAGATGAGAACCTAGAAACCAATATGTTCAGATAATCCTAGACTTGTACCTTGGGAAAGTGTGATCTCAAAACTAACCTTGTTGTGCCCAAAGATGATGTAGAAAATAGGGGAAAATAGAGATGAATGTGAGAATAACCCAATCATAAAAAAGGAATAAATAAAAGATGATACAATGACAAACATATATGAGACTTTCATCCTAAGAAATGGTAAAATGTTAATTAGAGACATTTAGATAGACTTTAATAGTTATGCCACAAAAGAATATAACTAACTCTAATAAAAAACCCACTACTCTCAACAACTGCCTTATCTTTTTAAAGAAAATAAATAGCTATGGTTGGGAATGAGATTAAAATAGATTTGGTAATATAGGAGGTGGGTGTTTGTGAGGAAGTCTTGGTTATATTGTCCAAGGTCTTACAAGGCAAATAAAAAATGGAAATTTAAGATGCATAAAAATATAAGTAGGATAAATCCATGAAGACAAGAAATGTAAATAGAGAACCATGAGGCATAAATAGTGGTAGGAAGAGGTAAAATCCAAGAGGCATGAAGATAAAAGATATAGATCTGTAAAGCATAAAATAATGTAAAAGAGGAGCTCAGAGGTGAAAATTAAAATAAGGAATGATAAGAGGCAAAATAAATTGATGGAGCCTAAAGATGAAATCATAGGGGATGGAAGTTTGTGAAGAGGGCCTAGTTATATTCCTCAAGGTCTTACCATGAAAATCAAAAATTTACATCCAAAAGGATTAAAACAAGGTATGGGGAAGCCTAGAGGTGACAAATAAAGGAGAAACGGGAGTCATGAGGTGCAAAAATAAGAAAAAGGAGCTAAGATGACAAATGCTATGAAAGATAATGAATTCTAATATATCTTCACTCAAAGCTTGCTAGTACCACCCAATTAATAAATAATTTTTGACAAATTAAAATCCTTTGATGAGTTATGCCATGTATTAAGATAAAGAGAAGTTAAGTTTATAGCATTAAACAAGCTTAAATATGCACCAAGTGCTCCATCTAATTCAAAATTTCAGTTTCAAAACAATCTAAATTACAAGGTCAAATCTAATGAAATTAAGAATGAAGCAAAAGTAATAGTTAATGCAATATCATAGCCATTGAACATGCTTCAATTGACATCTCCATGAAGGAGGTAATTTACAATGTTAAAACAACCTCCTTATATCTTGTTATAGAAACTAATTGATTTAAATCTCATATCTTTACCTCTTCCATTTCAACTTGATTTGACCAAGCCTGAATCTAAGGGTTTCAATAGTAATGCATATTGTGACAACTATATATGCATTTCTAATTTAAAAAAAAGTGATATAGGCTAATACATATGATACGAGATCTTGTTGATGATAATATTATTGATCTAACCACACCCATAAAAGAATTCGAACCCCAATAATTAAAAGATGAAAATATTTAGTAATCCTTTTCCAAATTTTAGTTTAGCATAAAATGTAGACAATTCAAAATTACATGATGCATAATATAGACATCATCCTCCTAAGACATATGGGAATCCAATATATGTAATTATTTGAACATTTACAGGCACATTGGCACAATATTCAACAATTATATTTGATAAAATTAAAATTGATAACGATGATTTAGATAGACACGCACTTTTTATTTGAGATTGCAACAAAAAATAAACTTATACATAGTGTCATGATTGGTAATGCATCAATAAAAAATACATGTAAATGACACTTTTTTACAGTCTTGAAAACACAAATCAATATTTATAATTGACATCAAGAGTAGTCAAAGCATTCTATGGCCATACATATAACACTTTGGCACATATAGTGTTACCTCTCTAAGATGGTTTAGAAATAATGGCTACTCCATTTCTATTCTTAACAAGCATATAGGTCTTCAATATGTTATGAGGACACCCTTGGATATGTAATAATCATATAGTACCAAATACAGTGCATAGATGCCTTAAGTACATATATTGCAATAGAGTGGTCAAATTTCAAGGCATTACATATGAGTATCACCTACATTCAATGGTGATTCCTCCTCCTCCCACACCACCACCATAGTTGGTTATGAAACCTAGTTAAGAACACCATAAAAATATAATTATGGCACCTACTCCAAAGTGTAATACAATGATAATCAATGCACCAATTCAAGATAATAATGTAGAATCAATTTTGGCACACATATATAATATTTCTATTTAGTCAATTAAAAATAAAGTGGTATACCCTTTGGAGCTACAATATTCATGTCAAAGAGTTTTTCAAGGTTCAATAAAATCTAAATCTTATATAGTGCATCTTAAGGAAATTCCCAGGATTATTCAACATGTTCCATGACAAACACAAGCAATGAGACATTCTACAATTATACAAAAGACACGACCAAGTCCTATAAATTATCAAGTAATATGTGTAAATATATTCTATAAATAGTGATCAAGATAAATAGACTACAACACTTGATGCCTTGTTAGATTCACATACACCTACTTGTAGAACTTTTCATCCATGGAAAGTTACTCTCCAAATTTATGATCCAAGCATGCAATATGGCCCTTCCATTTATGAGATAATAGGCTAAATTCCATTTAAAAAATATCAAAATGTAAAAATTAAAATATTTTAAAAATATAAAAGACATTTAAAATATTCAAAAATCTTAAAATCATGACCTAAGCATGACATTGGTTGCTAGTTTACTTTTTTGCATATGTTAATTATCACATATTATGGTAGAAAACATATTATTTTTTATACACACATTCATTTTACAAGGTATAGGAGTGTATTTTAGGAAAAACATTGTACATGGTCTCTTAGATGTTAGATTCCCTTCTACCCAATGTCCATGCTTATGTTGGGGGCATCTAATTCTATAGGTTACACTATAATACAAATGAAATGTTGAGTTATATATATTACAAGTATCTTGTTAATCACTCATATTTTACATTGTGATACATATATATTCTAATTTTATACAATATGGTATGGTTAGATATGGATATAATATAATAGTTTTTAGTTGTTTTATGTTCCTTTGACAATGTTTACTTTTCTTGCATTGTAGGCTAGACATTACTTGCTTATTTTATGTGGCCCTTGGCCCATATGTGAAAATTATTGAACATCTCTATGAGATATGTGATTTGTTTATGTGATATTTGAACATGTCCATTGCTTGTAGATCTTGTCCTTATGTATGTAAAACTTTCTTGTGCAACATTTAAACATGTCCCTTGTATGCGGACCTTGGCCTTATTATGTGACATTTTGTGTTGTTTTTATTGTGATTTTTGAGTTTGATTAGTTGTTCCATGATACATATCATGTAATTCTACTATGATTAATTTAATTCATGTTTCATTGCTAAATATGTCTAGACATGACACTTGTATGTCTCACATTCAATATGTTGCATAAACACTTCAATGATAATTACATTTCTATGATGACACAATTTTCACAGTTTAAAATAGTATTATATGATTATAAAAATATCACATGATACAATTAACTCTTTTTTTCAGATGAGTGAATTGCAGGCTACATCCAAGGGATCTCAAAAGGGTGGCAAAATATTGGGATTGTATTAGAGATCTAAGCCTCCATGAGTAGACAAACATCAAATTTGGAACATAATATAGGTTTCAAAATTAAATAATATATGTTTCAAAAATACAAAGTACAAATTTTCAAAGATTCAAACTAATGCAAAATCAAATTCTGTAATAAGGTGCATGTTTTCAAAGTGACTAAAAAATAAAGTACATAACAAATATTGACACATTTATATAGATTTTGGGGCATATGACATAAATATTCACTCACTTTTCAAATACTCAAAATAGAGGATTATATACACTTAAATGCATATGTAAAACAATCACAAGTTCAAAGTTACAAAATTACTAATATAATTACAATTGAGCATACAGGTTCATAGCATTCTATATCATTTGGCACAAATTTATGGGGGAATGATACTCATTCATGCTCATTCTCATTCAAAAGTTTAAATCTATAAATTCAAAGTTTAAAGTGGAAAAATTTAAAAGTTTTACACTTTGAAAAAACATGATACTTGTTTATGCACATTTTCAAAGTTTAAATTTACAATTCAAAGGAAAAATATTCATACCAAAGTAAATTATATGAGAAATATGATCATGATGGGAGCATGAATATTATTTATTCTCTTTCAATAATTCAAAATGGAATCTAGATCCTTCTATAATGGTGTGATTTTGTCTATGTGGGTAATACATGTTGGTGTTCAGTGACACTCAGTGACCTTTGCATAAATAATAGTGAACCCATTGTGCAGTTACATCTTATGTTGGAAGTGATGTATGGTTGAGTCTAGTGACACTCAGTAGTCTTCAAATCACTTCTATATAATTCATCATGGTTCAACCTTTTTGGATTAGTACATTGGGTGTTCATATTCATGAGGGTTGAAATAAAGCATCTTTCCAACTCAAGAGCTTGATTAGTTATTCAAATTTGGGAGTTGATCACTCTCAATTTGCCATTGGTTTAAAATATCTAAATATTTAAATAAAAGGGGCATAGTTCACCATCAATAGTTATAGGTTACAAGGCAATTTCATTTAATCTACATACATGTGCACTCCTTCTATGATCTCTTTTCAATTTTAAAATTTTAAAGTTCAACTTTTTAAAAATACAATGTATAAAATGACTAATTCATGAGTTGTTATAGGGTTTGATAGATTTGAGCGCCTTACATAATTGAAAATTCTATTCAAATAAAAAGTGTATTATACACACCTAGATTCAATTATTTCTCCTTTACTATAATTTTTTTTACTATAATAAAGAGGGTGGGAGGGGGGGCAAATGTAAACACATAATTTTGGTCACAATTACTTGACAATGCTAATTGACACATCTTAAACCATATGACTTGTGCACAAATGCATGACTAATATTCAACATTACTGTAATCCATTATCTATATGTGGGTTTTACCCTTTACTCATTTTTATCTCTACACAAAAATTTCAATGTCAAATACTCAAGTTGCTGAAAATCATTTTTAAACTATCTCTAATAAAATATAGTTATCCCTGATCCTTTTGGAAAATTACACACTAAGAAGAAAAGAGTACATTATACTCATGTCCACACTAAGAAAACAAGAGTGCACTATGCTCATGTAAACTTGTATTTTCCATGTCCCACACCAAATAATGGCTAGTTTTTAAAATTTAAAATATTATCATGGGTCTTCTTGTATGTTTCACATGATTGGCTAAAGGAAATTGTCAAAGAATTTGTCTATAAATACACATCAAGACTCACTCATTACCTCCACTTTCTATCAATAGGTATTCACTTCTTTCAATATTTTAGACTATTGTAAATCTTCCTTATTATTTATAAATTCAAGATCACTGACAAGGAGCATTTATAAACCAAGTCAAGAGCATTCCAAGGATGTTTAGTGATATCATTGTCAAGTATCAAAGTCATTTTCTAACTACATACATATAGTTAAAAGATAAAAATTGCACATTCACTCTAGGTGAGAGAACTACATGGGATTTATTTCCCCCTTGGATTATTGGATATGTATGTAGTGATTAATCATCAAGGGGTTGACTTTTGTTAGCTTCACCCATTACACTACCCTCTTTTTGTAAGTTTTCAAGCTATCAAATTACCCTTAGGGTTTCCAAAATAAGAGAAGTTAAAAATTGAATTATATGTATCATAATATAGGTTTCGATATCTAATATTATTTATCATGCACATGCATAATGATCAATTTTTAAACACAATCAACTACAACAAGTCTATAGTCAATACACATCAAGACTCACTCATTACCTCCACTTTCTATCAATAGGTATTCACTTCTTTCAATAGTTTAGACTATTGTAAATCTTCCTTATTATTTATAAATTCAATATCACTGACAAGGAACATCTATAAACCAAGTCAAGAGCATTCCAAGGATGTCGAGTGATATCATTGTCAAGTATCAAAGTCATTTTCTAAATGCATACATATAGTTAAAAGATAAAAATTGCACATTCACTCTAGGTGAGAGAACTACATGGGATTTATTTTCCCCCTTGGATTATTGGATATGTATGTAGTGATTAATCATCAAGGGGGTGATTTTTGTTAGCTTCACCCATTACACTACCCTCTTTTTATAAGTTTTCAAGCTATCAAAGTACCCTTAGGGTTTCAAAATTAGAGAAGTTAAAAATTGAATTATATGTATCATAATATAGGTTTCGATATCTAATATTATTTATCATGCACATGCATAATGATCAATTTTTAAACACAGTCAACCACAACAAGTATATAGTCAACAAATTTGAATGGATTGTGTTATTGTCCATTTAAAATAGTTTTATCGAATAAAATCTTATGTTTTTTATTTTTATTTATCATTTATATAAATCTTATTTCTTTGTCTTTTTCTATTTATCACCTATCATACTTAACTGGTACAAGTCCACGTTCAATCACCTCAAACTCACTACACTGCATTCTATTTACAACAAACCTATTTAGATTTTATTTATGATCCCATTCCTAATCTTAATTTTGCACTATCACCTTTTTTTCCACTTTCAAAAATTTAAAATAATTAATAAAAATGTTTGTACAAGCCAATTATATCTCTTAGTTTTTTTCTAAAAATAGCAATTTTCCTTATTTATCAATTTGTCAAAATTAAAATTCTTAATTACCATACATCTCTAGTATTATGATATTTTCTAGTTTTACACCTATGCATTCAAATATAATTTCTTTGTGTTTTATCAAAAAGAGGGTAAAACATATTGGTGAACCTGAACCCTTTATTTTCAAGACTTTGGTTTTCTGATTTGGATTTTGGATTTCAATTTTTATTTTGTTTTGTTTTCCTAGAAACTATGTTTCAACAATTTTAAAAATCATAGGAGTGGTTGTTATGGGAAAAGTAGTCTTGATATTTACGTAAACCATGTTGTGATGGGTATTGCCTCAATGATCAAGACATTAGACATAATTACTCATGGATTTTAGTTTCCATGTACCTCAAAATATATAGGAAATGCATAGGTTTTATTTTTTAGCCATAAAAATCCTTCAATAATTTATCTTTATAGTGCACTAATACGTCTTGGCCACAAGAAGTTATTGTCAATCTACCATAAAGATGGGATAGTGTGACTACAAGAATGGTGGAATATTATATATTTAGTGTTTTCACAATCATGTATGATTAAGATCAATATATTTAAGATCCTACAAAGCAAACACACCCTTGACTAGTTGTACCGTTAATCTTTGTTGCAAATTTTAAAGTTTTAAAATTCATTATTTTTTTGCACCCATTTTCATTCTTAGTTTACACTTTTGCATGCCATTCAAGAATATTTTTTCTTTATTCCTCTTAAGGCATAGTATTAGATTAAGTAGAACTCTTATAAAGCATATCGAGATTCATTTGATCTCTTTTACAATGGATAACATAAATACTATTGATCAATATGTTGATGCAACCCTCCAAAATTACTTTGACATTGAAGATGATGTTAGTAATGAGTGTGATAATCAAGATAATGAAACTATACATGATAATCAAGATAATCCTTAAATTTCTAATGTAATTGATCCCAATAAACTCAATGGATTATATACCAAGAAAGTCAAATAATTATCTAATTTTCACCAAAAGCTTCGATAATGTCCCCAACAAGTGGATAAATTTGACCAATTACTCCCAGCATTAAAGGTTTCACATCAATAAAAAAAATAATCAATTCAAACACAATAACAATAGGTTCCTTTCAAAAATTTTAATCCTCCAATTTAATGTATTCTATCTTCCACTATTGTTTCTATTCCTATATCAACCCCTATAGTTACATATGTGCCAACATTCATCAGAATAGTGCTATCATTTAGTTTAAAATAGATTAACATGTCTACACACCTCCCTTGATGTCTACACAAAGTCCACTTCCAATATCACCTGATGCACACTCTCTTGAGAAAATTGGCATAGCCTTGCATTCTAAAATATTTTAATTAGATCAAGGTGTCTCTATAGATACTCATTCAATGGATTCTTATAATTTGTTTCATAGTCCTTTGGAACCTAAACTAGGCTCTTACACACTACCAACATGATTTTTAGCTTCTAACATACCACTCTATGAGGGTAAGTGTGATCCTAAGCAACATCTTTATTCATTCCATGTAGTATGCCTAGCCTATGATTACAGTAAAATATTACTCACTATGATAATTCCAATAAGCCTAAAATATTATGCTCTAATATGGTTCTATTATATCCATCTTCAATCAGTTAGAAATTTAGCACAGTTTCTATCAACATTGGTGAAAATATATCCTAGGCACAAATTTTAAAACTCAAACAAGGGTTAAATGATCCAATCAGTGAATATGTTCTATGATAAAAAATCCTATGCTAGTTAAGATGAAAAACTTTATGGTAGATAATGAGTTAAAAGATATCCTCACTCAAATCTTATTAGCACAACTCTATTGACCAAGCTTAAATATACATTGAGTGTTCCATTTACTTTAGATGTCAAGTTTCAAAGCAAGCCAAGTTACAAGGTCAAATATAACAAAATAAAGAATGAATAAAAAATTAACAATTAATTCAATATTACATCCATAAAAAATGTTTCAATTGACACCTCTATCAAGGAGGTAATTTAAAGGTTACCACAACTCATTATCTTGTTACATAAACTAATTGATTGCAATATCATATCTTTACCTCCTACATTTAATCTTGATTTGACCAAGCCTCAATGTAAGGGTTTTGACATTAATGCATGTTATTTTTTTGCTACCATAGAAGCATTGGGCATTATACATACAAGTGTTATAGGCTAATGCATAAGATACAAGATCTTATCAATTATAATACTATTAAATGAAGCAAACCCATAGTTGAAGTCAAACCACAATATAATGATAATGCAAAGATAAAATTCTTCAATAATATTTTCCCAAATCATGGCTTAGTAAAAAATGTAGACATTTCATAAGTACATCATGTGTATAATTGGGATCCTCCTCTTAAGACATATGGACAACCAATACATTAAATTATTGGAACATGTAAAATCACATTAATATAATGTCTAGAGATCACATTTGATAACAATGAAATTGATGACAAAACTTCAGATAGACATGCACTTTTTATTCAAGATCACATCAATAAACAACCTATACATAGTGTAATGATTGAAAATGGATCAATAAAAAATACATGTATAATAACACTCCATAATCTTGGATAAACAAAGCAAGATTTACAAGTTACATCAAGAGTAATCAAATCATTTTATGGCCATACACAAGATACTTTGGATAGTGATACCATTCTAAGTTGGTTTAGCACAATGCAGTACCATCTATAGTTCATAGATGCCTCAAGTACATAAATTAAAATCAAGTGGTCAAAGTACAAAGATTTCCATATGATTACCCACTACAATTAGTGGTAATTCCTCCTTGTCCCCCCCACCACTACATTTAGTTATGGTACTTATTCAAGAGCACCATAAAAATATAATTATGACACCTACTCTAAATTGTAGTATAATGATAATAATCACACCCATTCAAGAGAAAAAAGTATAATAAATTATGACACCTATACATAATATTTTTATATATTCATGTCAAAAGAAATGGTACAGCCTCCTAAGATACAAACCTCATATCAAAGAGTTTCTCAAGGTTCAATGAAATCTAAATCTTCTAGGGTGCATCCTAAGGTAGTTCATAGGATAGTTCAACATGTTCCACAATCAACACATGAAATGAGACATTATATAATTATATGATAACCCCAAAAAGTTATATACCCTCTCCAAATATGCATGTGGAAATAAATTCTAAAAGCATCGATCAAAATAATTACACTATACCACTTGATGCCTTTGTTATATTTAGATACACCTACTTGTAACATCCATGAAAAATCACTTTCCAAATCTATGATCCAAGAACACACTATGGCCCTCCTAATGTTGGGATCATAGACTAGTTCCCTTTCAAAAATATCAAAAAATGCAAAAAAAATATTGAAAACATTCAAAATATTTAAAAAATATAAAATTATGATTCAAGCATAATATGAGTTTCTAGTTTACTTCTTTATATATTTATTTGTCATAAATTTTGGTATATAACATATTATATTTTACACACATGACTTTCACAAGATATATGAGTGTAATGTAGGACATATATTATACATGGTATCTTAGATTTTGGATTTCCTTCTTCCAAATGGCCATGCCTATGCTTGAGGCATATAACTCTATAGGTTGTACTATAACTTATTATATCTAATATGACCTCAATTGCAATGTTGAGCTATATATTACAAGTATCTTGCTAATCACTCATATTTTACATTGTGCTACATAGATATGCTACTTTTATACAATATGACATGGATATATATGGATGGAATAGAGTATTTTTCATTTATTTTATGTTCCTTTTACATTTTTTTGCATGATAGGCTAGATAATGCTTGATTATAAAGTATGTCCTTTGGACCTTGTGTGCAAATTTCTTAAACATCTCTATGAGATATGTGCTTTATTTGTGTAACATTTTAACATGTTAATTTCTTCTATCCCTTGGCCTTATGTATGAAACACTTGCTTATGAAACATTTAAACATGTCACATGTATTCATCCCTTG
The DNA here is from genome assembly GCA_037957365.1 of Torreya grandis. Classification (NCBI taxonomy): domain Eukaryota; kingdom Viridiplantae; phylum Streptophyta; class Pinopsida; order Cupressales; family Taxaceae; genus Torreya; species Torreya grandis. The sequence continues at coordinate 3,470,888 of JARHVA010000049.1, forward strand.
ACCTTATTATGTGACATTTGGTGTTGTGCTTGTTAAACTTGATTAGTGGTGTCATGATACATATCATGTACTTTTACTATGATTAATTTACTCCATACTCTATTTATAAATCTACTTAAATGTGACATTTGTATGTCTCACATTTAATATACTACATACATACTTCAATGATAATGTCATGTCCATGATAACATAATATTCACATGGTGACATAATACTATATTATCATATATTTATCACATGATACAATTAAATCTTATTTTGATATTATTGACTTGCATGTTACATCCCTCATCTCATAATTGGGGCATCATAGTGGGCTTGTATTAGAGAGACAAACCTTTAAGATCATAAAAATATTATATTTTGGGTGTAATATAAGTTTCAAAATTACATAATACAAGTTTCAATGACATAGATTACATATTTTTAAAAATTCAAAGTAATGTAAAATCAGATTCTATAATAAGGTATAGGTTTTTAAAGATTAAAAGTGATTCAAAAATAAAATACATAACATATATTGGAACATTGATACATATTATAGGGGTATATGACATGCATATTCACTCATTTTTCAAAGACTCAAAACACATAATCATATGCACTTGAATGAATATGCATGGGAATATGCAAAACATTTACAAGTTCAAAGTTAAAAATTGTAAGTATACATTATAGTTGAACATATAGGGGCAAAGCATTATATATCATTTGGCCCAAATTCATGGGGATGTGATACTCATTTATGCTCATTTTTATTCAAAATTTCAAATTCAAAGTTCAAAGTTTTAAATGTTCAAAAAGTGTGATGCATGTTGATGCATATTTTCAAATTTCAATGGTACAATTCCAAAGTAAAACATTCATTCCAAATAAAATTTTATGTGCAATGTGGTTATGATGGGATGTTGAATATTCTTCATTCTTTTTTTATCATGAAAAATATAATATAGATCCATATACAATGGTGTGATTTGATATATGTGGGTAAGGTACGTTGGGGTTCAACGACACTTAATAGCCTTGACATTACTTTTAGAAAACCCATTGTGTGGCTCCATCTTCTGTTGCAAGTGATACACATTCGATAGAGACATTCAATGGCTTTAGTATCAATTCTAGTGAACTCATCATGGTTCCACCTTTTTAGATTAGTACACTGGGTACTACTTACTATTCATGAAGGTTGGAATAATTCATATTTCCTAATCAAGAGCTTCATTAGTTATTCAAAATTAGGACTTGATCACTCTCAAATTTTCCATTAGTTCAAAACATCTAAGTGTTTCAATAAAAGGGTCATAGTTATCCATCATCAGGTACAAGTCATATAGAAATTAGGTTTCACCCACATATAAATGTACTTCTTCCTTGCTCTCTTTTCAAATTTATAGATTTCAAACTTCATATTTTTAAAAATTCAAATATAAAAAATGACTATTTCATGAGCTATTGGAGCACTTCATAAATTTGAGTTATGAAGCACTTCCTACATAATTGAAATATCTATTCAAAGGCAAAATGTGTTATACACACTTAGGTTCAATTCTTTCTCCTTTACTCTCTCAATTTCATTACTAAAATAAAGGAAGAGAAAATGTAGACACATATCTAGTCACAAGTAGTTGACAACAATAATTATTGGCACATCTTAAACTACATGACTTGTATATAAATACATGACTCTTATTATCCATTCCTCTAAGCTATTTATCAATATGTGAGTTTGACCCTTTATTTTTCCTTATCACTACTCAAAAATTTTAATGTGAAATGCTCAATATACTTAAAATCATATTCAAACTATCTCCAATAAATGATAGTTACTCAATTCCACTTACAATGGTTGTTTCCCATGCTAAATAATGATTAGTTTCTAACATTCAAAATATTGATTTGTGTCTTCTTGCACGTTTCACATAGTCTAACAAAGGAAATTATTAAAGGACTCACCTATAAATACACACCAATAATCACTTATTACCCCCATTTACTATTACTTAGTATTCACTTATTTCAAGCTTGCACACTATTACAAATATACCATATTTTTACCAAATTCAAGATCACTCAAAAGGAGTAGTCATAATCCAAGTCAATATATATCATTGTTAAGTATCAAAGTCATTTATTAGCTACATACTTATAGTCAAAGGAGCATAATTGCACATTCAATCCAGGTGGGATAAATCTGTGGGATTGATTCCCACATTAGAGTATTGGATGTCCAGGCACTAGTTAATCATTAATGGGATGAATGAGGTTAGTGCATTACACTCCCCTCTTTTTTATAGTTCTTAGGATATCAAAGTGCCCTTAGGGTTTCAAAGACAAGAGCAAACAAATAATAATTTTAGCACAATATAATACATGTTTTGATATCTCAAATTACTCAACACACATAGGGGCAATGATCAATTTTTAAGCATAGTTATCTAGGCCAAGTCTACAATCAATGAACTCAAATAAACTATGTTATTATCCACTTGTAATGGTTGTGTCTAAGAATATCTTTTGCTTATGCCTCTAATCTATCATTTCCATAACTATACTTTCTCTATGTTTTCATGTCTATCACTTGCCATAGTCAACTAGGACAAGTCCTTAGTCAATGTACTCAAACTCACTTCATTGTAGCTCACTTAAAATGTAGTTATTAATATTTTGTTTTTGATCATGTTCCTAATCTTGATCTTGCAAAATCACCTTTTCTTATATTTTCCACTTTCAGATAGTAAAAAAATAATCAACAAAAATCTTTGTGCAAGATAAGTATATCTCTTCTTAGTGTTTTCCAAAAAATATAGTTTTCCTTCTTTAACAATTTATCAGGATCAAAATTATGATCATTGTACATCTTTACCATTATGATATTCTTTAATATTACAGCTATATAATCAAATACAATTTATTTATTTTATTAAAAAAGGCTAAAATAACAAAGAACATAACAAAGAAATACATTTATCTTCTTCATCCATTTTAATTTCAACTAAGGCTAATGTAAACTTACCATAGTATTGAAAGCATTCAGATGCTTTGTCACAGAGACACCATCATTCATTATATAAGAGAATACTTCTTTCAAAGAAATAGTTTATTTATTGGAGATTTTAATTGATGCAAAGTTATTATCTTATCCCATAACTCTATAGCATTGGCTTCTCTTGAGACATTTAACAACACTAAATCTTCAAGGCACACCCTAATTGAATTTTTTACCTTCCTAGCAATCTTTTTACAATATTTTACCTTCTATACATGTGGGTTGTTTTCTTGATACAACAACTCAATGATATTTGTCCACAAGAACATTTTCCATGTTAAGATTCCATTTCTCAAAATTATGGCCATTAAATGAGTCTATCTCTATCCTTGAGCTTCACATACAAGATTCACTTGCCCAAAGCTCCCACTTAATAAAAAGTTTATCACAGGGCCAAACTGACCTTGCTCTCTAAAGAACAAGCTAAACCTAACTCAGATACCAAATGAAGATAAAAATAATATTGATAGAACTATGCAAGAGAATCAATGCTAAAAAAATCTTAAAATGTATCTCAGAGAAATGGTGGCACTCATAATATACAATTTGGGAAATTATTTTTGTTAAAAATCCTACAAAATAATGCTATTATATTCACATCATTACTAAGATATATTACAATAGAGTAAGTATAAAATAATGTGCTCATAAACTATCTATACAATACCATCGACATAAAACCATGGGTCAGTTGTAAACATAAACCCAAGAATATATGTGTTAGAGTGTACAGTCTATAAGGGTGAGAAATCATGCAAAGTATATAATGCGTTTTCAACATGAGCCATGCCTTCAACTTGTTTTTGAAGGGATTATTTGTAAACTGCAATTTCATGCTCATACTTATGGTGGTTTTTTAATTTACAAAACCACATCTTGAAGTGTTATATCTCCTTTGTTGTGGGTACTCATGGTTGAAAACACAAATTTCTATACCTCTTGAAATTGGATTTATGTTAATTAAATATCCAATTACCTGGGGGGATCATGAATAGCATCTACCTATTTGAAACCCTTCCTCTCTAATCTAAGACGTGTTTGAATCCTCCTTTTATAATAGATATAATTTTTAATTTTAATTTATTCATTTTTTGAAGTAGAGGAGGGGTTTTAACATTATCCATTATGTATTCTATGTCAAACAAGCTCCATAAAATTACAGGTAGAGAAAGACTAGTCTTTATGTGATTTCATCCATGCACATAGAAGTTTTTAGTTTATTTAAGAAATTTAAAAAATTTAGTTGATTTTTCTAGGATCTCCCTTGATCTTAAAAAAATTTAGGAAATATATCTTGGAAATGTTTCTAGATAAGGGCAGATAAAACTTTTAGGACAATTTCTAAACAATCTCTCTCCAAATTTGGGAAGAATTCCTAACAATCTCTTAAATGACTATCTATGGACCTGTAGAAAAACATTTTAGAAGAATGTAAGAAGCAATTTTAGATGTGGATTATCCTATTTGAATCCTTGGATAAAGGAAAAACTTTGTCAAAATTTATGGAGAGGGTGAGAGATATAGGGAGGAATTTTTTATAGAGTCATAGGAACTTGCATTAAAGAAATTCATCATAGAGTGTGGTCAAAACATCCCATGAAATTAGAAGGGACACCTTCAATTTCAAAACAAAGATGTAGGAAAACCATTCAGGGGATTTCCTTGATTCACAAAATAATTGCCCCCAAACTTTGATCTTGATAGTCTAATAATACACAAAATAATGGTAGAAGAATAAATATCCTTTCACTTTAGCTTGAAAATTCTACAATTTTCACTAACGTTAGTTGAATAAATAAGCAATCACATTTGAAACAAAAAGTGAATATTAACATTAGTATTTCAAATGGAAAAAAAATGAATAAGTGGAAATATTAGTACAAGGAAGAGATTTCAAGAGGAATATAAGGAAGAAATGGAAAGGGTGGTTTGTATTATATTCCCATTTCTAATTTTGTCAATGAAGTGATTTCTTTATATTATTTGTTGGTAAAGCTTAAAAATCAAATGTATGATAAGTATACTAGTCTTGCATTAATAACTTTTATTTGACATTTTTTTTCTACATCCAAGCTTTCTAAGATCTTACATTATGTTTTTTGCATTAAGAATTTTATCCAATTATGATTACATTTATTTATACCTGAGCTAGCAAATGGTTTTAACTTTTGTATGCATTTATCTAGGAAAGTTTGATAGTATATATTGAGAGTGATGACATGAATCAACTTCATGAACTTTGATATTATTCCATCTCTTCCATGTTTTATTAATAGCATTCCAAATGATATTGAATTACTTTTCGCATAGCCTGAGATGTCCATGTCATATTTCCTATGTGATACAAATGGAAAATCATATATTTCATGTGGCATGTCATGTATTTGGATTGGCTATGCCATATATGACTGTGTTAAAGTCAAAAGATTTTTTAACTAAGATAAGGTATCTATTAAATTCTAATTATCTTATTTAGGTAGTTGGATCTGTAACATTATACAAAAAATTGATATGAATTGTGTTTAGATATTGACATCCTTGCATTACTTTAAGGAATTATGGTTGATTTAATGTGGATAAATGCCTGTTATTAGATGACATTATGGTTTGGATATAGAAAAGTCTCTCAGAGTAAATCTCATCTATGGGTGGTCGTTGCTTCTTGAAGAGTTTATGACATTGCTAGATTAAAAAAATTTGATAAATTTACATGATCTCTCTTTCCAAATGTACTTATTGTTGATGTTAGCAATGAGCGATTTGTGGCATGACCAGTTTAGGCATGTCAAGAAGAGTTTTTTGATGTTGTGTATAACATCATATGGACATGCTTGAGAAAGGAAAGGTTTGGAGAGTGAAAGTGCCACTTCAAGGGGTTCATAGTGATTTTGATGTCCTTTTTTGAATTTTTGATTTTGAGTTGATGACATTCAAGGTTAAACGCATGTGTAGTCGTCTTAACATACTTTAATTTTAAACTTTAACACTAAAATAATGACTTATAATAACACCATAATTAATGATGTCTTATGAACTAGGGTGTACCTTTTGAAGTAAAAAAGTAGTGTCTTTGACAACATCAATTTTTTTGTTGAATAACAATATGGATATTTTTGATTGACTAGTTCAATACAAACAAGTGTTGTGGAGTGGCTTAAATACTTGACAGTATGCATGTCACTATTTTTAGGCATGCTATTTTATGGAATGTAGACAAAATGATAATGTGAAGGAAAATATCAATATTATAGTTGACACAATATTATGTGAATTGTATATTACACAATAATAATAAAAGTCATCAAAGAGGATTCTAAAAGGCAAGAATGTGCATACTATGAAGACAAAATGTTATTGCAAAAAAAATATATCAATATTACAGTTAACATAAGAGAAAAATGCATTGTTTATAGTTTCAGTTGGAAAGTGCTATTTGAAATTGAAATGTGTTTTTCTATAAAATGGAAACTCCATGGAGACATAGAGACTATTTACATGTTTAAACTCAAAAGTATTTTTTAAGGAATTTCCTCTTGCATGTGCTTTAGCCACCTCAATACTGGACCATCCACTTCAACTCTTGCAAGGACTCCACATGCTTCAATACTACAAGCATGCCAAATAAGCAACTTTATGAGATATATAAATACAAATATAGAAATTAGAATGTAAACACTGGCTATCTTAAGAGATCTGATGGAATACAAGCATTAAAAAAAGGTAAAAATCAATTTTAAAATACAAATAGCCAAATTAATTCTATAAGATACCACAGAAGATGCATTGTTATCCTCTCTATTCTTTCTGGCTACATATTGCATGTGCCTCTCAAAATGGGAAGGAAAGTTGTACATATTCTTCTTTAAATTACACATTAGAATATGTAATAAGGCATCCAAATGTGCATTCTATCAATCTATTTTAAAGGAAAGTTGTACATATCCATATTTGAATTAAGGCATCCAAACATGCATTCTATAAAACTGTTGTCATTAATGGGTTCCTGAATCTAGTTCTACAAATTGAAGGATTGTGCTTTTGTTATTTTGGATGCAATCAGATTGGACATTTGGTGGTGGATTTTCCTCTATTTGCATATCTAGATTTATGCTACCCTAGTTTGTTAGGTGGAGTAAGATAGTAAATAGTTGTATTATGGTGGTAATATGGGGATGGGAATGATCCTTTAAAACACAGTAGGCATATCTCCATGCTAAGTGGTTTCTATGTCAAAAAAAATTAGTGGATATGGAAATGGAGTTATATTTTTAAAAATATTTTATTGGATGATGGTATAACAAGAAAGTGGAATACTCCTTTCTAAATAAGACTATAAAGTGTTTTGAGAGGGATTTTCCTCTGTTTGCATATCTAGATCTATGCTACAATAATTTTCTAGGTGGATAAAAATAGTAAATAGTTGTATTGTGGTGGTAACATGGGGATGACAATTATCCTTTAAAACATGATATCCATGTCTCCATGTTAAGTGGTTTTTATGTCACTAAAAATTAGTGGATATGGAATCGGAGTTGGCTTTTGACAAATATTTTATTAGATGGTGGTATAACAAGAAATTTAAATACTCCTTTCTAATTAAGACTAGAAATTGTTTTGAGAGGGCAACTCACTCTCAGGGACTTAACAAACCTAGCTAGTAAAACATACGCTAAATAATATATTACAAATATGTAATTTGTAATTATTTTTCCATGCTGTAATCCTCAAACATAGACAACAAGACAATAAATAGTTGTATTATGGTGGTAACATGGGGATGACAATGATCCTTTAAAACACAACAAACATATCTCTATGTTAAGTGGTTTCTATGTCAATGCAAATTAGTGGATGTGGCAGTAGAGTTGGATTTTGACAAATATTTTATTGGAAAATAAATGGTGGATATTTAGGAACCTATAATCCTCAAACATAGACACTTATTAGTTATTATAATTAAAAATGGAGGTATGCTAAACAATTAACATATTCTAATTCTATGAAGAGTGCTTACCTTTGCAGGGACCCTGATGTTGTGGTTTGAGTTGAGCTTTCATGGTTGCTTTGTTGGGATAAGAAAAATCCTATAGAATTTTAATGTAGCTATGAGTATTACTTATAGAAATGAAATTATTTATCAATTTTGATGATTTTTCAAACAACTATAACATTTTGCAAATGGTAAATTATTAGGCAGTTGCATACCTTCATTACTAGTTTGTGGAACTATTTGCTTGATGACATTAGTTTTATCAATTTTAAAAATGCCTTGCATGGTGAGTTATGATAGAAAATAGATCATGCTTTGTTTGTTTTGTAGGTAATGTGTGTATGTTTTTGTCCTTAGTATAGGCAGTAATTCATCTAGTACCTGATATTTTACAATGCATTGGAGGTTTTTATTGGCTTTAGTTTTTATATTGCACAATAACTAGTGGGAGTAGAAGTATGGGCATTCTATTTTGCAATTATTGTAGTGAGTTGTGGATTCTTACATGGGATGAAAGTGGTCTACCACTAGATTGAAATTTGTGCAAATAGGTTTAAATGGTGTTGAATATGTCTTTATGATTGACAGAGTACCATGCACCTAGTTTGGCATTAATGGTAGATTTTGTTATTACCATTATTTTTTCACTAAATACAATAGTGATTGAAAGTGATTTATTATTGACTAGGTAATATAATATTATAACTAAAAATAAGTAATTACAATAGGAATATAAATATAATAAAATGTACCTCAATTATTTTGTTGAGGAGGGCTTATAGGCAGTGGAAAGCTTTTTTGGCATTGATAAAAGTGATAAATGTGGATTGGGTGTTCCACAGTGTTCTATCTTTTGTTTGGGTCAATTTTGATAGGTTTTTGAAAAGGAAAATAGTTGGTTTCTTTTTGCATATTTTGATTTCTATGTCATTGTATTGATGTATAAGCATGTGGAACAAATACACCTATTATTTGAAGACAATAAAAGGAATTATTTCTTTGAAAGGTGAGGATGCAATGTGTTTCTTCTAATAGAATGATAGTATATGATTTTTGCTTACCTTTGTTGTGTCAATTAGTGAGTTGCCATCTGTCATGTCCTTGGTAAGTTGATTTTTTATCATTTGTGTAGATATATATATGGATACTACTGTAGTGGTGTCATAGTGATTTTTATTTCTCAGAAGTTATTGTATTATAGAGTTATGAATGAACATATGTTGAAAGTAGACTTGATCAATGCATTCTATTATGGTGTTATTGTTTACTAGCAATATGAAATTTGAATCGCTGTTATCATAGTCACTTATTGGAGTAATCGAGAAGTCTTTGATAGATATTGAATTTTGTGGCAAAATTTTTTGTTCATGTTTTTTATCCATGTGTCATCTACATATAGTGTTATTGTCATTTTGCCTTTTTTGTTTGTCATGTCAATTTGCAATAGCTATTTTTCCTTTTGACTATAAAACACTATCTTATATATGAAATGAATGTCTCCTTCAAAATCTTGTCCACTTATATAATTGTTTATTTCATAAATTTTTGGGGTCCTATTATCTCTTTATTTTGGCCTGCATGATATAAAAGTAGAAAACACAATTATGCATAGTCAAAGAACAAGTAACGTATTTGCATATTTATCAACATGTTAACTAAAATGAATGGATATGCACTTATATAGTCTACAAAAACTGATCAAAATTAACAATGATGATGATTGGATTACATATTAGTAACTAATTAACATATGTTAATGTAATGCATCATACAGAATAACAAGAAACTATTATTGCTAAAAATTCACATTGATAGCAGAACATGGTGTTTTTTGATATTCAGCAATTTGTGTTGTTTCTATATGAAAATCATGTAGGTTGTTTCTTGTGTGCTTAGTCACATTTATGATCCTAAAAATTCAAAAACATATATGGAATATGTTACATTTAAACAGGGGTGCATATAGGTAAATCCCTTCTTCTTTTAACACAAAGTCAACATAAATGGACACTTGACAATTTGTTCATGATAAATTTTAGATACGTAAAGAATAATAGGTGGTGAACCCAAAGAGTGAAAATTTTGAAGAATAAATTTAAATCAAAGTGAAAAAAGACTCTTTTTTTCCTTCAAGGTTGGTATTAGATGCCGAGTTGGTGTGTTGGCTAGGTCAAAAAACACCTTTACCTTATTAGAAAAATCCCAATTATTGATGCTGCAATTACCATAGAATATACATAGGACAAAGAATTATATACCATATACTAATATTTACATTAATTCATAATGCCAATAGAGTGAAATTTAGTTTTTTATAAGAATACTAACATCAAAATAATTCCTAATCAGTTGACATCTAAACATTTGAGCAAATAATCTTAACACTTGCTTACCAAGTGGAACCCTCCACCATGCTCTTTTTTTAAATAAAATAGTAATAGGTCTTTTAATATAAACCCAATGAATGTTGGTCTAGATAGTACATTTCATAACCATGACAAAGATTCTATGATGTTTAGAGAAACATCAAGATTCATACCAATAACACTACAAGGCTGACCATATTGGCATGGGTCTAAAGTTGCCCTTGGAACATTTACTGAGTGGTATGATGTTTTATGCAAAATCCAAGATTTGAGTTACAATTCTTAATTATATTGATTACCTCTCAAATATTAGATGATGGAGTTGTGGTGGTAGATACTAGGAATCAACACCTATCAAGGCATTTTCAATCAATCAAATTCTAGTACATAAGGGAATCAAATCATGAAATAGACATAATGGTTGTTGCCTCTACAAGTTCAAAACATAAGAGTAAATTAGAGTACTCAAACTTCCACAATCCATGTGAAATTATCATAATAAAAGCTTACAAAAACCCTGTGTGAATATTTTGTTGGATCCAAAAAATTATTCACATAGGTTTTCTAGAAGCTTTCATTTTGCTAATAAGACTAAATTGTTTGGATCATCCAAAACTAATAATACCCAAACAAATAATATCCCACATTGCAAGACTAGATACAACAGGTTGCCAAAGAAATTGAATTAATTTTGAGTTCTTGTCCTCACTCTAGGCACTCTAAAAAATTCTTAGAAAAGGAAAGTGGATTATTAAAAAGACCTACTAATAAGTATTATGAAACAAAGATCAGAACATCAACATTTTGATTACATTGCTTAAATGCAGTATTGCCCCTCAAATTGGTAGAACTAATGAAATTGAGTGGAGGTGCAAATCACTTATTGAAACTCTCTTCACAAAATGGTCTGAATGGAAAGCAATCTTTGCCTATACAATATACTCTACCATTTGTTGAAATAATTGTAGAGGAAAGAGATAAAATTTAGAAGGTGTGATTGGATAAATATATAAAGATAGATGACTGAGCTCACCTCACATATCAAAATTAACAAGGTGGTCTAGCACAATAAATTTTGGCTGGTAGCAACTATAGTATATTGGAGAATGAATATCAACCCATTGACTATATTGAAAGTATGTACACATTGGATATGGTGAATTTTTAATACACAAAAATGCTAGCTAAAAATTGTATAAGTTTTACCATTGACTATGGTAAATAGACCAAAAAATCTTGTTAAGAAATGGAATGATACATTCAAACACAGAGGATGTTTTTTTATTCCTTATTTTTCCATGGTATGAAGATAAGAAAATAATTTTGGTACTCTTAGCATTCCATTGAATGTACACTATGCTAATATTCATTACCTACTTTTCATTTAGTGAGTTGTACACTAACTTTACCGTGAGTATATGCCAAACTAATTTTAAATTTTTTACCACCAACTGTTAAATTTGGTTAGTCTTCCTAAATTTACACCACTTGTTATTGAAGGAAGCAATAATTCTTTTAGTAATCATTAAATAGATAAATTTATAGGAATACACTTGCAGCGTTATACTGAATAACTATAGGTCGTAATATATAACAATAGAATATCCATATGTAATATCATATTTTATCTAATTTAAGTAGGCTATATTTCTTTGATGCCAATTGATGGAATGGGTTTTGATTGTGTCATAACTTCAATGATGATGGAGGTAATACCGATATAGAGTGTAAATGCATACATTTCAATTACTCAATTGCATTTGTTACTTCAATAGTTGAAGCCTTGTAAACAAAATTGTAAGGAATATTGTAACTACATGTAATTTGTGTTCAATATCAAAGTATGACTATAATAATGAAATTTTAGATGCTTACCTTTTTTTTGATGTGGTTGTGTCATTTTTTACAGGTTCAAATTCAGTTTATAATTTTACCTTTGATGGCATGAGTTGTAAGTTCATGGAAGGTAAACATAAATGATTCATTTTAGAATTATGCATTACTAATATAAATATGATTTATCTCTATGTGAATTGCTTTATTCATATAAGTTGTTTGTTCTGGTCTATATTGTTGAATGCAATTGAAATTGCATTGTGGTCAGTCCAGTATGCATGAAACAAAGTCAATTTTTTTTTTTTAATTTCTCAATATTTGTTCACAAATGGTCTATTATGGCACCTACCTCTATGGTTGCTACACTTAAGAGTAGAACTAAATTGTGGTTTGCCATGAATCAATGTAAATGTTGTTGGGTACTTTTGTTTTATGCCATGTCAATGTTGAAATCATTGATTATAACAATTTTCATGTTTGGTTCTAGAGTTGAAGTGATTTTCTATATAAATTTTAACAGGTCTACAAGAGGGGATTTTCACACCAAATAGATAGTTGATATTTGTATTGACATATTTAGAAAAAGTAAGTCAATTGTAATTTTTTATATGTTCTTTATGGTAAATGTTTTAATGTTTTGTAATGAAGTTATTTTCATATAGCATGTCAAGATACCAATGAGAAATTTCCTCTTTGGGCCTATTGTTGTTTGAGTTTCTTGTAGGCATAAGACAATTGATTCCATGAGCTGGTAACTATATTTTATAAATGTAGTTGTAAGCTGCTAGTGTTCAAAGAGCATATGGTGAAATAATTACAAGTTTTTTCGATAAGATTGTATAGAAAATTCCATTGTGTAGTGTTTACAAGCCTTTGCATTTCACTTTTCACTTCATTTGAGACTATGAATTTTTGCTCAGTTAGTCTTTGTATAAGGTATAGTGACTCGATGGTTTTCAGTTTAGACAGTGTAGTATAAATAAGGCCATGGTGGTTTATTCCATTGGGGCCAAAATTAAAGCATTCATTGTTAACCATTGTGACCTATGAATTGTCCTTGCACATGCCATTTATATAGGAAATTTCTCTCTCATTGTTTTTTTCTTCTTTCCATTTATTCTTTTTGTAACTTTTGTTATAGGAGTCCATGATTTGTCAATTTTTTTGGTGTACAAAGATTTCATTATTTATCATTATAATTTACCTACGTTGGCATTGTGGAATTATATCTATACAATCTTAGGTGATGTGCTTGTGTAATATTGGAAGATTCCATTTGCACCATCGATTAAGTCATATTGTGTATTATAATTTCCTATAGTCAACTCAACCAAGATGTTTTTTTAGAGTTTTTTCTTGGCCAAAATTGTTTTTTATTGTGTGTATAATCCTTTTAGATTTCATCAATTTCTATATGGTCAATTATAATTAGTGTATATGTTTAATCATGTAAAATCCTTAGAATTTTGTTGTTATGAATTTTGATATCTTTATTTTTGTGAAATAGGTATGAAAATGTTGGGTCAAGTGGAAGACATCTATGGTAATACATCATTCATTCTTATGCAGTTTAAAATTGAGGCAAATTCGATATTCGGTTGCCTCATTAATTTTAGTTGAAATAATTTTACATTGTTAACCCAAAATGTGTATGGTATTGTTTCACTTTGAATTTTAGGTTCTTTAAATATCCAATTATCAAGAATAGGTTATGTCTAGTAGAAATCACCACATAAAATGGCATTCATGTTTTTGAATGGATTTATCATTGTGTGCATGGATTCACATAACCTTTTGTCTATGTTATAAATCAATCGACTACATATCAAAGATACCTCATAAATAAGCATTACAAGAAGTTGCTCATACTTCTTGCTGATAATATCTAGAGTGTTTGAATCTAGTGGAAGCATTTTTGACATTTTGTATGGCAATTGGAAAATAGAGTGAGCAGTTGCACCATTTGCATTTTAGGTAGATTTTATAGTAAATGTAATAATAATGGCTTTGGATTTTAGAGGGTCACTATAAAGTTGTCTATTATAAAAATGACATAGTGATTGCTAAATTACTTTTTTTGTATGTCTTTCCTATTGGAGCTCCCCTATTAAAAACAAGTGAATTGTTTTGTCTAGAGAAATTAGTTTTCTTATAGTAACATATTTAACAATTTGTTGTTGTTCAGAGTTCAATTGTTTTTGTGAATTTGAATACTCATCTTTGCTTATTACAAATGGTTGCCTACCTATTTATAAATTGCTTTATGGTTGGGTTTTTGTTGTTTTCATTTTTGTAATTTGATTCATATAAGCACTGATATCATATTCGTCACTCATAGAAAAACATTGATCAAATTAATTGTCATTTTTAATGTCAAATATCATTTTTTTATTTATGCATGTGCATAGTAGGGATGCCATTGTCACCATTTTTCATACAATGGCACTATGAAATTGGCCTCTGTATTTTCTATGATTTCAAAGTGCGCAAGGTAAGCTGAGAGCCAAGTTTTAGAATCTTTTTTCAATGTTTCTTTTGGTTCTCGTTATGGTATGAATAACATTTTCTTATATATAGTAGTTATTAGGGTCAATATGTTTGTTGTACCTCACATAGTTTATGATTTGTGGCATCTCTTCATATTTATAGTTGTTCCTATATGATATGCTACATATTCTGCTAAGCATACATGTTCTAGAGATTTTAGTTTTCCATTATATTTGTCTGTTACTGAAGCACACATTACAGTCTGGGATTCATCATGCTCTTGTGATAACAATTTAGGTATTTTGAAAATAAATTTTCTATTTTCTAATGGTGATGTGTTTATAAAAATTGCTTTCCTAGAGCTATAATGCAGTGCCAGTGATAACACTATGTGTACTGCTTATAAACTAGACATTTATTGATAGTTAAGGAGGGTGTTACCAAGTTTTTGTATAAATTAGAATTTAGTCTCATTTTTTTTCAATATTTCTTCTTGTATTTTTGAAAATTCTATTGTTATTTTGTAGTCCAATTTAGTCATATAAGATGTGTAGTACATTTCCACTAAATATGAATCAAGAATGTATTATGTATCTATATTTGCATACCAAATTCAGGGAACACCAATTGAAAAAGTGTTTGTCCACATGTCTACTGGGTGTCTTTTTAAAATAATTACAGGGTGTGTAGTAACTAATCATAATAGATTCACATACATTTACTTAGTTAAGTCAAAAAAATTTAATAACATGTCAAATGTTGTATTTTTGTCATACTTTTTATTTTCTAGTGATTTTAAAAACATTTGAGCAACACTTTTGATTTCTTGTTTGGTATTTTCTAAAGGTTCTAATATTATTGTTTCATCCATTAGAGGTAGTGGAACTTTGAATATATAGTATGAATTATTGTAATTCTTACATGTCTATGTATGATGATGGGTTTACACTAGCATTAATGTTTCATCTACCAATGACAAATCACAATATATGTATTTTGTCACAAAAGATTCAATTTCAAAATTTGAATATTAGTTATAGATCGGTGCAAATGCACATCCATAACATGAAGTGAACGTGTTCATTTCCTTTATTTTGAAATTATGTTATGGAAAAATAATCGATAATGTCGCCAAACAATTGCTTATTTTACAACATCATCTTCTTAAATGCATTTATCTTTTGATTGTAATAACGACTACAAATTACAAGATTCTTTCTTATCATCAAATCAATATCATTTAAGCATATATTATCATTATGTTGGGATTTTTTTTATATGAATATTTGCTAATGAATTTTAAAGGGGATTCCAAACGTGATCTATGCTCGTTAGCATGATGAAAAATGTAAGTGGCCCTAATTACATTATCATTGCAAAGATGTTTTTCTTCATTTTTATAAATAGTCAGGTGAAATCCTAATGTTTTTTAAACATGAAAAACCTATTCGAGATTTAAAAATATTTTTTACATTTATTATTATTTTAAGGTCTCTTGCATATAATGTTTTCCCTTTCAATTTGCCTTTTCTTATACATATCCATGCAAAACTAGAAAACTACTTTATGATAATTTTAATTTCTTTGAAGAAGAGATTTGTGATATGAGTTGCAATGTCATTGTGTTGATGTCACAATTCTCATTTTGCAATTTTATGGTAGGAAATTTTTTTTGTAACATCATTTGGGCAGGCATAACCATAGTATAAAGTTGGGAAGTTCATTTCTTCTGAGTACCTCCACTAAAAAATATCCAATGAATTAAAGCATTCAAATGGTGTTATTTTAATAATTTTTTCTTCTAATTATTTTATTAAAGGTTAATTCTCAAATCCATGAATAATTGATTCTTTAATTAGTTATAATTCAACTTCAACTAGACACTAGTCAATATCTTTAGCATTTTGAATTTATTTTACTCTTTAGTCAATTTGGTCCTAGAAAATATCTAGCCACTCGTTAATGATAGTGAATTCCTCTTCCATATACAAGGCCATTTTGAAAATCTTAGCTAATACATTCATCACACATGTAGGTCTGACATTTTTGCTTAAATATGCATTGTCATATTCCAATTTTTGTTTTACTGCAATTGCAATTGTTTGATTTTCATTTAAAATTTTATTAAGTGATGATTTTTTAATACAATAGAAATCAATAAGCACATTTATAATTGTTCCAAGAAGGCCTATTTTTTATCGTTTATATCTTAGTTTCCTTATTTTTAAAAATGTCATATACATGAAAACTAGTCTTTCTTCTAAAGAACTTAGTAAACTTAGTGTCTGAACTATTTGTATTGGTTGATTTCTTCATATTTAAAAGAATGCAAAAAACATGGGAATTTTAACATTTTTGAGAGATAAATTTCATTTCTTACATATATTTCCTTCCAATTCCTTTTTGTCAAATTTTGATTTAGTAGTAATTGAAGAGAAAATGTCAATAATAGCATTGTTAAGATCAATGATGTTTATATGAAAATGTAAGCATTCACATAGACAACATAAATAAGTAGGTGTGTCATTAATTGATTTTAAATATTTTGTAATTTATATTTTGGCTTGACCAACCTCTATTTTTGTTTTATTTCTCACTATTTCTAAGTTTGCATATTCTTGCTTTCAAACAATGTAATTATGTGTGCTTTGTCATTTGACAATCTGTTATCATTGGCATTGCATTTTCATATGCTTTATTTGTTATTGTTGGAGTTATTAACATGTTTGTAATGTAAAATTTGTTCTAGTTTTTAGTCTTTTCTTGTGACACATGTGATAGCATTTTCTGTTCATGAATTTCTTTTTTTAGCAAATACAATGACATAAGTTATCTCATTGGTGGTTGAATTTCTATTTATGCTCTTTATTTTGCTTTAGTAGTCTTCAAAGTTTTCATTGGTCTGAAAATTGTGTTTCTATTTGAATCAATACATATTATCTTGCATTTGTCTATTCCATGTGCATTTGTTGAATGCATTTTTTTAGTGAATGGACAAAGATGCTAGATCAATAAGATCTATTTTTTTTTCATGGGTTTCTTGCAATGGCTCATAGTGAATATGACTTGTCTCTATTCAAATACAATCACATTATATATGTGCTTTGAGTTTGAGAAACTATTATATAAAATTGAAATGTTTACAGTTGTTGCTAACCATTTCTAGATCTTAACTTGTAAGATGTTTGAAATCCATAGCAAACATAAATGACCACCTTCTACTTGAGCTTGTTCACATGTCATTCCCAACATATCAATATATGCTTTCCAATTTATAATGGTTTTACTATTAGGTTCCATGAATTTTGATTTGCATGTTTCCAAGAATTTCATTGCATATTTGGCTGCTGTAAAAATTGCATTTGAAAATGATTGGGCAATATAACACTGTAGTGATAACACATCAAATTCACCTTTGGTCAGGAAACTTATTACATTAAATAAAATTTCTCCACAATTATCAATAAATGGGCTTGTTATATACAATTGATACTTTTTTATTTCATTTTCAATTGCATTCCATGTGTATTAAAGTTTCATCCATATAATTGACAATCTATTATGCATAGTTTGTGGAGCAAAGCCTTCCACTCTTCTTCTAAGCAATGGTTCGTAGTGGCTAGAAGTTGGATTTTTATCAATAATATGGAATATGTAGGAGTCAATGATTCTCTATTAAAATGCAAGTATTTTTGCTTTTGAATTAAAGACCACAAGTAAATCAATATGTTTAGCCATTGTGCAAGCTACTTAATGCAGAATGTATCACCCCATAGTCTAGGTTGACCTACATTACTTATGTTATTTGCAAAAATTCACATCCTCTCTAGGTATGTACTCTTGTCATGTACCCCATGCAAATCATATAGCATGTTAGAATGTAATTCATATTCATATGACCATTGTGCACTTGAGTGTGATTATGTAAACATGATAAAAAGAAATATATCATTTCATTGTGAAATTTATTTGACATGAAGAAAAATTCAATAATACTTGAATTGTGTCAAAAAGACAATCACTTACATTATATTTGAATAAATTAACTCAAAAAATGTGATTGTATTTTAAAGCATTGTCAATGTTTGATATCAATGATTATGGTTGATGTTTATATGTATCCATGTCTACTAAAACTATACGTGTTTTCCTTTTTTATTGTCCCTTTGTATTTTCATGGTATTCACAAAAGCAAAGAAGGTTTTTTGATCTAAATTTTAAATTTATTTTTCCAAGTTGATAAAAAGATTGGGAAGACAATTGCTTGTACCTTACATAATATATTCAACGTAAATAATAAAGCACTTAATCCAATGCACAGAATAATGTAAGCAATTATGCCCTACAACATATTACAAAATAAGTAAAATTGCATTTTACAAATGTATTATTATGCATACGAACACAAAATAAATTCCACCATATAATACTAATTATAATAAGAGCATGTTATATCCATTGACTAATGGATAATGAAATCTAGTTACCACAATATATTGAAAGAGTGGGAATAGAAAATGATGTTTGTGAATTTATAATACTAGAAGGAAAACACTTTCATTTAGCAAACTTTTGTTTCTTGGGATACAATATAATTTAGCATCCATATCCTTTCTTTGGGTAGTTAGAATGTGATATCAGTTTACAAAATGACCAAAAACTTATGAAAGTTTTTCTATATGTTTAATTTTCATTTTAAAAGGAAGAAGTGCTAATGGATTTTAGGACCTAGAAAAATTATAGGGAAGGATTGGACAACACACACAAACATTCTATCAGGTTAGTCATATGTTTGTTCCACCAGACACTTAAAACTGATAAATGAAAGCAATCTTGTAAGAAATAAAGATCTGCTATTACGGTTTGCTATAAACATGTAATAAATTAGACCTAGATGAATGGACAGTGTTCAAAAGATGGACCAAAGATAAAACAAATAACCATACAAGGGTTTTCAATGGTGCAATGATATAATGCAAATGAGACATATTATCAAAATCAGAACCTAGGGAACACATGATCAACTTAGGGTTAAGTGGAAAAGCATAAATAAGATGCAGATCTAAGGTTTAAATAGGTATAAGTCCCAACTAAAGACAATGTGTACTACCAAATATGAATTGTAATAATAAATGAAAATAACATCATGCAATATAAAAAACATAGAAATGACTTTAATATAACAATTAATTTAACATTTTTCCTATTTATTTTTTTGGAAGTAAAGAGTAGAGTTAGAGAAAGCAAGTTTCAGACTTTTCCATTATGACATGAACATTCAATACATATGCAAATATAGGAACAAAAAGTCTAATGCAAATCTAACATGTATAACATAATCAATGATCTATGTCCTTAATGATGCAAAGATAGCAATAAATCAATATATAAAGGAAGTATGGCTGGGAGATGCAAATGACATACAATATTTATTGAAATATTAACACATAATCGACCTTCATATAAAAAATTATCACATACTTCACAACTGCATCCCTATGGCTTACATATTTAACACAACTTTTGAATATGCATTGCCATTCTCGAAAGTATTAGTGTAGGTTTTTATTTTTCCCTATTTTTTAATTAAGAGAATTGTATTTTTGTGCATACATGGAGTTTTCCTACATTTGTGGGATAGGCTAGCTTATGTGGAGATGTGTGTCATAGATGTGTCATAGGTGTCATAAGAATGTCATAAGTAACTCCCTTGATGGGAGTTATTTCTCTATTCTTAGCACCTTTTCACCACCTTTCATGGAGGAGTTACAGTGTATTCTTGGGGTGCCTTGGCCACCTTTTGTGGAGGAGTTACTTACGTGCTCTCCTATATGTATTCTTCACTTTGGCCATCTCATGTTAATCAGATTTTGGTTTCCTCCATTTTGTCTTGTGTAATTTATCTTCTTGTATAATTTCAAATTGCTTTAGCATCTATGTGGTGTGCACTTGCTTCATCTCGTGTGATCACATTTCCTTTGCATTCGCATTATCTGGATTCTGGCAACAACTCCGATATGGTATCAGAGCCACTTCGGTAATCGTGTGTCTGGTTATGCTATTAGTTTATTCTAAAATTCTTACTTTGCTTTTTTAGTAGTTTTTTAACTCCATTGCATTTGAGAGCTTTGGTAGAGTTTCTTGAAAACTCATGCAAATCCATACGGAAACTTGTTTAAAAAATTGCTTCTGAGTTAGAATTTGCCAAGACATCTTGTCTAGATCTTTGTGGCTTTAGCAAAGGTAGTAGAATTCCTTTTCTTTTGGTCATTATACAGAAAAATATAGATCTCTGCAACTAGTTTCTATTCTTGGATGCCACTTTCAGTGTGGGGCATCTGGTAGGATGAGGTGTGCGACTCCAGCTTGAGGAAAGGTGTGAGGACTACTAGTCTAGGCGCTGCCCACTCACAACTACAACCTTGACATCACGTGTTGGCTATGTTTACCCTACAAAGAGTGGCGTAGGAAGACAACGATGCCAAGCCAACTTTGGGGTTGCCAGTCATGGCTTGGCTTCACCATGATGTTTGTTTGGGAGGAATAAGGCATGGGCGCTGCTGCCACTATGACAGTGATCGGCTAACTCAGCTGACCTTGCCGCCCTTCAAACTCAGCTAACTTTTTTTTTTGTTTGCCATGCCAAGCATCAGTCACAGCGTCCAGCATCTATTTTCTTAAAAATGGTGCTCCTTTTTTGGTTTCCAACGCCCATGTGGTGGGCCCTCTATCTCTCTCTTGTTGTTTGATTGATAATTCTGCTTTTGTCTAATAATTTTTTTTGATATTCATAAATTAGTAATTTGATTTTTTTAATTAAAGACAAATTGGAAATTAGCATTGAAAAAAAGGCAGTTTAGAAGTTTTTTCAAACTTGTATCTTCGACCTACGAAGACGAAGGGTGAGACCCGAGTTGGTAGGAGGCCAATTCCCCCTCATAAAGACCTCCTTTGGATTCCTCGCTCCGTGATTAATCCAAAGAGTGGTTGGAATGCCACTTTCTCTCTCAAAACATGCATTTTAAAAATGTTTTAGTTCTTTTTTTGTAAAAACACTAGTTTACGGAAAAATTGAACCTTTAATATCTTGCAAACGGTAGCTCAGATTTGGGTGCCATTTTTTGAAAAAGTGTTTATAATTCAATTATCCATAGTGTAGGCTTATTATTTGTCAAAAATTCACTAGTTTATAAAGTGCCTAAAATTTGGGTCTCTCGGGACGCATTTTCGGCTGGGTCCGACGTCCTATTTGCTTATAGTCTTGCACTAATTTCTCTAAGACGTATTCTCGGCTGAGCACGATGTATTTTGAGTGTGCACTTGCATATTTGGTAGGGGGATCAATATATTGGGGGGGTGTGATTGCTTTTCACAACTTGCGAATCTTTGCTTTCATTCTCCTTTCTGCATAATTTCACAACTTGCATTCAACACAACTTCACCTAAATTCAGCTTAAATTAGATTCTTTTCAAATTAAACCCCTAACACCCTTCAACTATCATGAATGGAAGGTTAAAATGTCAATCATTCTTAGAAGCAAAGGGTTTTATAGGATCACCATGGGTACTGAAGTAGAACCCAACACTGATGTTGAAAAGGTCAAGTGGTACAACTGTAGTGATGAAGCCTATAGATTACTGAGCTTGTCTGTGTCTCCAAAACTTTTCTTCCATTTAGAAACCTCTAAGACTTCCAAAGACATATGGGACACCTTAGAACTCTTATTTGGGAAGCTTGATGAGATGAGAGGACATGAGCTTGAAAACAAACTCATAAGTCTAAGTCCTAGCAACTTTGACACCCTACATGACTTCTTCACTAAGTTTAAGGCCCTTAGATTGCAATTGAAAGAATGTGGGATAGAGAAGAAAGATGATCAGCTCATCCTTTCTATTCTCACAAAGTTAGGTCCAAGCTATTCAGTCTTTTTCTCCACTTTTCATGGAGGAGTTATAGTCTATTCTTGGGGTGCCTTGGCTACCTTTTGTGGAGGAGTTACTTACGTGCTCTCCTATATGTATTCTTCACTTTGGCCATCTCATGTTAATCAGATTTTAGTTTTCTCCATTTTGTCTTGTGCAATTTATTTTCTTGTATAATTTCAAATTGTTTTAGCATTTATGTGGTGTGCACTTGCTTCATCTCGTGTGATCACGTCTCATTTGCATTCGCATTATCCGAAATCTGACAACAACTCTGATAGAAAGAAACCATAATTTTGACTTTTTAAATTAGATTAATACTAAGCAAATTTGAATATGCTTTTAAATTATTTTAAATTTAGCTTATTTATGGAAAATCTTGGTGAATTCCAAATTCAGAGAAACAATCAGTTTCATTGTGTAATAGAAAAGGCATTTAGACTATGATTTACTATTCACTGTGTTTCATTTGTATATATACACATTATAAATTCTATTTTGTAATAAAAATAGGCATCCAATCTCTGATTTATTATTTACTTTCAACAAATACGTTTGTAGAGTGCATAAAATCATTCCCTGTATATAGTAATAGCAATCCCTATAAGGTAATTCCTAACACAGTTTTTTTGCACTATAGTGGTTGCATTTTCGTGTGGATTGTAGTTAGTGCCCAAGGGTTGATCAATAATTAAGTTAAATAAGAATCATAAATTGGGAGGGGGAGGGGGCAATGGGGATTAATAGAGATGCCTTTTCTTTCTTGTCTTTTACATTTTTTGAATAAATACTTTTGTTTTATTGATGAAACACATAAGAAAATGGACGTGGATGGAATATAAGGTATATATATTTTTGGTTAAAATATGATATGGATATGTATCTATTTTTTTATAAAAAACAATATGTGTAATTTGTAATTGCTTTCAAAAATTCAACTAGAATTTACCATTGATTTGGATTTACCTGAAAAGTTTTCTTTTTCTAAACATGGCTACTAATAGTAATGCTTGGATTTTCCTTTGGTAGTATTGAGAAGAATGAAATAAAATGTCATTGCATGTATATTCTTCTAAATGTATACAAACTCAAGTTATATTAAGTGGATGGTGGGTTAATTACATCTCATTATTTATGTCCATAAGTCCCAAATAAATGTAAATGGAAAGTTACAAAAAAAGGTTTTCCGATTCAACTTTTAAATTTATTTTTCAAAATTGCTAAAATGATTGGAAAGACAATTGATCATCCCTTGTCCAATATTTTTAGCCCAAACAAAGAAGCACTTGCTCCTTGCTCCAATGCAAAGATGAATTCAAGCAATTATGCGCTATAACATATTACAAAATAAGCAAAATTATATTTTGCAAATGTATTATTATGCATACTAACAAAAAAGATATCCCACCATATATTATTGATTATAATAACATGTTATATCCATTCACTGACTATTAACAAAATCTACTAATCTTTATATATTGAAAGAATGGGAATATAAATGAACCAGAGTTAACAAATAAATATATTTAAAGATGAGATGTGAAGAGTTAAGACTCAAACTTAATTATTTCTTAGTTCCAGATACTTCATAGAACTTTAAAATTTTAGGGATATTTTATTTAAGGTGCATTTATTATAAGGATTCTTGGGAATGGTGTGATGTTTGAACATGGGTCATTGCCACTAGTAAGTTAGACTTCTAATTCAACAATTTAGCAGATCTTGTACTATTGTTGATAAAGCCCCTTCTGATGTTTAGAGCTTAATGTTTGCAAGTAAAACACAAACAAATTGGTTGAGTAAAGGTTCCTTTTTAAACTGATTCAACTTGTTTCAAATAATTTATAAAATATTCTTCATAGGAGAAGGTTTGTTTCCTTTACAAATTCAAAAATAAGTTTAGACATATCTCAGCTCCCATATTTGAAATAAATTATCAGTTTGAGCAATATTTGAAAAACCTGAATTAATTTTTATGTTCAACCATATTGAGAAAACAATTGCTTACTTTTGAATCCGAAAAATCATTTAAAAAACTTTGCGAGTTATTAGTGGTAGGACCTATTTATATACCCATAAAAATAATTACTCTCCTTTTTATGATAAACTAATTTGATCAATATTTCCTGGCGTAACCTATCTGGAAAGGCAAAAAGTTTAAACATTTTGTAGCTATTTGTAAAGAGTAGAAGGTTATTATATCCATGTTAACATAACTAATAGAAGACAAGGATAATCTAGCCCTCCGTGAAGTAATTAATGTATATTTTGAGTTTGAATCCATTTGGGTCATCAATAATTTTCTAAGAGAAGGGAAATTTTGAGTTTACGAGGCATTTAAAGGATTTTGGTAAAGTCTTGTTTTTTAAAATGATTTTTAAGGACTATTTTTGGTAAAACTTAAAATTTACTTTTTTTAATCTACTTTGTATGCCAGATCTGAATCGTCACACAGGCATTGATGGCAGAGTAAAAGTATTATTGGCAGTGGTTTCTGGAGATACTTCTAAAAATAATAAAAAAGAGAATATGCTACATTTAAACATGGCTGCATATATGTAAATTCCTTCTGCTTTTAACATAAGGTCAATAGAAATGGACACTTGACAATTTGCTCATGATAAATTTCCAATGTATCTATAGAATGCAATTTGCTTAGAATGCCTGGATTTACAGGGTTTAACAAATGGATATCTAGAATGCAAATTGCCATAGATTTGGCACAGGCCCTGGAATACATGCATCGTGACACTAAAATTAACTATGTGCATAACTATATGAAATACAACAGGATAATTATCACAGAAAGTGATTACAGGGTGAGGATATGCCATGTGGGTGCATCTTATTTGGCAGGGGAATATGAATTAGATGATAATCATGAAGGTACTGATTCATCAAAACACAAAGGGGTATCTGGAAAAATCATAGAAGAAGAATAAAGTGCAGGCTGAAATGTGTGACTTATGTTTGGAATGCAAATTGTCATGAATTGGATACATATTTGTCATAAAATGAATGTGTAGGATGGTTATCCGTATGAAATATATGAAAAAAATTCAATGGAAAGGTGATAAAAAGAACAGAAGTTGATCCACATGGGAGAACGAAATTGAAAAGATGATTGTCTTGTCTATGAGACATCCATTATGGTAAATAAGAGGATAATTACATGATGGTATATCCATAGTTACTATGCTATATGCAATCAAATACAAGGAGTTAGCTTGTCATGTCCAAAATTAAAAAAACAAATCATCACTAAAAATTTGTCGAGTCACATAGACAACCAATCAAGGTGGGCATTCCTGATTGGGAGATGTTTAAATGAAAATAATGGAATGGGTTTCATCTAGGATGACACTAGTTTTATGATAACCTCTATCACCATAACGTCTTCTGTGTGTAGTCCTATTGTAAGACCTTCTCAAGGAACCTTGGTGATATGAGCAAGGTGAGAATTCCAGACAAAGTCTCTAATGTACAGAGACTCATGAAATTGCTCAAAATACAAATTTGCATTCAGAAAATAGTGGAATTAAGAGACAGTCTTTTATAAGAAGTCCTTGTTAAATGTTTACTGCCTTAAATAAATAAAGAGAAATATATATATGAGTAATGAATTATGGATGACACGTAAATGGAGGAGTTACAATTCATAGTCAACAGAATCTACTGAGGATGGACTACGCTAGATGGAAAATTGTCTTAAGCAAAAAATTAACTATTAAACAAAATATGCATCATCTATAGCTAAAAATGTATTTCATCTATAGCTAAAAATGTATTTCATCTTTTTAAAAAGGCTGGTTCTCATTTTTTGAAAGTTCGGTAACTGTGGATATGTGTGGCCTTAAAACCTTTACATTGTCCTTTGAAAGAGGAGTAATAAGAATCTTGTTTCCTTGTTTTAGAAAGGTGCATCTATTGCATCCTTTATAGGTTGTTATGCACCACATGCTTTTTTGCAGGTGTTGTACCTAAAAAATCCCTTTGGGGATGATATGAACTAGAGATCCTCATAGAGAACTATTGGACTGAACCTGAGCTTCCTTGATTGGTTGAGTGATTTTGTGATTCTTCACATCATTTGTTTGGCAACAATAGAATGATGCTTTTGCTTTTGGGGTGATTCTGTTGAAATTCATGTCAGGGCATGAACCTGTGAGCTATGTCAGTAAGGCCAACATGAAACTAGAGAGGGTTTATTTGATAGATTCTATGAATAATTTATTTATTTCTAATGATCATGCAGATCATTCCTCGTGGATTTTGCAGAGACGGTTGTTAGGCTTTCTATTTCTTATGTGGATTCTAATCCAGAAAATAGAGGAGATATGAGGTATGTGGTAGGGGATCTCTCCATATTATTTTTATGGTCATACGAGTGGTTTGAAGAATTGAAATCAAACAAATATTTGATAATTGTTACATTTGAAGCAAGAAAAATGTGATGTTTCAATCTGTATAAGTGATTATCTAATTCTTTTTATTTCTTTAGTCGATATGTTCAATTTTCCCATTGGGCATATAAGATCAAAATAAAAGAAGAGGTATGGCTTTTAAATTTTTTTAAGGTAGGACTTGTTCAAACTGTGTCTTTATCTTCAATTTTGGTTTGAGCGATAAATTGTTTCAAAGCAACCCATTTTTTTGGTTCTTTCATATAACTTTTTTGCACCTTAAGAAGAAGTCAATATGGTAAGAATCCAATTTGGATTCACACCAAAAAAATTGACTTATACCAAGCGTGACTCTAGGCCAACAAGAGTAGGATCAGAAATCTCTTTCACTCTTTATGACAACTTTTTAATAATCTTCTTGTTTGTGGAGGAGGGTATTGTTCTAGGCATTCCGTACAGGTGTTGCTCAGCAATGCATTTCAATTCCTTTACTTTTTTGAGAATACAAAATTTAGTAACAAAATATCAAATAATTCAAAATATTACAAGCTTCCAATATTTTATATACCCTTATTTAACCTTTTTTATATATTTTCGAAAATAGAAAATATTAATAAAACATCAAACCATGCAGAGATCTACTCTAGGAGACTTTTTGTGGAATAAAAGTATGGATGGATACACAGTCTTTCAAACCTGAATCTTTAAAATTTTAAATGGCCACATACATTCCTTAGAATACATGCACAATGACAATAACATGAACTATGCACATAACTATATAAAGTCCCGCAACATAATTGTCATAGAGACTGATTGTAGAGTAATGATATGCCATGCGGGTGCCAGTTACTTGGCAGGAGAAGATGATTTGATGATACCCATGAAGGTTATGACTCATCAAAACAATGAAATCATAAACAAATATATAGAGAAATCACATAAGAAGAAGAAAGGGCAGGTTAGTCTGCTCAGGGAATTTAATTCCTGGAGATATCTAGGAGCATGAGGATAACATGATGTTTTTACTTTTGGTGTGATTTTGTTGGAGCATCAGGGCATTACCATGTTGGGTATGTAAGGACATAATGCATTTGGAGATGGTTTCTCTGATGTATACTATAAATAGGATCGTTATTTCTGATGATCACGCGAAAATGCAAATGCAGGTTTCAATGACAATATATTGGGGAAACTCTCTTGCATTTACCACTCAGATAGACACTTTCAGAAATGGATAAAATCCAAAGCGTGTTTTATTAATCACAGAACAACAGGGGATTTCTTTTTAAAATAACAAAAGCATGTAACATACAACATAACAAAACATGATATGGAGAAGAAATGCAAGAGCATTTTGGCAATCGTAAGTCTGCAGGGGAGAGAACAAGGTTTTGTTTGTTTATAAAATTAAAAGGTCTTGAAAAATTTAGACGACCTATTTCAAAATGAATAAAATTAAAACATAGATTAACCATAACTGGTTTCTTGCTAAATGACTGGTGTTACCATCCCCAACAACAAGAATCCACAAAGATGCATGTTAATTGTTTAATCAAATGCATGCTCAAAACAATTGTCAAATTGGCTGAATATTTTTGTCAAACACTTTGCAGGCAAATCCCTCAATGCCTATCAGTATATTGAAGCTACTTTGTTCCCCTGATTCAAAGTCATGTGTAAGCCCGACCTTGCTCTGCTGAGACGTGAATCTAGTATGATTATAGCGCCATTATGTAATCTAAAAAGCTGAGACAATCCTAATATTTTGTTGAGGATAATCTTCTTGAAGAATACCCTGATTTTACTGTCCAATTTTGTAAATTTTCCAAAAATATAGGCACGATACTCACCTAGTTTTCCAGACAACTAGATTATATTGTAATCATTTTTCTATCACTGCGTACTTTAAAATTTTAGTTTCTGGAACTCAATTACCACAGACATGAATTGGACACTTTTTAATTTTAAAATAGAAAAGTAAAATTATGACTCATTTCAAATAGCCATGGTAGAACTATTCATAATAACCTATTCAAATGTCTGCTCATAGGAGAAATGCCTACAGGTGAATAGGGAATTTAGGTTAGTGTAACAATTCACGGTCCCTTTTCCTCTATTTTCAATGCTTTCAAGTAATCTATATAAGTATTACTCTACTTCATCTGCTTCCACTATCCCACAAGCCCAAACCCATTTCATCCATTATTCGAGTGATACTTTGGCCTACGAAGAATGATAATAGATCAGCAATATAATGTAATCACCAAAATTGCAAACTATGTGGAAACATTCTACAAAAGCAACATACATAAAAACATGACATGGAGAAGAAATGTAATAACAACACGTAATCATATGTATGTATAGGAGAGAATAGGGTTTTCTTTGTTTATCAAAGTAAAAGGTCTTGGAAAACTTGGACAACTTAATTCAAAATGAATAAAATTAAAACACATAATAACCATAACCGTTTTCTTGTTGAATCCCTAGTGTTGGTGTCCCCAACAAGTTTGATTGGAAAATGGCAAAGAAAACACGACCCCACAATTCGAGGTTTGTAAGAAATAAATACGGAAAGCACAGGAAAAAAGGGAAAATGGATACCATAAATTTCCTTGGATCATAGCAAAATAACTAGCAAAGCTCTTCAGAATGCTAAAAGAGAAATAATAAACAGGATGGCCAAAATCACTGTAAGATCTAATAAAAAAATTTAGTGCCACGAACTTGTAGGGGGAACCTCCATTTGTCACTATTGAACACACGATGACTATCTACCTCCTCTATAAATAGCTTCCTCTTCTATGCGCTTGTCAAAACAATAACATGAAAATAATAGAAAATAGAGCCATCCCATTGGCCCCCTCCACATGCACTATTCACTCTTTAATGTTAAGAGGTAAATATTAAAATATTATCCCAACATCTCTAAACATAGGAAATTTTGCAAATGTTCAGACAACAACATCCCCTGATTGGTTATACCCTGCAAGCAGCGCACACAAATAGCCTGCAGTCAAAATAATAGTACTTGTCAAGTACTTACAATGGGGGTGAGCATAGGAAAAATGCCTAAATGAATTTTTCACCACTCATGGTATCATAGCTAAACCGTTGACCCACCTTCCCCTTTATTTGTTGTGTAATAGACTTATTATCTCATGATAGTGAAGAGCGATGTTTCAAAATTAACCCTAAAAGAGACTTGTGTCACAAGGTATAGTGGTTTTCTACTAATAAATTTGAAAATATTTTTTTTTACACCTTTAAAAGGTTCAGATAATTTTTTTAAAGTTTAACCAAAACTTATGAAGAGGTTTTTTGGGCTTTTGTTCAAAGGAGCATGCCCTAATGGGATTGTGTGCAATGCGAAGGAGCATACCCTAGAGGGGTATTGTGTAGTGCAAAAGAGTATGGCCTAACTTTGTGTTTTATGTGCGTGACTTGACTATGCATGTGTGTGACATCACATGAAAACCTTACCTTTCCCTTCATATAGATTGCATGTGTGGGCAAGGACCCGTTGATTGCTAGTTAGCATATGAAAGTTTATCAAATGAGTCCTCGCTGCACTCCTATTTATGCATATAAGCATTACTATTTTTAAAAAATACATTAATTTATATATATCATCAGTTTAAGGTAGAGATACTAGTAGTGGTACATATTAACTTCCCATCTACATGGTACTCAAATAGTGCCATGTCAACACTTCAAAATTATACTGATGGATAGCTTGGCAAGTCTACTACTTAATTTTAGATTTTCAGGGCGTGACATTTCAGTGTGGAGCCATCACAATGATTACCATGCAAGGCATCATTAAAGGTGTATACATATAAGTATGACCAATACATGTGCATTGAATATATTATACTTGTGAAGGTGATGTGTCATCATATCATTGGTTATTGTGCATTACTATTTGGTCAAAGTTGAACAATTACATGTAAATTGTAAACCTATTTTTGACTCTTTTATAATAAGTATGGGCTCTTTTTCAACATGTATTGGATATTTTAATCTCATATACCATCTCATATATTAGACCCCGCTCACCTATTGATATCTATCCCTCATTAGATCGAGGATTATTTTTATATCTAAAAATTAAAAAATAACACAAAAGGCAAATGTTCTTTATATAAACTTGACTGAGTGAGCAGAGGTGTAGCTTGTTGGTTTGAGGAGTGGACAATAACAAGTAAGTCTTATTTGATTTTTATTTATTTTTATATTTTTATTTATGTTTTTTAAGTTCTATTTTATCTTTTTTAATTTTTAAGTTTAGTTTTATTTTAATCTTTCACTTTTTAATTTATATTTGTGGTTTTGAAGTTTTTTTTTTAAAAATAATAATAATAATAATAATAATAATTATTATTATTATTATTATTATTATTATTTTTATTGTTTTTTAAAAATATTTTAAATGTTTTATTGTTTATTTAGATTTATTTTATTTTATATGTTTTTACATTAATTTTAAAATTATGTAAAAAAATTATTGTTTGAACTTAATGGTATTTTTTTCAAACTTTATTTATTGGCAAATTTAATCCAAACTATATCTTTATCGAATTCAAACTCAAACCTTGTGACTTAACAAGATACCCTTGGGTGAAAAACCCTCTACACCACTATGTCCAAAAGGATTGAAAACCTCTAAATAAGTATTCATTTCAATGAAAAAGTAGCTCTGCTTGAATGATAAAGCTATCATGTTTGTAAATTTTTGTATTTAAAATTTAAATTATAAATCTTTTTATTTATTTATTTAAATAAAATTAAAATTTTCTCCTAATGTTGTTGTTCTATTGTTTTTAGAAAATACAAAAAGGTTGAAAGCACAAGGTGTTTTTTTTTCGTTTGATCAACTTGATATTGGAGTAGAGCATATTTTCATTATTGTTTATTCTTGCCACTTTCAACCACTCTTATTATATTTTCATTATTGTTTATTCTTTCCACTTTTGACCAATGTTAAAATGGTTGGCCACAAATCTGTTAAATTTAATTTTGTTTTGTTTTACACGAACTGTGATAGCATGGAAGCCAATGAACAACTGTGAGAATCTAGATAACATATTTTGAAATTGATTATATTCTCTCCCATTCTTATTCATTACTCTCACCTACATTGATATATTTGAAAATCAATAAGGGGATTTGGTGAGTGAAGATAAAAAAAAAATGATCAGGAAACAAATGGAGAAAAATTCATCAAATACCTTGTTGAATGTTTGGTATATCAAAGGAAGTTTGAAATAGCTCTTTATATGTTATACTTAGTTCAACGGTGAGAATGATAGTATAAAAAGTGTTGCCTAGCCATCCACCAAGGTAAAAATTCCATGAGATACACAAAAAAGGATGAGGCCAAGATTGTGCCTTGGGTGAATTTGGTGGAATGGATATCCCTCAATCCTTGATAAAAAAACAAAGAAGCATTATGTACACATGATCCGTGTAAAAAGTAGGATTTCAAAAAAAAAGAAAGAGACGATAATTGAAGTATTTAATTGTAAAAGTATTCAAAATTAATTTTCATGATTTTTGAAATTTAAATATAAATGTGGTCTTCAATCAAAATGACTTACATGACTTTTAGAATTAATTTGTATGATCTTAGAAATTGTTTTATATGATCTTTAATTTTTTATAATCTATAAGTTTCTTAACATGTATGGATGAAATTCACACTGCATATCCTACCATCTTAATCACTAACATGTATATAATTTTGTGTTTGTGTTGGTAGTGTAATTGGTACAAATATATTTTTAGGTCTATAATAATTAGTATAGACTACAAATACACTATACAAATTGTTGTATCTTTCGTTTATAATTATGACAAACTCAAGTATTCATACATTTTATATGGCCTGAATAGTAATGAAATAAAATTTAAAATAAAATCATTAAGGGATGAAAACAAGTTAAATGTCATGTATTACTAGCATTATTTGAT
This sequence comes from Torreya grandis, assembly GCA_037957365.1. Classification (NCBI taxonomy): domain Eukaryota; kingdom Viridiplantae; phylum Streptophyta; class Pinopsida; order Cupressales; family Taxaceae; genus Torreya; species Torreya grandis. Next base: position 3,503,921 of record JARHVA010000049.1, read on the forward strand.
AACTTCTAAACCAAAATAGGTTGAACATTGTCCCCGCTTAGTGCGAGTGCACAAGTATTTTATTAATTTAAAAAAAAACAAGTACATAAGGGTGCCTTTACTCCGTTAACCTTTTTACAATGCAAACATGGATTTATATAGTTTTTACCAATGACCGGTAAAAACAACTAATCTTATAACCAACTAAATACGTGAAAACAACCCGTAAGGTAATTCTAATTAATAAATATAAAACATTAAAACTACTTAATAATTAAACTAAGTAAGTTTATTTTATGGGGGTGTCTTTACTAAAATATGCATGCCCCATTTACAATAATTATTTATTACCTACCAAAAATCTAACCTAACGTTAAGACTTTGGAACAAGTCCTAACAAACCCCCCTATGATCCAAAGTCAGGTCTTTGGACACATACCAAGCATTTTTATAAAATTTTCAAATTTGATTCTGTCAAGGGGTTTTGTGAAGATATCTATTGTCTGATTGACAGTTGGGCAATATATTGGATCAAGAGTTTTCTTTGCCACCAGCATTTGCAGATAATGGTATTTGACATCCATATGTTTTGTTTTGGCATGAAACACTAGATTCTTAGACATCTTGGTTGCACTCTGATTATCAATGTATAACTGTGTAGGAGGAAATTGAGAAACCTAAAGATCTTCAAGAATACGATGAAGGTAAACAATTTATCTAGAAGCGTCCCATGCTACAATATACTCTAATTTTGTTGATGAATTTGCCACTGTATCCTGCTTCTTACAACACCAAGAAATGGCAGCTGAACCCATATGCATAGTGTATCCTGTGGTTGACACTCTGTCATCCACACATCAGCCAAATTTGCATCACAATATCCAACAAGTTTGAAGTTCTTATTGCGGCAGTATTCAAGGCCATATGTTTTCATTCCCTGAAGGTAACAAAGTACTCATTTTGCTGCATGCCAATGAATTTCTCTAGGCTCATGCATAAACCTAGATAAAATTCCAACTGAAAATGAAATATCGGGCCTGGTAGTCATCAAGTATATCAAACCTCCCACCAATTGTCTATATGTGGTGCCATCAAAAAAGGCACTGCTATCATCCTTAGACAATTTCAAGTTACTTTCCATGGGAGTGAGGGCAGGTTTACAATCACTCATGCCAAACCTCTCTAATAACTCAAAAATATACTTAGTTTGTGAAATGAAAATACTATGCTCTTTCTAAGTTACCTCTATGCCTAGATAGTAGTGAAAAAGTCCAAGATCTGTCATCTCAAACCCATCTTTTAATTCTTTCTTCACAGACTTGTTATGGTTTTCATCATTACCTATGAGAAACAATTCATCGACATAGAGAACAAGTATCACCATTTTCTTACCCTGCACTTGAAAATAGAGAGTATCATTAGATTCACTGCGATGAAAACCAATGGATTTCAAGTATGAATCCATTTTCTCATACCAAGCCCTGGGTGCCTGTTTGAGTCCATACAAAGCTTTTATCAATTTACATACTTTGTGTTTAGCACCCACCTGTTCAAAACCCTGAGGTTGTTTCATATAGACTTCTTCATGTAAATCACCATTTAAAAAAGCACTTTTAACATCCAATTGATGTACTTTCCAACTATTTTGTGCTGCTAAGGCAAGTACCATACGAATAGTGTGCCATTTGGTAGTTGGTCCAAATGTTTCCTCATATTCAATACCTTCTTGTTGAGCATATCCTTTTGAAACAAGTCGTGCCTTATGTTTATCAATGTAGCCATCTAATTTATACTTAGTCCTATAAACCCATTTACATCCGATGGGTTTAACATGTGGAGGAGGATCAACTAAAACCCATTAATTATTGTTAATTATGGAATCATACTCACATTTCATTGCCTATTGCCAAACATGTTCAGTAGATGCCTCCTCAAAAGTGGATGGCTCAGTGGAAGAAGTAGTAACAACCATATCATAGTTTACCTATTTTTGAGAATTCTTGGGCCCTGTTAAACCAACTTCATCTGCTGTCAAGTCAGAAAAAGTAATTTGAGCCCATTTTGGATACTTAGACAAATTATTCAAATCAGGGACTCCAAAATTCTCAACATGTGCATCATTTGAAGGGGGACTTAGAAATTTTTTAACAATTTCTAAGTCATTAACCTATGAACTTGTAGATGAATGAGAGGAAAGTGAAGGAATTTGAGTCTCATACCATAACTTCGAAGAGTTATCCCCATTATTCAAACCCTTATCTCATTTTGTGCTTTTCCTCTCTAATCTATCAAGTTGAGAATCAATCTCTACAATGTTCATAGTCCCAAACTCATCAAATATTACATCTCGACTCACTATGAATTTGCCTAAATCCTGTGCAAGCAAATAAAACCCCTTTTAATCTTCAGAATAACCAAGAAAGATGCATTTTTGACTTTGTGGTTCCAACTTAGTTCTATGTTTAATAGGAACCAAAGCAAAACAAACACATCCAAACACTTTCAAGTATTTAACTTTTGGTTTAAATCCATACCATGCCTCATATGGAGTTTGTCCCAAAAGTGCAACTGTGGGGGACCTGTTTCTCAAATACACTGCAGTACCAATAGCTTCAGCCCAAAACTTCATCAAGCTATTTATAGTGTAACATGGCATGTGTTATGCCCTCTAAAGTTCTATTCATTCATTCAGATACTCCATTTTGTTGTGGAGAATAAGCATTACTATATTGTCGATGAATACCATGGTCTCGACAATAATCTAAAAATTCATTAGAGGTATACTCACCTCCATTATCTGAACGAAGAGTGGCCAAATGTGAACCTATTTATTTTTTGACTAAGTGTAACCAATCAACAAACTTAGCGAAAACTTCAGATTTGTTTTTCATAAAGAATACCCAAGTCATCCTAGAAAAGTCATCAATAAACAAGACAAAGTATCTACACCCACCAATGGATGACTTTTTCATGTCACACACATCACTATGAACTAACTGTAAACATCTGTTAGCTCTTCAAGATGATTGTTTAGAAAAAATTTCTCGATTTTGTTTGCCCAAAACACATGACTCACAAAGAATACTATCTTTGTGAAAAGTGGGCAACCCATTCACCATACCATATCTCTACAAATCTAATAAAGAGTAGATATTTAAATGTCCATAGCGGAGATGCCATAACCGCTGTGTAGACATAGTACCTATACCTGTGTCAACAATTGCTGCAAGTTCTATATTGGAAGGAAGCACCTTAAAATGCAATCTAACCAAGTTTCCATCTTCATATCCTGTATACATTGTTTTATAATCATCCTTCACTGAATTGATGTAAATGAGCCCATTTTCAAGCACAATTTGATAACCTTTCTTTCGAATAGTTACCAAAGAAAGTAAGTGTTTCTTCAATGTGGGAACATACCAAACATCTTCCAAGTATTTTATAGACCCATTAGGAAGAAGAATCCGAATAGATCCAAGTCCTAGTGGTGTATGCATAGACTTATCTACTAAGGCAACTGGAGAGAGAGAAGCTTCCTTATAAGACCAAAAGATATCTCTCCTAAATGTCATGTGTTTGTTTGCTCCTGTGTCTAAAACCCATACATCTGTGAGCTCATCTCTATCCTCATATTCAATATAATCAATGTGCCCCAAAGTAGTGAATGCAGATTCATGGGCAACATTACTAGATTCATCATAGTCATGATCGGCATACTGAGCAGAGTTAGTCTTAATCGCTTTTTGTGGCCTCTGAATTTTATCAAAAGGAATCCTACATTGTGAGGCAATGTAACCAACTTTTCCACATCTATGACACTAAATGTCTGATCTACCTCGACCTCTACCCCTATATGAGTTGTGACCATGTCCTTGATCACTTATTTCATGTGAATGTGATTGATTAGATTGTTGATTATTTGAATGACCCCTACCTCTGTTTTGATATCTTCCTCCTTTGTAACCTTGACCCCCTCTATAATTGTTTCCTCTATTGTTTTGATGCCCAGATGAAGATGAACTAGGCTTTGACTCCAAAACATGGGCCTCTTCAGTTTTCTTGGATTTCTTGGGTAGAGAGAGGTCATGTTGGATGAGCAACTTAGCCAACTTATCAAAGGTGATGCCTGTGATCTTATCAGAGACATGCAACATTTCAACAAAATTCTTATAGGACCCTAGTAGTCCTTTCAAAGCAACAATAACTATGAGGTCATCATCTAGTTTTCCAAAACCAGCCTTAGTGTACTCAGTAGTGATATTTTTCAACTTAGACATATATTCTCCCATATCCCCATCTTTATCTAATGACAAAGTAAATAATTGCATATGAATATCTATCTTCTTATGCTTAGGTTTTTTATCATACAAATCTGACAATGTTTTCCATGCAGTGTAACTATGAGGAGAATTTTCAATATGAACATAAGTATCACAAGTACAACAACATTTAATGAGAGCTAAGGCCTTATAATCATGCAAATTGAATATATCTAATTTAGCCTGCTCTGTTGGCAATGTGGGATTTTCATTCTTAACAATATCCCATAACTCATTAAACACTAGAGAAGCCTCCATCAATCATTTCCAATCTGAATAATTGGAAATTGTTAATCTATCACCATCTGAAAGCAAATTTTGAATTTTTGGCATTTCGAAATGAAAGCAAGTGCAGTAGAGAAAAGTGCAACAAAATGCAAAAGAAATGAAACAAATATCACACTCACTGCACAAGACACTGCTTCTATGGGGTTTTGCACTTAACCTCCGCATAGAGTGTAAAAGAAAAATAAGTATTTTTGATGGGTTTTGCACTTAACCTCACCAAAAAATCAATGATTACACCCTTATTTTGCCAAATTACAACCTTATCTCACCACAACAATGTAAAAGAAATATGATTGAATTTCCCCTTTTTCAAAAAATTAAATAACACAATACAATAAGTATGTGTTTTACAATATTCAGATTTAAAAAGGGAATATTCCTTTTTCAAAAAAGTATATTCCAAAGCAAAAAAAAACTTTCTCCAAAAAGAATGGATTTGAACCCTTGACCTCCTCCTTTGCAAGCTTCTAACAAAATAAGCTTAACCAATTGCTCTAAGAGCATTTGCAAAACATTATACTCAGAAATTTCTACTTATTCCAGATTTTGTGTATGAGTGAAAAAAAAATTACATATGAGTAAATAAATTCAAAATTTCCCCCTTTTATAGCCTTCTCAAGCAAGCTTCCTCCTGTGGGACCCACTAAGACAAATTTTTGATATCAAAAAATATTAGAAACAACAAAAATAATGGGTTTTGCACTTAACCTCACCAAGAAATCAATGATTAGACCCTTAGTTTGCCAAATTACAACCTTATCTCACCACAACAATGCAAAAGAAATATGATTGAGTTTCCCCTTTTTCTAAAAATCAAATAACACAATACAATAAGTATGTGTTTTACAATATTCAAATTTAAAAAGGGAATATTCCTTTTTCAAAAAAGCATATTTCAAAGCAAAAAAAAATTTCTCCAAAAAGAAGGGATTTGAACCCTTGACCTCCTCCTTTGCAAGCTTCTAACAAAATAAGCTTAACCAATTGCTCTAAGAGCATTTGCAAAACATTATACTCAAAAATTTCTACTTATTCTAGATTTTGTGTATGAGGGAAAATAAAATAAAAATTACATATGAGTAAATAAATTCAAATTTTCCCCTTTTTACAACGTTCTCAAGCAAGCTTCCTCCCATGAGACCCACTAAGACAAATTGTTGATATAAAAGAAATTATAAACAACAAAAATAAATTTCTAAATTTTATTGCAGTGCCAAGTTTGCCTGGGATGCCATGGCAGCTCCTGGGAATTTTCTTTTCACCTATTTTCTCTCATAGGCTGTACAAATATGTACAGGCTAGGTAAAAAGGATTTTCACTGAGTTTTTACAAATTTTTTGAGGTGTATTTGCAGGGAATGAGATCAAAATAAAGCCTAGGCATTGGAAGGCCATACCACAGGTCGTACAAGTTCAAAAAATTCTCAGATTTACAATTTGAATGCAAAAAATAGGGGTTTAATATCTTTTGATCAAGATTGACAGGTGTTTTAGCTATTAAGAGGCCTGAGAATGAGATGAATCAATAATGGCATCCATGAATAAATATTACAGATGTTTTTTTCAAATAAATAGGCCGTACAAATCTAGTTTTGGCCAAAAAATAATGAATTTAATAACATAAAAATGCTAAAAAATCATGTTTATGCCAGATGAGGAGGTTTGAAAACAAGACAATGGAGTATGAATGATAAAAAAAGACCAGACTGTGGTATATGGAAAATATATAGGTTTAAATATAAATAATATTTGAAAAATTAAAATAATTTAATAATTTTTCAAAATATTTAAACCAATGCTATATGGCATACCTTATTTCATGCCAAATGATATCACATGAATTGATTTTTCACCTTGCTCCTTCAAATTCACCAAGCTCCCAAAATAACCACGCTCTAATACCACTGATAACTCTTGAACCAAAATAGGTTGAACCTTGTCCCTGCTTAGTGCGAGTGCACAAGTATTTTATTAATTTCAAAAAAATAAGTGCATAAGGGTGCCTTTACTCCGTTAACCCTTTTACAATACAAACATGGATTTATATAGTTTTTACCAATGACCGGTAAAAACAACTAATCCTATTACCAACTAAATACGGGAAAACAACCCATAAGGTAATTCTAATTAATAAATATAAAACATTAAAACTACCTAATAATTAAACTAAGTTTATTTTATGGGGGTGTCTTTACTAAAAGATGCATGCCCCATTTACAATAATTATTTATTACCTACCAAAAATCTAACCTAACGTTAAGACTTTGGAACAAGTTCTAACATTATTTGATGGTCTTAGTACAACATCTCCATGTGGGGCTTAGGGGGTAAGGGTGGAAACTAATTCACAAGTCCTTTAACAACACATAAGTGGTGATTATAATGTTAAGGATATGAAATTTATTGAACTATACATGCAAAAGTTCCTTGTAAAAAAAATGTAGGTGAAGGTAATATACATTGACAACATCTATGATGTGACATCTAAGATAGATTATACCCAAACTTGAAGTGGAAAGAGCTCAATCTTCAAGCATGTTGTTTTTTGAAAACTCCCATGATGATTTGGAATTGAAAGTGCATAAAGATGTACTTTTTTATGAAAATGGGGTTTAGAATGTAAATTCACATGTAAATTTTTTTCAGATGATATCAAGAGAAATAAATGGATAAACTTACGTGAGAGAAGAAAAGATAAAAATATATTAAGTTGTAATAGAAAGAAAAAATGAGACACACACACACACACACACACACAATACATGATATTTTCATATGGGTAAACCCTTTCATGAAAACACCAAGCATGAAAACCTTCTTTCTTATTGCATTAACTCAGCCATTTACAATACAATAACATACTATAGACACCCAAATTTGGTACATTTATTTCAAATTTGTACACATAGACTATTGACAATGAATAACATATTTATTAGCATATTCATCTTAAGTCTTCTTCCTTGTTCTGGTTTGTAAATTTTTCTATTGATCATTTATCCTATATTTTAGTCATGGGGATCCCTAATCTTGGTCTTGTACTTCTAGACAAGTCCATAATAATTGGATAGGATTGTCCTACAACCCTGTCCATTTAACACAAAGTTGTCCAAGTACAATATTCAAAACTTCTTGTGGAGCACTTTTCATCTTTTTTTAAATTTTAACCCACTATGTCTTATCTTGGGGTCGGTTCTTACATGCCATAGGTCCCAAATTCAAGATCAAAACATCAATATACTAGGCTAATTTAAATCATTAAGGACAGTTCTTCTCACTCTCAAAAGTTAATTAAATATTTTCATGTTCTATCTACAGGTATGCTAAAACCATATTGAAGGCTGAATTTTCATCTTCATACTTATGTTAAGGATAACATAGGAAAATGATCATCTATAATTGCATTCACATTCCACAAACACACGTAAGTGGAAGAATTATGTTAGAGTTTGATCCCTCTTCAGAGTAATGGCAATGTAGTATAGTTCTTAGTCATTCAATAGTGATTGACCACGGTTAGTCCAACTCAATCCTTTTCACCCAATTTCTCTCCTATTTAAATTCAATTTGATTTATGTGAAAGAAAATAGGGTTATACCATTATAGGAATTTCTTGGAATATTGAATGTTTGAAAACATGTCCATGGCCCTAATTAATTTATGCTCAGGTGGCGAAATAATTAATTCAATGTCATAGTCAACTAGAATAAATCCACGACCAACATACTCAGGTGCGCTACACATCTGTCCACTTACAACACTCACATCTAGGAATATTATCTACTTCTATCTTTTTTCTGTCAATTTTATAACTCGATGTTATCTATCCTTTTTTGTCCACAACTTGTCATAGTCAACAAGGACTAGTATGTGGTCAATGGAGTTGAATACACTGTGATGCAATTCACTTATAATAGACATGTCCATACTCGGTCTCTGAACTTGATTCTAATCCTGAGCCTAGATAGTAATTTATTATTCTAATTTTTACTATTAGATATTCAGAATAGTCAACAGATGTCTATATACAAGCCTAGTATATATCTTCTTTGTATTTCCTAAAATAGAAACTTTTCATGTTGATCATGTTATCAAAATTAGAAATGTTGAATAATGGATATATTTAGCATTATGATATATTAAATATATACACGTATAATTATAATACAATTCATTTATGTTAAATTAAAAATAGGGTAAAATACATTTGTGAACTTATTTATTTTAGAGCACTGTTTATCTATTTCTTGTTCTAACTTTTTAGATTGATCTATAAATTCTGTACAAAAACTTGCTTTCTAGTTTTCTTGTTCATTTTAAATTTATTTTTCTTTCTCTCTTTGTCTTCCTATAAATTTTGTTCTGATAGTTTTAAAACTCATACGAGTTTTCATTGTAGGCAAAATGATTAGCAAATATATTTGAGTTGTGGTTTGAGGGGTACTGTCATAATACTCAAGCCATTAAACAACACTATATATGGATTTTAGTTTCCACATAACTCACAAATAATAAAAATGCCTAGGGTTTTGTTTTTCAACAATAGGAAGGCTTCATCCATTTTTTTATAGTGCACCAGTAAGAGGTTATCCCCAGGAAGTTACTCTCAATGTACCCCATGAAATGAGATAGTGAAACTATGACAATGGTGGAATCCTCTGTATTGTGTTCATTATTTATGACTAAGATCAGTATATCTGAGAGCTTATAAAGCAAACATACCTTGCTTAATTATACCCATTGATATCCTTCTTTCTTGGATTGATTGATTATTTGCTAGAAATAAGCTTAGTATTTGTCATATTTGCTATATTGTGGGTTAACAAATATATAATGAATTCTAATGGTATTCATCCTATAGATCTCATTTTTATAGCAATGCTACACCTTATGATTATCATAATATGTGGAATAATGATCACACATGTAATATTTTTGATGATTCTCACATTAATCAAGAATGTGATTGTAGTGGATATGATTACAATTTTGAAAATTTAAATGAATGGTATACTAGTGTGGAATATAGTGAAGAGGAAAAAGAGATAACCAATTTAGAAATAACACAACCCATTCCTCCCTTATATTCCTCTTTTCGTAAATAAAAAGTAAAAGACCATACTTATAATGAATATCCTCTCCCTCTTAATATCTGACAAGGCTTAACATGTGAAAAAAGAATAGTTAGTGTAGTTTTTTAATTTTTTATATTTATTATTACATTGCACCGCATTAATAGCCCTTGCTTAGAAATAGAAAAAGATATAAATGAATGTGTTACTCTTTCTCTCTCTAGAAAAGTAGATGACATGGAAATGCATAAGATATATTTCACTCTCCCATAGACATTGTTATTGATTGTGATAATATCTCTCCTCCCTTGGAAATAATGAACAATGAAATAAATCTATCTTCATCTCTTGAAATAATACAAAAAACTAATGAATGTGAATCACAAACACAAAGTGATAATATTGATTTAGATTTAAAAGGTGAAGTTGATGGAATTTTATGCAATGATTTGCAATGTAGTCATCCCTTATCCTTTGATTGAAACTCTCATGAAAATTCTAATTGTGATGAATCTTCTCCCTTTTCTAAATAAATAGGGTCCAATAAAGGGAAACATGATGTGTCTACTCCTATACAAAGTAAAAACAATAAAGCAAGCAATGATTCCCAAACTTTCCCTATTTTTTATTAGAGTTCATTCCCACCCAATCTAATGACATTTGTCATGATCCTCTCATACTAATGTTTCAAATGGGTGATCAATTACAACCCATAAATGAGCCTTTCCAAATCACTATTATTCATACTAGTCATATTATATCCATGATGCATGTTATTGATGACCTCCAAAAATAGGTTCTTGATCTCACTTTAAAGGCTAAATCATGTTGTGTGAATCTAAAAGATAATGTAACCCCTTATTCAAATTGTATTTAAACATTCTTATCCAAAATATTTTATTATGCCTACACTACCCCTATTTGATGGTTTTAGAAATCCCCATACTCATTTAATTCGATATACACATTCTTTTGGAGAATGAGATAATGATGGATGTATTATACTTAAATATTTCCATACAAGTCTTACAAGACATGTTTCATATTGGTTGTATAGTTTACCCAATTATTTTTCATCTAACTTGAAAAAGTTAGAAGATGCACTCTTATCATATTATCACAAACACACAGTTCCTATGTTTACAATGGAATATCTAAATTTTTTACAACAACATCATGCCAAGATGATCACATATTAAATTTTATGATTCAAATATTTGTTGCATTATTTAACTTATTAACTCTTAGATTTGGAAAAAAAATAAAAAATTTCAATAGGGGTATATTATCTCCATTCAAATAAAAAAATCATGCACAAGCTCTATAATTCTTTTGATAAATTATACATGGATTTTTTTAAATATGCATGTGATCTCAATTTAGAAACACAAAAGAATTTACAAACAAAATAATTATGGTCATATTAACATAAGAAATAAGTTATCATTCTATTCAAATTCATTCATAAGATAAACGAGTCCATAAAAACAACTCCAATCAATAAAGAGTAAATTAAGGTACTTAACAAAGGGAAGGAATCGGTATATAAGGCACCACATCAAGTACACAAATATACCTTCAATAAGAGGCCATCACTTGTATTTGAGAGTTTTAAATATTGACCATATGACATTTTACATACATTATTGGATGAGAATCTAATCACACTATCCCCTGATTAGTATCATCCTCCTCATCATCGTGAATACATAAAAAGGTAGGAAATTTTGTAGTTATCATTGTATTAATGGAAACCAAGATAATGATTGTTATGAATTGCATGAAAAGATTTAAAAAACTTGAAAATAAAGGGGTTATCCAATTTCAAATCAATATAACTAGCAATAAATATACAAAGATCCATGATAAGAGCACATCTATAATTACAAAAACATGGATACCAAAGCTAAAGCATTTACATTCAACTCAAGAATATGAACATACTTCAAAAATGTCACAAAGACATCATCAATAACAATTACAAGTGCCAAATACAGCCAATATAGGAATAGAGCATTATATTTAGTATAATAAGGTATCTATACATCACAATCAATATGGTGCACCATTCTCATTTCCATTAGGATGGTCAGCGCATTTGATAGTTTGCAATTAAATCAAAAACACATTCTTTTTATAAATTTATAAAGTAAAATATTAACTAATGCATTCCATTTAAATAATCAACTATAAACATTTTAAATCATCATATTATCACATACAATCATTTTACAAAAGCATATATCATACAATATCCCACAAGCTAATTTGTCCATTTTCAAGAAAATGTAAAAAAGTATAATTCCACATAAGTTCATTAAAAAAAATCAATCATAAGTTTGGATATATGTATGTATGTATGTTTTACATGATAATTTATATAAATGGATTAACCATTTGAATCTCTGTGTTGGGTATCTATAGGGATTTATACCTTGGTGGATGGATATAAGCAACCATAATCATCACTATTTGGACTACAACCCTTTCGATAGAAGTAAAAATTTCAATAATTATTTTAAATATAGTCAATGTCAATATTTAGAGAGACGTTGAGATTACAAATATGTTAGCTTCAAAGTGGATTCAATCACATCACAAAGCGAGAATAAATATATCATTATTGAAAAGTTGACCATATACCTAAAAAGAGTGTCATCATCAGGTCGATGGAGGATACCTTACCACTATTGTAAGCATGAAAATTGTGGTATGGGCCTTTGATCAAGGAGGTCCTTTGTAAATAATGTGAATTTTAAAATGAAAAAAATCAACAAGAGGAGTAGAGAGAAGATTTAAAAAACAAAGACAAGAAATAAAGATTTTTGCTCTACTAATGATTGTCTTATGGGTGTCACCATGGTTTTTCTAATCTATTTACAACATTCATATTATGGTATTTGTTGGATATTATGTGATAGTCACATTTATTATCCCTTAGGGAGCTTTCCTTATGGTGAGCTTAGCCTATTTAATGTCCTCCTCTCTATTACATCTGACCGTTGAAGCCACAATAGAGGAAGGTGAAGTTTTGAGCTATGGCACCCCCACTCAAGTGATTGAATAAATTTGTCCCCAAGGCATGTACCATGAGGTATTAATTCCTCACCCAATGTTATATTTACTATGCATGAATTTAATTATGTTTGTCAATGTTTAGAGTAGTTTTTATTAATAAGATATTTTGTGGGTTGCATCCCCTATAAAAGGATGCTTAAAAATTGGGCACAAATGACCTAAATTGCTCATGGTATTAAACTATAGAGAATCCAAAAAATGACCAAAAGACTCTTACTATTAAATTTTGTAGACCCTACCCATGTGGGTGTGATAATTAAAAAATACACCACTTGGTATATTCATAACTCCTTGATAGTCCTTTCACCCTAGACCCGAGCATACTACTTTGAAAGATCCCATTTGGGTAGAGTTCATGAGGTTACCTCTGCCTTATTGGCATTTCATAAATAAAATCATGTCTTTCATTGGACATGTTATATTCCATGATCATACAAGATATTATGCAATTTAGACCTAAAAAGGGATATGTGTTAAAATAGATTTGTCTAAATATCTCAAAGAGTTTGTTGAGATACAAGTTGGAGACTCTTATGTTGTCCTATATATGAATTTATCCAACACTTGCTTCCATTTTCAAGCCATGGATGACAAGATAAAAGACTTCCCACTATACTTGCCTCATAATATGCTAGCTACCAAACCCACTTTTGATAGCCCTAATAATGCTTAGGAGGATGGGTGGAAAACTATTAAGGGATGAAAAAATAACCATCATAAGGGTACAGATAATCAAAACCCTATTACCAGTAATAAGTCTTCTTTAAGTTTCATGCCTCAAGCATTATTTCTCCTTGCTCAACCTACTAGGGAGTCTCCACGAGTAACTCAACCTACTAAGGAACATGTTAAACCTAAAGTTGAAATGATAAATCCCAGATTCTATAACACTCCCATGGCCCCTAATGTGTTAGCTAGTCTAAAATTTTATTAGGATATTTCCTTTGAATTTTTTTCTCTACCTCCACATATGTTTTCCCATACAAAAGGAAACAAACACTCACAGTCCTTCTTAGGAATCTCAAGCTCGCTCTCATATACCCCTATTCAATAAATTACAAAGGAGGAGGAGTATGTGGTAGAACTTGTATACTGATGACCATTTTAGCTTTAGGATTTCATGCATTCTAACAATGTACAATTCTTGAAAAAATGGTATGAAACCCTAGAGGGTTTAGATTCTTAGGATATGTCTCTCAACACATGTAGTTTATGAATTGTTATTTGTGTAATGTTTGGGTTCTAACAGATTCATCTCATAAGTATGCGGTCTAAGATTTATGAAAAAAGTTTACAGATATGGACATTCTCTACCTTCAAGAAGTTAAGGTGGAAAAATTCATTCTTTGTCCTATTAGTAAAGTGATTTAGCCTGATGGTATAGTTTGCATTATGTGGACTTTGGTTTTGACCCCTCACATCATGTCATATGGGTACTTTTAAACATTGATAACTATTATTTTGGTATCATTAATGTTTATGCCTCAAATGGTGCCCATGAAAGGATGGATCTCTTATGGTAGATTTCCAATGATATGTCAGATGCCTAATGAGATATTTTTGGTGACTTTAATATGGTGGAACAACCTATGGACAAGATTAACCATCTGTAAATACATTAATCAGTTAGCGAGAGGGAAGCTTAGATTTTCATGTGAAATAAATATGGGGTTTATGACCCTAATAATGATTTCCATCCCACATTTATAGTTTGGTACACCTAGACCAATCTAAATGGATTGATCGAAAATGCTCTCCATGCAGCTGTACTTATTATTTGACAATGTTTTTCTTTTTCAGTTGAAGCCATGCCATAGTTTGTCCTTTCCAACCATTGGATAATATAATTTTGCATCACTTGGTTTTTCAAAAAGCCAAAAATCTAAAAGACATGATTTTTTTTAATATAGATTTGTTAGAGCATGGTCTTACCATGGCCCACATTCATCAAGTTTGGAATCTAGTCTTCCAACCAACTCAGTAGTTAACCTAAATATAGTGATGGTCTAATGTACTCAATTGTACTTCCATATTTATTCAAATTTATGGCTGTTAGTTGGCCAAGATATGATGATACTCTTATTCCTTCATCTCTTTAGAGCTAAGTTATGTAGTGGTTGCACTTAAACAAACCCCCTTTTGTGATCCTCTATAACTACAAGTGGTAGGATTTAGATATTTTATCCAAATTGTAGATAATTATAATGCTTGGGGGACTCAAATTTGAGTGCATTTGCCTTGGCTTAAAGTGGGTGATAGAGTTTCCAAATTTTTATTTTCGAATGCTCAAATCTAAGCATAACTCTCAATAGATTATAACCATATGGGATGTTTGTTATAAATTTACTGAAGTGTCAGACATGATCCAAGTCTTTGTGAGGCACCATAAACAAGTGTTAAAAGTTTAGGAATCCTCCTTGGAGTGAAAAAATATCTTGACCAATGTCTCTTAATTGTGGACCCTACAAGCTAACTCCTACTCAATGAGTTGCATGTGATAGGAAAATTTCCATTGAGGATATGCATGAGGAAATTATGCAAATGACCAATGAAAAATATCATGGTTGTGATGGATTTCCTTGTGAATTTTACAAAAAAATATGGGATATTGTTGGGCCAGACTTATGTCAAGTCTATCTCAAAACCTTCCACACTCAGTCCTTGAGTTTTAGTATTAACAAAGGGCACATAAAATTCATTATAAAATAAGGAGACCCCAAATTATTATACAATTGGTGGCCAATCACTTTTATAAATGTTTCTTATAAGATCATTTCCAAAACACTAGCTCTTCATATTCACTACCTCCTGCCATTGATTGTTCAACTGGAGTAGAGCAACTTCATTCAAGGCATATAAATTTTAAATAATATCATAGTTGTGTGTAAGGATATGGAATGGGTTCATCATTACAATAAAAAGTCTATGTGTATCAAAATTTATTTCAAAAAATCCTATGATCATATTGAGTGTCCATGTATTCTATCTATGTCACAAACCTTAGGGTTTGGCCATGTTTTTTTTGTAATCAGTGTAAATGTTTTTTATTGATGCCTCAACCTTTCTTTCCATTAATGGAGTCAAATATTAGAAATTTGGTCTTTTCATATCATTAAGCAAGGTTACTTGTTAGCCCCTGCTCTGTATGTTCTAGTTATTGAAGGTTTTATATATCTGTTGGCCAATGCTTAATTTCAAGGGCTTATTTGTGGTATCTCCATGCATGTTGAGGATCCTTTATAACTTCTCAATGTAAATTTTTTAGATGACTCCTTTCTCACTCTCGTTGAGGATGAATCCAATGTTTTTAATTCTATGCATTGTATATATATATTTATTGTCTTGCTTCCACCTCAACCATTCAATGGAGAAAAACCTAGTGTTACAAATAATCCTTCCTCCCTCTACCTCCCTCGTTGATCCTTTGTGATTGGAAATGGCTCTAAAATGATAAAATTTTCAAGTGTTTGGGTATTCCCTTTCCATTATAGGCCTCCCCCTCTAACTTATGGAAGTATGTGGTGGACAAGGTTGCCAAAAAGCTTTTATATTCAATTACCAAACCCTTATCACTGGTTGGGAAGTTTCAAATTTGCTCTAAAGTGCTTTCAATCACCCATGTGTATTATTATTCATGTTGGGTGTTGTCTAAAAGGTCGATCCAAAATATTGAAAAATTGCTTAGAGATTTTATATGGACCAATCCCTCCACTAGCAAAGGTTTCCATAGGGTGGCATGGGAATTATATTGTCTTCCCCAAGGAGCAGGAGGTTGGGGTTTGATAGACATTTCTTATCATGATTCAGCGTTCTATCTTAAGTGGATGGTCCATGCCATTAAAGGAAATGAAACATGGAAAGACTTAATTTGTAATTATATTTTTGAAGACACCCCTCATGGTTGTTCAACTTGAAAAGGTCTAGGTTTTTCTAAACTTCCTACTCTTACAACCCCTGTGAAAATTGTTTGGTCTTTTGTGATTAAAATCATTTGGAAAGCATGGGAAAAACTTAAAACCTTATTGTTATGGAATGGTTCAAGGTTTAGAGATAGCCTTTCTATCAAATAACATTCTCTTTGATGGTCCTCTATTATTAGTTATCATGTCTTTCATCTTGCAGAGGTGCCATGGATTCATTCTCTTAATTTATTTCGAAAAGAAATCCATATTGTGTAAGATTTGTTCTACAAACACTCTTAGTTTTGACTTTCTTGGGATGAAATTTAAACTTTTTTCTACAGACAAAAAATCTTATGAGGATATTATAGAGGTTGTTCTAGTTTATTTTATTTACAAAATCATTGTCACCTCTTCTCTTCCTTAGTGGAAGGACTAGAAATGGTATGTTGACATCCCCTTCCAAAATTAAACTGCTAATAAAGGGTATGACTGAATTTCACTGCATATTATAATGGTGGATAAAATCAATATAGATGGGATATTCACTCATCCCTTTCATTCTGGGATAAATGCTTTCAAACTATTTGGTTTTCTTGTGTTCAACCTAAGCTTTCTCACTTTGCTTGGTGTATACTACACCAAAGGCTTCCTATTAGGATAACACTAGCTCAATTGAGCATGGTGCATCCCATATGACCATTCTATGGGCATTTAGAGACTACCATGCATTTTTTTTGGTTTTTTCTAAGGCCCAAGGCACTTGGTCTTAGATCCATAATTTTCTCAAACCCTTTCACCCTAAGCCTTTCAGTTAGCATCATATTCTCCTCAATGACAGTCCTAAGATGCTACCATAGAACACCCAAGTTTGGAAAGATTTTAGAGTGGAAATCTTATTTTATATATGAAAGGAAATGAATTACTCTTTTTTATTTAATGTTGTTATTGACAATCACTTTTCTATCTATGATAAGTTTATGGTTATCTCTAATGTCCTTTTTTAGATTCAAGATCAAACTAACAAAGTTGCTATTGAGTTTGAGCACTTGCAAAACTTACTTTGTCATTGGGGGATTCCCCATGTAATGTGACTCACGTGTCACCCTACCCACCTAGGAAAATGTCATCACAAGGTGTCAATATCCCTCTATAGGGTGGTTTTTATCATGGTCATGATGATGTTATCATCTAAATACTCCAATGGTTCTCCTTAGAGGCACCACTCTCCTCTTCCAGCTCCTCATGGAGGGTTGGGCTCTCCAACTTCATGTTCACCTCATACTCAGGGGTGGGTATCTCTACTTCCTTCAAGGCAGTATAGATGGAGTTATTCACTTGATAGCTCTCAAGGTGGCTAATAGTCACCAGCAGATAAAGTGTTCCCTCAACTCACTTTGGTAGCTTCCCCTATCACACGGATCAAGATGTATAATCTCAAGAGGAAGGTGCTAAAGATAATTTTGGCTCTAGTTGGGACCCTATTTTCGTGGGAATGATCTAACAAGATTAAGATGGGGTGATCCCCATGATAAATACCCCCTTCTACTAGTTTGTTTGCTATGGCAGCGTAATTCTTGGTGGCTTTTCTTTTTGATGTTATAGATCTCTACTAGGCTCGGCCTAGATGGTTTGTTGCTTTTGTTCCTAGGCATTGCCTAGTTTATGGACTTTGTGGTGTGCCCTTTACCACCTCTTTTTTGGTGAGTAGTATTGTATATTTTATTCTATTTATTGAATATAATAATATATATTTCATTAAAAAAATGAAAAAATAATGAATGCCCTTTGTGCATTTCCCATCTCATAAATGTTGTATAAAGTGAACAAGGTCATGGACACCCATAATCACCAAATAGGCAACACTTTAATGTTAAGGATACTACATTTCAAGATTTTTAGGAATCTCACAATTGGAAGATCCTTTTTCCAATCTAAAATTCTAGACATTCTATCTCTCTAAGTGAAAATAAGTGTAAAATCTAGATTATATTATTAAATAAATATGATAATATTTTATGGTGTCAGGGCTTTGAACTCACCAAAAATTGATTGTTGATAGGTTCTTTGTAATCCAAACTACTTCTCCAATGAACCAATGACTACTTGAATATATTATTATTATTATTATTCTCTAAATATTTGAAATTTATACTATGTGTATTATCTCTATCTAATTTAAATTTAAAGCAATAATACTCAAAACAACCAAATATCCTCAAACTTATGTTGAAGCAATTTTATAATTGTTCACTTAAGTTGATCTAATGTGGAGAACTTGTACTTTTAAAAGGGAGCTCACAAGTTTGAACACTAAGTTCGCCTTCTACATACTAAGAGTACAATATAATATGGTATAAATTATTCTACAAATTTAATATTTTTTAATAAATATTCAATATTTATCTAAACAATAAAAAATACAAGATATTAAATAAAAAATGTTAAATTTTATACACTAAAGAGCCATATCACATGTAGAATAATAAGACTGTATTTAGAGGTCTTTTTAAACAGATGTTATGTTTTTCATTAAAAAAATATGCTATCTTTCAATTTGTCCATTTCATTCCATTCACTATGTTTACTTTGGATTGACTTTTTTTCTTAAATAAAATAATAATTAATCTTTATGTATTATAAATGTGTTAATAGTGGAAGAGTATTGCATTGAAGGAAGCCTTTGCCTTTAGAATTGCATTTTTGCAATTTTTACATATTAAGAGAGGGCCTTTGCCTTTGCCTTTATCCGAGCAACAAAAAAGATGAAGGGAATTGTTTGGTAGTTGTGTACATTTAGGTATTGATGATACCCATCCCCACATGCTCAGTCTGTGCATGTCCACCATAGGAAAGACGTTCCCTCTTGGAATTCAAACAAGGCCTTATCACCACTTATTCCTTTAAGAAGTTGGAATCTTGGAGGGGGTTTAACTACAGTGTGTGGGAAGGAGTGGGATATCACCCACTTACTTACCATGTCATTAGTTTGGATCTCTCCCATCAATCCTTGCACATTCTAAGTGCATATGCAAATCAACCACACATGGTATGGAAAAAAATCAATGGGGGACTATTCCAACTATAGCATTTGGAGTGGTTAGACCCCAGTCATAATGACTTCTCTCATCATGACCATCCCTCCACAAATTGGAAAACTCAGAAGATTGAAGTATCTCAAATTTGCATCTTGTTATTTTACTTCTAAAATACCGACAGAGATTGGTAACTTATCTAGCTTGCAATTCCTTGACCTCTCTTATAGTTATGGTTTGTGTGCTGGTCTTTTGGGTCACAATGAGATAAGGAATCTGAGAAGGTTGAAATATCTTAGACTAAAACATGTGAATTTGATGATGTGGATGGTAAGTGATGGCTAGGGTGAGGATATTTCCTCCCTTTCCAAACTCACAACACTTGACATGTCTAATTATGGGCTTTCAAGTGTAATTCCTTCTTCCCTCATAAACCTCACCTCTATTTCCCACCTTTACCTTGATCTTAATTCATTTAATCAGTCCATTCCATAATGGTTCTCAAATCTCACATTTTTGGTTTAGTGTCACTCAATGGGTGTGGTCTCCAAACTCCCATCCCTTCCAACTTGTTAAGTCTTCCACTGTTGAGAAGTCTCAACTTTTTTGACAACTATGTTCTTAAGGAAAATGTTTCTCACATTCTATAGCACTTTGTAAATCTTATTTAACTTAATCTTGGTGGATCAAACATTAGAGGAGTGATTTCAGATTCTATTGGAAACCTATCCTCGTTAAGTTTCTAGGACCTTAGCGACAACAATATTGAAGGTAATCTTCCTTACTCCATTTCAAATCTCTCAAGTCTAAAAGAGTTTGGCTTTCATGGAACTTATTAATGGGGAAGATCCTCCCATTTAGAGCGCACACCTTACAAGGAAGGCATCTTCCTTTGTCATATATTGATCTTTCTCACAATAATTTGGAAATCACCATTCCCTCCTCTTTAGGGAGTCTGTCAGAGTTGTCAAACCTTGATATTTCTCACAACAATTTGGAAGGTGCCATTCCCTCCTTTTTAGGGAGTTTACCAGAGCTATCATGACTTCACATTAGATCAAACCAACTAAATGGTAGAATTCTACCTAAGTTGTCTCACCTGTCATCCTTTCTTGAGCTTGCCTTGAATAATAACTCTTTGATGGGCACCATATCGGCATCCTTATGTAAGATTTCAAAGGTCACTATTGTTGATCTTTGCTACAATAAAATTAGTGACGCTTTCTCACTCTTTCTTCTAGATAATCTCACTAAGCTTGTAGTCTTGGGCCTTTCAAATAATGTTTTGACTATCTATTTCAATGTTGATTGGATTGCTACATTCCAACTCAAAGGGTTAGATTTGAGTTCTTATAATATGACTGGAGATTTTCCAACCTTCATTTCAACTCAATATGCCATAGATCATTTAGACTTGTCAAACAAATCTCTTAGTGTCAATATACCATCTTTGTTATGGGACATTACAACCATTATGTATTTGAATCTCTCTCATAACCAATTCGGAGTAGTTTTGTCTAATGATGGTCCCAAGTCTGCCTTGCAAGTTACTAACTTCCACAAAAATAATTTTGAAGGGAATGTTCCCCTTCTAGGTCCTTGTGTGGGTTTCTTGGACCTCTCAAAAAATCAATTTAATGGCTTTATTCTACCAGATGTTGGCATCCATGGAAGTTATTTTTAGTATTTTTCATTGGCAAGGAATAATCTTAGTGGTGTCATTCCCTATTCTATTTGTGAAGCAAAAAATTTGGAGTTTATAGACCTATCATTTAATAGACTTGGCCATAAAATTCCAATAACTTTTCAAAACTACTCAAGGATGAATGTATTAAATCTCTAAGAAAATTATTTGGAAGGGGAAATTCCAATTTTTTTTGGGAGTATGCTTCAGCTTAAAACACTATATTTGGGTGGAAATAAGCTAACAGGGCATATTCCATTTTTGCTTTTAAACTGCACTAACTCTCTATAAATTCTAAATTTGGGTGAGAACTATATGCAAGGAAACATACCAAAAGAAATAGAGACTTTGAGTATCCTACAGATTTTATTGATTAGATGTAATAAGTTTGAAGGTGAAATACCATCACAAGTATCATATTTGAAATACCTTCAAAATTTGGACATATCAAACGATAAATTTTTAGGAGCAATTCCCAACAATTTTGCAATGTTAACTACAATGGTTGACTAATCTGAGAGTACAGATATCCTTGAATATCATGGTTCATTTCAATCCATTTGCATCTATTATTCTAATGA
The DNA here is from genome assembly GCA_037957365.1 of Torreya grandis. NCBI lineage: Eukaryota > Viridiplantae > Streptophyta > Pinopsida > Cupressales > Taxaceae > Torreya > Torreya grandis. The sequence continues at coordinate 3,525,855 of JARHVA010000049.1, forward strand.
AATATACTAATATGATTTTGACAAGACGATAATAAAAAATAAAGGCTAAGATTTAGAGTATGAGATATATTTGACACTAGTTGAATGTCTCAATCTCTCAAACAACAAGTTATCATGTGATATTCCTCATAACATTGGATTCCTCAAAGGTTTGAAGATTCTCAATATTTCAAGAAATCATCTCAATGGTGAAATCCTAAAGTCCATGGGCAACATGGTGGATTTAGAATCACTTGATATTTCAAGAAATGAATTATTTGGAATTTTTCCAAATCAACTGTAGAGTCTCACGTCCTTGAGTTACTTGGATATTTCACACAATAATCTATTTGGAATGATACCACAAGGAGGATAATTAATGACATTTGATGCTTCTTCATTCTTAAATAATTTAGGATTATGTGGTCTCCAAATCAACGTGTCATGCTGAAAGAGTCAACATAATTCTATAGAGAGTGGGGAGGAAAATGAAGATTGGGAAGAGAATATTTGGTGGGATGTCGGATTGGGGATTGGCTATGCAGTTGGGTTTTTGCTTGTGATCTGGGTTTTCTATTTTAGTGAAAGATGGAGTACAAAATGTTTCGAATTCAAAGATAACATTATCATCTTTATATTTGGAATGTGAAGAGAAAATTTTTAACACTTTAAAAAAAAAATTGTTTAGAACTTTTATAACCATGGGTAGTTATATGTATTTATTATTTTGTTTAATGAGTCATATAAACCATGATTTTCAATAATAAATTAGATTACTTAGGTGTCTTGTTGCAATAATTAATATAATATCAATATTATTTTGCCACATTTTTTGTTTTAAGTTTATTTTAAATTTAGTAGGTCATCAACAACCAACAATGTTTTCAATGCATGCTTATTTTGTTAATGGTTTTAAGTGAATCATATCATAGTTTTCAAATTATAATTCAAACATGATGATGGGTACAAGTAAAATATTTGGTTTATTCATAGTTGAAGTATTTTATTTCTAAAATATTCTTTCATGGAGTCAAAATTTTAATATGTTTCTCCATGCAATATGACTAAGCTATTGCAGTTGGGAGCATATGATTTATTTTTCATGACTAGTATGTTTTGTATGACTAAATAATTATGCATATACATACATACATACATACATACATACATACAAAGGAAATTGAAGACATTTTATAGGATTTATATATGAGAAATAGTTAATATGGTATGGTTACTATAATTGTAGAGTAAATATATTCTAAAATCAATAATAATACTACAGTTAATAATGTAAAGTTTTGAAGATTATGCAAATTTGCATTGAGGAGCCTTTTGTGTCAAGTTTGCAATATTGACTCTTGAAAATTTGTTTCCTAAATATTTGACAATAGCATTTCACTGTTTTATCTCAAGTAAACTTGGAATCGACAACAATGGTTGTTATTTAAAGTAATGAAATGAGATCTATTTTTTTTTTAATTGTATTGTTTATTGATTGATTTCTATCTCACTTCACTTAATTTTCTCCCAATCTAAATGAGTATTTGTATCATAACTTACATAACCTACAATGTACATTCTCCATTATGTTGTACAAGTTAAAAAATAATTAAGTGACCCAACTTTAAAGGAAGTCTATGTCTATATATTGGATGACAAAATAAAATGACAACAAAATCGTTGAAAGAAGGACCAATAATTAAAAGGTTTAATGGTTGTGAAAGTATAAATAAATTATAATGGTTGTGAAGGTATAAATAAATTATATATGAATAATTACATGGAAATTTAAAAATTAAATTTGAAAATTTATATAATTATATTTATATTTTTAATTATAAATACATAATGAATTAAACCACCTACTCTGAAGCATACATAATTAAAATGGCTATGTTAACTTTGGTATAATAAATTGAGGTTTAGCGTGACATCATGTAACGCAAGTCATTTGGTAAGGAATGGAATACAAAAACAATGAGGATCAGCTCATTCATGTGACACGCATAAATAAATAAATAAATAGTCATGCGCACCTTTTGCCGTTCAATGAGTGGTCTCTCAATTTTAAGTGTCTCAATGTAATCATAACTTTTGCAACCACACGATAACCCAAATTTGGATGGTAGGTTACACATCCACTATTGCATATCTTCCTACAAAAGGCTAAATTTGATGGCGGTATGGTTGTATTTGTATTTTTTTTCTCTAAAATATTATCAATTTTTTTTTTACAATATTAATCAGACCGTCGAAAAATTATAAATAATTGTTATATATATATATTTAGTTATGTTTCTTTTTTTATTAAATATTAATATTTAAAAAATAATGTTGAATAAATAATTATTATAATTTTTTTTATGATAAATAAAATTGATCGTCAAATTTAAGCCTCGTTCCTATTATTTTATTAGACATAAAATTATTAACAAATATAACATCCTATAATATTCTTTCATCTTTATATTTATAAAAACAATTAAATTATTTTGAAAAAAAATTAATTACAATTAAAAATATATAATTTTATTGACTGGAAAATAATTTAATATAAAAATAATTATTTTATAAACATCTGTACACTTTTCTGATTTATAGTTCAACTTCCAATTTTTTTTAAAATTCAATTTTAAAGAGATAAAGGACCCACTATTCTACTCAATAATCATTATTCTCACCACAAAGAATCGTTTTACATTTTATCTCCTTTTCTATTTAATTTTTTTTATAATCCTACTGCTGGACACTGCTAATATTGTATATTCTAAATAAAATATGGTCATCTTTTTGTTTGGGGGCCAAATTATGGATATTTTAGTACTTCAGCAACATTGTTTCGATATAAATAAGAACAAGGGTAGGCAGGAATTTGACGGACCTCCGTTATCTACAGAGAATGAAAGTACTTGACAGGCGAAACGACGGATATGGCGGACAAATATCAGAAATTTGTTAATTGGATCCAAACGGCTCCTACATATTATCTCTGATGCTTCAACCCCGGGTGGAGGTTTTAGTTCTTGTGCTGCTTTGTTTGATCATTGATGTGGAAATAGGTAGCATTAATTGATGGAAGTGGAGAAAGGGGTCAAGGTAGGGAGCGATCTTCTCCCAGAATTGAGCCCTGAAAAAAGTACAGATGCGGGCGCAGTCTTTGTTTTGGAGTCCAAAGGTAACTTTTTTTTCTTTTCCTGATTCAACTTTAGACACATCTGGCATGGCAACATATTAATTGTGGGAATGTTTTGCAGGGACATGGTGGCATGCGGGGTTTCATCTGACGACTGCGATAGTAGGGCCGACTATTCTGACGCTGCCTTACGCCTTCCGCGGCATGGGATGGGAGCTCGGACTCCTGGCCCTCTCCACCGCAGCAGCCGTCACATTCTACTCGTATTTCCTCATGTCCAAAGTGCTGGATAATTGCGAGAAGCGAGGCCGCCGCCATATTCGCTTCAGAGAACTCGCCAGCGACATCCTCGGTAGGTGATCATCTCATGATCTTCACATCCAAGAAAATATCCTCCTTTAAATGTGTAATAATTTTTATTTTCACAGGGTCCGGTTGGATGTTTTATCTGGTGGTATCGGTTCAGACTACAATCAACATGGGAGTGGGCGTGGGATGCATCCTCCTCAGCGCCGATTGTATAGAGGCAAACACAATCCATAACCCTTGCGATTATATTTTTACCTCCTATTTTTGTTTTGTCTGTAAGAAATTGTGCATGTACAGATCGTGTACTCAAACTTGGAACCGCAAGGAAACCTGAAATTGAACCACTTCATAATCATAGTAGCGGCGGTCATCATATTGCTGTCTCAGCTACCGTCGTTTCATTCCCTCCGCTACATCAATTTGGCGTCGCTGGTGCTGAGCTTGGGGTACACACTGTGCGTCGTTATTGCTTGTCTACACGCAGGTATCAATCCACTTCGCCAGATCCCTTCTTGCTAGTTGGTAGTAAAGAGGTTTCGACTATGTTGTTTTCTTGCCCGGGTCCCCCCTTAACACACACGGGGAATGTGCTATGCGTGTATGTATGTATGTATAGGGTATTTATTAGTCAATGCTCATAATAAATGAGTTCACGGATCTTCATTTATGGTAAAGGATTAGAATTAAGGCATGGTGAATATTTGCGGGAGGGAAAGTAAGTACGTGAATTTATATGGTTCATTTATTTTACGTGAACCCTGACTGACTTTTTTATTGTATGGGTACCCAAAATTCCAAATATAATAAATAAAGAGAAAGGGTGTTTGCAGAGTCATAGGTGAAAGATGATTTCTCCATAAATTTATGGAAAATATTTTAAATCAATTTTTATCAAAAATCATCTTTTATTTTTAATAAATGTTATTTGTATATAATTTAAAAATTATATAAATATTATAGATATATGATTTGAAAATAAAAATATTATTAAAAATTTATTTATTTTCTTAAATGAAAAAGTTATAAATATTATTTTTTTAAAATTATACAAATATTTTTTTAATGACATTTGAGTCATTTTCTTTGGCCTATCAAAAAAAATTTTAAAAAGGATTTGACTTTTATATTAATATAGAATAAAAGAAAAATATTTATATTGAAAGAGTGAGAATGATGGTTGTATGTTGACATTCAATTTTTTTTTTTTTCTTTTAAATTAAATAAAATACATAGTGACCATTGAGTCTTTTCACATTTATTTTTATTTTTTTAAATATTTTAAGGACATAGAAAAATTTAGAGATAAATAAGAAAAGATGAGAAAGTAGAGGTCATTAAGAAAATAGTTATGTATGATTTTTTGAACATTTACAACTAATAAAATATTTTGAAAATTTATTGTTATGTTAAATTAGAATAAAGAATATAAATATGAACCTAGAGTATCAACGGACTAATTTATTATATAATTTAAAAAAAAAAATTATTTAATAAAATTTATATAAAATATTTTAATAAATATTATACTGATATATAATTGTAATTATAAAGAAGAGATATAAATTTTACTTTCAAATTTTTAACATGATTTTATGAGAATTTTTTATCTTACTTTACAGACCAAAAACACACACTTCATGCAGATCAATACTATTAGAAATTAATTTTGGTATAAAAAAAATATATTTATAATTTTATACTAGTATGTTTTAAAAAAAATGTTATAAATAAAATTATTAAAATAAATTTTATATTTTTATATAAATAACGACCCCGTAAATTACTGGTGACCCTGAGTGGATGTGTTGGTGCAGGGTATTCGCGGCATCCGCCGCCAAGAGATTACTCGTTGAAAGATTCGAAAGTGGTGCGAGTATTCAATGCTTTTAATGCCATGTCCATCCTCGGAGCCATTTTCGGCAACGGCATTCTTCCGGAGATCCAGGTTATGTTTTAATATGGATTTTTTTATTGTTTTATATCGTGATTTTAAAGTATGGAAGATAATGTGATCTTGCTAAATTTATTTTGCCAAATTTATCTGTAACGTGATCTCGTTCTGGATTAAAATTAATTCTTATACAAACTATGTTCTCGTACTGTAGGCGACTGTAGCTCCACCGGCAACGGGAAAGATGTTCAGAGGCTTATGCATGTGCTACGCAGTGATGATGGTGGCATGCTACAGTGTGGCAATATCGGGATACTGGGCATTTGGCAACAATGCCCAGTCTAACATATTGCAGAGCCTGCTACCTGATGAAGGCCCCGCCCTCGCACCTACATGGCTGCTCGCCCTCTCTGTTATTTTTGTTCTCCTCCAGCTTTTGGCCATAGCATTGGTAAGACACATTCTGTGCATTCTTTCTTTTAAGAGCTTTTAACAACTACTTTAGGTTAGGGATTGATATTGCGTGCGTAAATGGAAATAAGGTGTATTCTCAAGTAGCTTACGAGATCATGGAGAAGAAATCGGCAGATGTGAAGAAGGGCATTTTTGCAGCGAGAAACTTAATTCCCCGGCTGTTGCTGAGAACGGTGTATATAGTAGTTTGCGCGGTGATTGCAGCCATGCTGCCGTTTTTCGGAGATATAAATGCACTGGTAGGGGCCATTGGCTTCATTCCGCTGGACTTCATTCTTCCTATGCTTCTTTACTATAAGAGCTTCAAGCCTGCTACGAATTCCGCAACTTACTGGATAAACAACGCTATTATGGTTGTTTTCACGGGTGTTGGAATTTTGGGTACAATTTCTTCTGTGCGGAAAATAGCCCTCGATGCCAAACGTTTCCGCCTTTTTAGCAATAATGTAATCGACTGATTTCTCTCTTTCATTTCACTGTAATTTTATTTCTTTTAATATTTTTGACCGAGGGATTCCCTCTTTGTTATATAATCAAAATATCTTTTTTGACTGAGATATTATAATGAAAAGATAACTCCTTCCACAAGTTGCATATTTTGATTCCTGCATCGCATTAAAATTAAGCATCAATGCATGGAATTTTCAATAAGGTTTATTCGAAGATAAGGTCAATATTATAAGTTCAGTGGAATACGAAAGACAACGATATAAGTTTATATTCGAAGATAAGGATCACACAATAATCTCAATCGTTGACTTTAAGCTTTGCATAATGGAAGATAAAGGATAAAATATAACTTTGTTCGAAGATAAGGTTAAAAATATTTTTTTTGCCAAGGACGCTCGAATCAACTCTACAAATGCACAGAATCGATCTCCATCTACTTGTATGCTTCTCTGGTCCACTATAATTTCTTAGTGTTCATTTGTTTTTATAATATAGTTTTCCCTCATGTCATGTTCCTATATTTCCGGGGTCTATTTTATCTTTATTCCTTTTGTTCTTTCATCATTTGTCAACTTTGTCTTAATTTGGTTTTTTAATTTTTGGAGGGATATGTTCTATTTGATTAAAAATGTTTGAGAAAAATATTTATATTATGGGACACAAGTGTTGTGGGACTCACTTATTCGTTATTTGTCCTTTGCAAATTGAGTTTTAGGGCCTACGTGATTGAAAATCCCTGTCATTGCCCTTTTCTACTTAAAAACCCTCAAAGCTTTCTCTAGTTGTCTACTTTGTCTCTGTTCTATTTGAAAAAATATTCGAGACCTATGTTAGTTGTATGCTTTATTTCCATTTTGTAGGAAGACTATATTCTTTCTAGGAAGATTGCATTCTTGATGAATCCCTTGACACGTTCTGGATTCCTTGATCTCTTTGCGTTCACTACCTTATGTTCCTGCATTCTCTTAAAAAAAATACTTGCCCTGCATTCACTACCCTACAAAACCTTCTCCTACACTACGTCCCTCCTTAATGTGGTGGACTATGTTATATTATTACATAACTTTATCTCAAAAGTGATGGAATTATAAGTTGGGGAATGCTCTATAAAGTCGAAATCATACTATAATCCAATATATGTAAACCTTGACATGTGCATAAACAATCGACAAGGAGAACAAGCCCATCACAAACAAAATAAAATACTTCCTTAGAGTAAAATCCTCATGACTCATGAGAATTGAAAAACATTCAATGTGGCCCTTGAACAACATTTTCAAGAAGCAAATAATAGTACAACGTATATGGGAAGTTATCCATTAAACAACAATATGTTGATTCCATTAATATGTAGATCTCTAATCACCTACAAAAGAAGTAAACCTAAGAGAGGCAATGCAAGTATTTTCTTGACAAATATGTGGTACATTGAAGAGTGCAAGACATTAAACAGAGCTTTGAAAAAACTTGGGATGGAAAAAAAAAGACTTATGAAAAAATTGTATATTCTAAATATGGAAAATAATATCAACACAAGTCAGAAGAACTATTTTTTTTTTGTAAAACACAATGCCAATTCCTCTTGTTATAAAAGAATAATAATAATATATAAAAATTACAATAACCCTCATGCAACATCCAATAATAAATAAATTAAATCAAATTTCATAAATTAAAAAATTAATTATAAGCTTATATATATTAATTGTCTTCCGTAACCATTGCAGGTGGAGAGTTGAAAAATCAATACAAAGTAATTCCCACGTACTAACAAGTCAATATCACAAGTGTAGTACTTATATATACAGTTTATGAACAATTTTTGCTAAAAGATCGCCATGATAGATGCATTTAACTATACAACTATGTTGTTTATAATTTAATACTAAATTAATATAGTATAACGCTGATCATTAGATTTTACGGTCCACTTACAGGAGTATTAAATTTACAGTCGTATGATTGTATTTACAAATTTTTATTGTAAAATACAATCAATTTTTATTTTTTTTTGAAATTTTCCTTTAAACAGTTAAAAACTGTACAAGATTACAATAAATATGTAAGATCTTTTGGGAGGTTCTTATTTCTATTATAATCGATATTAGCATATGAAGAGCAGGGCTGAATGGATAACACCTTCATTAAAATCTTACAGGGTAAGGAAGGGTCGACCGTCAAAATTAATCCTTGTTGCAAGTATGATTATTTAATTTAAAATTGACTTCAGGTTGCTCTCATAAATGCCTTGCACATCAAAAGAACCCAGAAAAGGAAAGCTATTTATTTGGATTGAGAAACCATATTAACAATGACATGCAAGTTGCAGTATGAAAGAAAAAGCTTCCATTTTCAATCGTTGCACTTTCCATGTACACATGAGGAAAGGGACTTGACTTTATCGACAATTTGTCAAAATCGATGTTAATTCTTATACCTAATTATACTTTAAAACTTAGTTTGGAAAATATGGTAAAGAAATAAACTAGCACTTGTCTCAAAGTTATAAGTTATGTTGGAAGGGATGACGTAATTTTTGTTTTCATTAAAGTAAGATTTTGCATCTCATTTGAAATATATTATCATTAATCTCATCTTATTTTTTGTAGACGATGGAGTATATAATTATAATCTAATATTTATGATGAATGTGACAGTGCCAAATAAAATTGTGTTCATTTATTATGGCAATGCATTGTGCAAGGAGGAGCCATTTTATTTTACAGTGAGTTTGAGAAATGGTGAAATAATGGGGAAGGGCAAGGCTATACAAAACATGGAAATGGTGAAATATTTTAAATGAATTGGGTGGTCATGTTGATGAGCAATGACATGGTATTTCAAGTGACTAACTTAATGAATCCTAGAAAGATACACGTTTAAAGTTTAGTGACATGTCACATCTATCAATGCAAGCTCTAGCATGGACAAATATAAGCTACAAGATAGGCTTTGAGACCTTAATGTCTTGTCCCCACATCAACAACATTGCGTTGTTGATTCGAGCCACATATTAAACGTGGAGCCCTATATGGCCTTGCCCTTTCTTCTACGGGTCTAACTATGGTGTTTCCATATGTTCTTAAGCCCAATGTAATTGATCTAGGTGTCAATTATTGGCATCATGGATGAATGAAAGCTACAAGAAAGACATTGGGACCTCAATGTATTTTCCCAACATCAGTGGCATTGCATCGTATATAATATTTATTTAAAATTATTATTATGATATTAATAACTACATAACATAGGGTATCATATATTATATTATATTTAGTATAATACACTAGAGGGCCCATAACATACATTAAATTTGGATTTAATGCAGGTGTTTGGATTTACACTACCTGCACGCATAACAAATAGACCTACAACTTGTTCTTTGATTGGCCATTTTCTATTATCAAGGGTGGATGAGGATGCCATGAGCACTGATTTTATTGTGATATGGCTCCACATTTGATGTGCAACTCGAATCAACGTTGCACTATTGTTGATGTGGGGACAAGACATTAAGATCCAAGACTTTATCTTTTAGCTTCCATTCATCCATGCTACCAATGTATTGAAACCTAAAGCAATTATATCCATCTTAAAAACATATAGAAACACCATACTTAGACCCCTGGAAAAAGGGCAAGATTATACATAACATGCAAATAGTGAAAGATTTTGAGGTGAGTTGCACGGTGATGGTGAAGGGCAATGAAAAGGTATTTTAGGGGATATCGTATACTGGCCACCCATATAACATTGATATAATATTATATAAAAAATAATAATTTAATATCATATTAGCATTGATGGATTGTTTGGAAGATAAACATCTTTCTCTGCGATGACATATGGATAACACTCATCCTATAATTTCTACACACGTGACTATATTAAGTTTTAAATTAGCTCATCAATCTAACTATAGTGCAAAATTATACGTGTTAATTATAGCAAAGCAAGGTGGTGACATATTTGATTGGATGCTTTCTATTGTCAAACATGGATAAAGATGTTGTGAGAGCTGATTTGATTACGTCATGACTCCACATCTCATGTGCAACTCAAATAAATGATGCAATACTTGTTGATGCTAGGACAAGACATTGAGGTCCTTGAGTCTATTTTGTAGCTTCCAGTCATCTATGATGATAACATATTGACACCTAAAGTAATTACATCAGTGTTAAGAACATACATAAACACCATACTCAAACCCCTGGCAGAAAGGGCAAGCCCATACAAAATATGGAAATTTAGTGAAAGATTTTAAGAAGAGATGAGTGCAATGGCAAGGTATTTTAGATGATATCGTACACCAAGGGGCCCATATTGAACATCAAACCAAGATTCAGGGCAATGTTTGGATTTACATAATAAACACTTATTGAAAAGGGGTTCGTAGCTTGCAAGGTGGTGGTAGTAATGTATTGACTTTTCAGATTAGATAAATTTCACATATTACACACATTAAGCCAATATTACACACATTTCACGTTGGACCATTACTTATATATATATATATATATATATATATATATATATATATATATATATATATATATAAAATACACATTTCACTTTGGGGACCATTAATATATATATATATATATATATATATATATATATATATATATATATATATATATATATATATATATATATATATAAAATACACATTTCACTTTGGGGACCATTACAATATATATATATATAATTAATTTAGTATATAGTATTATATTTATATAATATGAAATTATTATATTAAAATATGTAATATAGTAAATACTCTATACTATAATAATATAGTATATATATTATATATGTATAATATATAATATTATAGAAATAGTATATTAATATATTATAATATTGTAAGAGTGTAAATTCATAGACGTACCTCTCTTGAAACTTATTTAATTTTTTGTGCATGAAGTGTTAAGCAATAATAATCATATATTTCTAGTGGAGATGAAAATGGAAAAGAAGGTTGTGTATTCCTTCATATGGCATGACAATGCATTATATGGGGAGGAGAAATTTCATTTCGTGGTAAACTTGAGCAATGCCATAGTAGTAGGGAAGGACAAGGCCACACAAATCATGAAAGTGGTGAAAGATGTCAAGGTGAGTTTGGTGGTGATGGGGAGGGGTAATGACAAGGTATTTCAAGGGATATTGTGCCACCAAAGGGCTCATATCATCCAAAAAAATTGGATTTAGAGTTATGATTGGGTTTACATAACCTACACCCATTACAAAGGGGTCCATAGCTTGTAGGTGGCGACCTATTTAATTAGTCATTTTCTATTGTCAAGAGTGCACGGGGACGTCATGAGAACCAATTTGATTACCTAAAGTCTCCACGTCCCATTTGTGGCTTAAATCAATGTAATGTTGTTGACATTGGGACATGGCATTAAGGTCCCAGAGTCTATCTTGTAGTTTTCATTCATCCATTGAATCAATACATTAACACATGGAAAAATTACATCCGGGATAAGAAAATACCAAAAACATCATACTCAAACCCCTAGAAAAGAGTTGACCATAATTGGACTCTATCTTCATAAACATCCTATTTATCCTTGCTAGTATAAAAAAACATAAAATCTAAGGAAGCATTGATTAGGAAAACGATGTTTCGGAAAGATTATTAAAATGAGTATTCAATTATTATTTTTAACACTTCATGCACACAAGGTGAAGTGAGATTAGCGATCATGGTTTTGAGTGAGATATGAATACTGATTTACACTCTTTCACTTTACAAAACTCTGTTTTAACAAAATTGAAAAAAATAAAAAAGAAATTTATAAACAATAATAATAATTTATTAATGTATAATCTCATACATATATATATATAGTAATATGAGATTTACAGGTCAATAGAAGGGGGATATTATATATATACGATCATGAGATTTTGAGTATGGCAAGTATAACTACCTATTTACACTCTTTCACTTTACAACATTATAGGTGGATGGCATGTAGTGTATGAGGGACAAGTACCTAGAAATAATTTATTGTAGAATCACTTTTACATATGTATGTAAAAGTGATTCTACAATAAATTATTTCTAGGTACTTGTCCCTCATACACTACATGCCATCCACCTATATATCATTTTCCCCTTCTATTGACCTGTAAATCTCATATTATACATGCCATCCACCATATATATATAGGTAGGTGGATGGCATGTATAATATGAGATTTACAGGTCAATAAAAAGGGAAAATGATATTTAGGTGGATGGCATGTAGTGTATGAGGGACAAGTACCTAGAAATAATTTATTGTAGAATCACTTTTACAATAAAGGTTATTGTAAAAGTGATTCTACAATAAATTATTTCTAGGTACTTGTCCCTCATACACTACATGCCATCCACCTAAATATCATTTTCCCCTTCTATTGACCTGTAAGTCTCATATTACCTCAGTTATGTATAGTTATTAATTTAAAGTGTTGGAACGGATCTATACAATATTATTCTAGAAGTATAGACATGTCTCTTTCTCATTAGAAACATTCGTCATGCCTTGAGAAACAAGTTATGGACGCCCTTCTCAAATCTTTCTCCAATATGGCACAAGTGAATTTAAAGTTGAAGGACTTCACACAAGCACTAAAACACCGCAATAAAGCCTTCGAGCTTGATACCCATCACCTCGAGTCCATATTTCATAAGAAAAGAGCTTTGAATGGACTGAAAGAGTACAAGTTAGCATGTTGATGCTTCCATCACACATTACAACAATGCCCAAATGCTCATAATAGATTGTTGTATGAAAAATCATTGAATATCAATGAGCAAAATCTGAAAGGTAAGTTTGATCTCTTTACACTTGCTAAATGGATGCAAGCTAGAAGATATTCTCGAGGTCGATGATTATATTAGTCTAGTAATAATTAAAAATATGTATAGTGTGGGTGAGGTGTATTTTATTTTGAGAATGTAGATATTGAAGATACTGTGCTGGTGGAGAATGCCATTTCAGTGAGGAGTGTCTTCTAAAGGACCACAATACGAGGTTTGGATGGAAATTCTATGGAGACAGTTGTTGACCCTGACCGTCTAAAGGAAGACATGGTAGATGAGGTATTTTTTAGTGCAATGTCATCTCCAAGGATAATGGAGTAGTTGCAGTACTTTGCCACTTCTCAAGAAGAAATGCTAGTTATGAACATGACGCTGTTTCGTGTAAATAATGGAAACTAGGATAAATTTGACACTTGAAATACACTAGAGCTAGATGCAAGCAAACTTGAATTGGCCATGGATCGCTAGGTGTTAGCCACATGCATTATAGAAGGAGAAAATTAAGTTTTATTTGAAGGTCACAATAATTGGTCAACGTTTATCTTAACTGAGTGATGGGGGTATCGGGTGCTTTCATCCTTCATAAATCATTCATGTTTTCCAGATGCAAGTCTTTGTTACCATAAATGATAGATCTGAATAATGTCATAGACAATATTGGCATAAAAAATATGTCGTGATGAATCTCAACAAAGGATCTCTTAATGAAATGCCTCCAACATAAAAAAAAATGTTTTGTTGTTTTAGCTAATTAATGAATGGCAACGTGATGTTGAGATTTCTTTGATTTCACATTACGTCTTTCACCTAAAACATCAATTAGTAAATTTATGGTTCTAATTTTTAAACAATAATGTCAAAGCGAGAAAAAAAAACACAAGAAACACCATGTTGACATGTATTTCTTTACTTGTAGACACTAAAATTTAATCAATAAAGGATTTAAAATGATTGTCCTTGACATCCTTATCTTGCTTGGTCAATTCACCATTCCAATAACCCACAATATCTAAAGAAACCTTCAAAGTCTCGTAATTACTGTGTATATCCTTAAGACTTCCCTATTTTGTCTTTATTCATCCCTATTTACCATGTACTTCACAATCACTTTGATTTTAGAAGCTTATACATGTGTTGGACAAAAGTACACTATCAAACAAGGGTGCAATGCATCTTTATCATGTAGAGCGACTTTATCCATAGTGATCTAATGATCATCTTTTCAAAATGATATGCTTCATAATGGCTCTCTCAAACAAACTAATAGGTTTGTTATTGGAAAAAATTCAAAGATTATCCTATAAAATCACATTAAGGCTCACCCCAGAGACCTCCAATTCTCTATATAGAACTTACTGACAAAAGGCATATATTCTATGTTTTCAAAAGCATTTATCTTCTAAGTTAAGTCTATTATTAAAATTTTTATATAATATCACAATCCTTGGTCAGGTTTAACATTGTTTATTTCAGGTTATGGGCATCATTTTTCAAGCATTCTAATCAAATATTACTAGATACAATTATATGATCTTCCCTATAAGGAGAACTACATCATCTTGAGGCCTTTGGGCTATGTATGCAATACTCAGTCAACAAAGGGTTTTCTAAAGATAGCTCGTCCATTCCAACATCTGCCATTTTCCCCCTATTTTGCATTTGATTTCTTTTATGTGCTTGTGCAGGAATAAGGCATCATATTCACAGGTCTTATGCACATCAAACCGAGCTTTGTCTGAAAATAATTCACCTATAGACAAGGGTGAATAAGCCCATATTTTAAGATCCAGTGCATAGTGTGTTTGGACAAATCCACAGTAATAGAAAAAAATGCAATGCGACCTTGTCTACCTTCTACATCCTTGTCTCAATATACAATGGATTTCTATTTCTTGATGTATCTATGTTTGTAGGTCATTTTAAATAGTTAAAAACTCATAAAAAGTGATTACAATATGATTAATTTGTTTTGCAAGGATAAATCTCTAATCCTAGCCTTAGTTATTAATTTTAGTAATTTGAAACTTCTGTAAATTCTGTAGATATCTATATTTACTATATTCTTCCTTATTTAACTTCTTAGATTATATTTTAATAGTTTACATTTCCAATTAGAGTTAATTATTTATTCAAGTTAATTCTAGTGAAAACATTTTAGTGAACCCACATTTCATTTCAAACACTACTTTTGCTTGTTGATTTTTGTTCTGGTTTTTTAGTTTAATTCTATAAATTTTTGATATTGAAAAAATATTGTCCTCAACCTTGGATATTATTTGTAACATAACGATTCAGTTTTTTCAATGCTAGAGTAACCCAACACTGAAAAAGTTTATCATATCAGTTCAGATAAATACTGACATAAAGGTTTACTCTTTTGATATCAGATTGAATTTTGTTTTGTCCTATGCATAAAAATCTTTTGTTTTTTATTTAATTTATTTTTCATTCAATTTTGCTTGTTTTACAAACTATGTTCTAAAATTTTTACATAGCTAATGTCATGAAGGACTACACGTTGTTCTTTTTAGAGAAATCATGGGGTGGGGGCTTTTTAATCCAATACTCATAGCCATAATATAGAGCTAAACATGGACTTTAGTTTCCACTTACTTCATGGTATATCATAAATATTTAAGATCCCTTTGTTTACACCAATATGAAGCCTTAACCATTTGATTAATTGTTTATTTCACCTAGTAAGTGGTTATCTCAAAGAAATTACTCTCATCTTACCCTTGAAATTAGGTTTAGTGGGTTAAAATTATGGTTTTACCTCTGTAGTTAGTGCTCTAAAATATTGTGTTGGCACTATCCAATGAATGTAAAACTATACTTGAGAGAATAAAAATCATTTAAACCCTTGCCTAGATCACTCTTTATCCTTGAATTTTGCTTGGATTATCTTCTTAGTTAGAAAATTTGTTTGTTTCATTTTTCTGTATTAATCATGGATGTATGTGTATGAACCTAAAAAATATAGGGTGCAACATTTTAACATGATATTCACCAATGATACAGTGATCTATTTATGTTCAAATGTGTTCTCTCTAACCCCTAGCCCATTTGGATTCCAAATTCCATCTCTTGGCCCCTCCAAAGTCTCTCTTGCTTACCTCTATAGTTTATGTCAACTTAATTTTTAAAACTTTCATTAAGAGATATAACTACCCTTCCTAGTGATGGAATCACCATGTCTAATTATGAAACTAACTTAGAAGTGATGAAACCACTGTAGTAGTTTTACAAACTACCATAATGGAACCATCATATACAAGGTAGTTTCATCATGGCATGCAATAGTTCCATCATTCAAGGCAACAAATTTTTCATATGGACTAGTGGTTGCATAACCATCCCTGTAAATAGGGGTAGTTTTGTCACCTTTGGTCTATGTTCCAAAATTAGCTCTTGAATCTCGAGTTTTCAGCTATCTTTGTGATTCTTACTTTTTCTACCTTGATTTTGACTTCAATATGAGCTAGTTGACTTCCACTCTTAATTTTATCTCTTTTAAAACCTTTCCTAAGTTATACTCCTAATTACACTCATTTCAACTCATCCATGAAACCTCTATTGCTCTTATACAAGTAAGTCATTTTTGACTTATTTTTGGATCCAAAAGTTTGCATTAGAATGTGGAGTTTTTAAGCTATCTATAGCCATAACCTACTTACCATTACTTTGGAGCTTTACTTTGATCATTTTCATGTTGACTACATAATTATAAGGAGAGTCATTATTTTGTAACCAATTCTTTACAAGCAGTGTTCTTAACTAGCCACAATCAACTGTTCTTTGTTTGGAGTTGTATCTCCATCATCTTCTCTCTCTTTTTTTGATATTATTTGATCATCCTCCTAGTTAGAGATTATTAGAATCATTTGTTGACAAAAAAGATAGCACACTGAGGAACACATCATAAATACTACTCTTGCTTTTAGTTGATCAACACCTTGATTATATTGGAAGTTTCTAGCTTAGATTTACTTATGTTATTCATTATATTATAGTAGATCGGTTTCCTTTCTTGCATTAGTTTAAATCTTTAATTTGAAAAAGATAAATTTGATAGGAAAAAGAAATATTCTCTCACCCGTCTTTGCACACATATATTAGTTACTTTTATTTACTATTTGATACCATTAAATAAAATTCTTCATAGCATATATATTTGCATCCAAACCTAGATAGCTACTAGAAAAAAAATCAAAATACTTTAATCTATAATCACAATTAATTTTTAGTTTAAAATGACCTTTCATCCATGCACAAATATACATAATACAATTAGAAAACCCTAGTCAAACATAGATAATCAATAGGTGTTGTTTTGCTCTTGATTCTCTTTGTCTTAAGTAAATTAAAAAAATATATTTTTAGCTTACTAATTTAAAAAAAATTAGAATTCAAATATTCATTTTATTCACAACAAATTACTCAAACCTAGTTTGCATCCACCTAGAAAACATCAAAACTTAGTTTAGCTTGCATTTAAAAAGAGAATTCTTAAATACGTTGTAGTATTGATGTTTAAGATCTAGATTTTTTTTTTCAATTAAATTAAATGTTAGGAAATCATAATTTACATCCTATATTAATTCATCTACACCTTGAAAAATATAAAAAACAATTGCATTTAGCTTGCACCTAGGAAAAGTAAAAGTAACACTTGCATTGATAAAATAGATTTTGTTTCCTTGTCTTGTATGTATTGAAAGGAATTGAAAATAATAAAAAGAAGTATTATTTAATTTTAATTTTAGTTATCATTATTTACTTTTAGTGATTTCATTTAAATAAGTAATTAGTTTATATTTCATTCAACTATTCATTTTAAAAAAAAAAAAATAAAACATTAACAAAAGCCTTGTCAAGCTAAGCACAAGCACTCTAAAACCTTGCTTCAACAAGACATCAAGTTATTTCATGAAACAATTATCCATATAGTTTCATACAGTTATAATTTTCCTATTATCTTTTGGATGACACTTTTTGAGACACCTGGTCTTGTCAGATATCTTTTCCCTAGGGTTAGAGCACTTGGTTCTATAATCAACACATAGTTAGACATTAGTGCTGAATTAAGAATTGAGTTTTTATGTGCTACACCCATCCTTCACCTCATCATTGATGTTCTTAGTGATATAAAGGAGCAAGAGTGAATCCAAGATCTACCAATCATCATCCTTCCTCAAAATAGAGGTCATTAATATAACATGATTCAAACCTAGATCCTCACCTCCACTCCCTTTTTTTCTCCTTGGGTCTAGCCTTGTCATCTATCATTCACATTTGTGGATGACATTGAACGAGTGTAGTCAACATGATATATTTGATCTCATACCTTGAGTCATTCATCCCAACCATCCTCACTTCACATGCCCTAATATTGATCATGAGCTTTGTCTCCTCATTATTTCAGACACTCAAGGACCTTAGAGTTCTATTTTGACACAACTAGATGCTCATAATGAGTAACCTAATGTTGTATAAGTCTTATGGTTCCATAATGAGAATCCATTGACATTAACTATTTCTAATCCCATTACACCAAATAAAAAACCTAACCCATAGTCTTACCCATCACCCATTCTATTATGTCGCTTGCCTCGGCTTGACCTCAAGGAGTCGATTGCATAATTTAATGCGTTATTCACATGCATGTAAATTGGTGAACCTGATGTGAAAGACTTCCATATTTTGAATTTTCCTTTCTTCCTCTTCTTCTTTATCCATTCTCCATTTCCCCCCTCCTTCTATTTATTGTGCAGATATTCATATACTACCTAGAATATGTTTGGATAGGACATAGACAAATCTCTTGCCCTAGAGGGCTATAAAAGAAGCCAACTGAACTCTGGTGAGCCTTCATTGGTTAGTTGGAACAACCCTACCTTCAACAAAAATGTAAATTACCAATTACATGATTTTTATCATCCTAACCCCAAAACTAGGAGTGGGGTCTCTATTCATGAGATATATGATGTATCTAAAACTATTAGCAACCATCATGATTCTAATATAATGAATCTAACTAGAGGGAATGTAGCCATTCATTGCATAGTCACTATACCATCAATTATCCTACATAATCAAGATGTAAAAATCTTTATTAAATATAGCTAATATTTAAGAAGGATCCTTTATTTAGAGGACAAAGTTAACTACATACAAACAACTACTCATTCCTCTAGTGGGAAACAAAATGTCTCTAACCCACCAATATAACACCTAACCACTCCATTGAGACCTCCAATATAAACTAATCTCTTCAGACTAACCAATCCCATTCATCTACCCCTCCCATACAAGAGGTTCTTAGACACAATGCTACCTCTATCCCAAATGGGCTCATCAATATTTTGGTGGGTCACATTTGTAATTTAGAGAAAAACTAATAATATCTAAATCAAGGAATGAACCCCAATATTCACATCGAGGTTCATTCCTCTTCTATCCCAATCCAAATAATAACTTATCAACCTCTTAAAAAACAAGCTTACATGCTGCAACCAAAATAAGAGCATACACCCCCACAAAACTATGCCTCTAACCATCCCCTTGGGGAAACCTTACTTATGGGGTCCCCAACCTAAATGATTTTAAATCCCTTCCATCATATCAAGATCCTATCCAAGCCCTAATGGGAAGTATATACACTTATGCTTCACCCTTGAAAAATAATGTGGTGACCAACAATCCACCATTCTTTACCCCTCTAAGTTACGTGCCTCCCATGTACACTCCCCCTCTATAGACGGGTTATACCTCACCTTACATAGCCAAAAACTATGTGAAAATCACATATACCCATAATAAAAAAACCATCAATCCTCCTATGTCTAACAATATTCCTCCCTACTTCCATATGTATTCCAAATATACTCAACCAAATTACTATTTTCTGTCTTATTCTACTTCACCCTATCAAAATTCTTTTATCCCTTCTAGTGGTTATCCAACTAATCCATATGACAATCCCACCTTTTAAATCCAATCCTACCACAATAATAATTGAATTTAGAAACATGAGGACCTATGACTGAGTACCTTAAAGAGCCTCTCTATCTTAGTGTATAAGGAGTATCATCTCTCACGTCCCCTACCAAACCTTCTTAAGTTCAAAAGGGAAGGATATCCTAATGCACATGTCAAGGCTTATGCTACAATTATCAAGGAAATCTTACCTTGGGATGGGGTTGTTTCCAAATTTGTTTCCACAAAACCCTATAAGGAATAGATATTAATTGGTACTATCACCTCCCTAAGGGGTCCATTCATTCCTTCATATAATTAATAGACCAAATTCATTAAGGATTTCGACATGAATACAGCTTCTCAAGTCTAGCATTTGAGAATTCCTTCATATCAAAAAAGAACATAATGAATCAGCTACCCATTTCATCACAAGATGGTGGCAAGTTCTATATTCATGTACTAGTGTGCTTCAAATGGATCAACAAGAATTATGTGACCTATTCCTTCACTCCCTTAACAAAGATATGAGGGAGGATAACCAAAAATATCCCCTATTAATATTATGAAGAAGATTTTGAGAATGCTATATAGATTGACCAAGCAACCAATTGATAGTGGTTCATAAACTTACAGGAACCAACAAATGAATTATCGTCCCAAACCAAAGTAATGAGGGATTTAAAAATGAAAGTACAAAAAATGCCAATAACCTATGCTCACAAGATCCTTAATCAAAATAGGAATGTCACCACTGACGATGTCACTCGTCTAGAGAAAAAATCCAAACCATGTGAACAATAATCAATCTCAACCCATGAACAACACCAATGCCCATAACAATATATGTGATAGGAACTAAAACCCCCAATTATATTTCATGTGGATAATTTTAACCAACCACCACCATGCAACATGTAGTACCAAAACCAAAATTAGAACTAGTATCAATATGTTGAGTGTTTCCCAAAGTTCTAAAGCCAATCCTATTACTAAAAGAATAATCAATAAGGGTTTCATCAACTAGGACAAAACTAAAGGCCTAGGGATTATGATCCCAATGTCTATTATCTATTACACCAAGTTATCAGCCATGATACTCAAAGTTATAGGGAGTAAAATAAATTCATCTAAAGGCTCCTTGAAGATTAAAGGCAAACATTTGTAGACATGTTCTTAGGGAATGCTGGTGTAAAACCCTAGGCCCTTAAAAATGGTCCTATTACCCCTCAAAATCAAAATATATAGATCTATCAAAACCCATTTCCTAATCATAAATCACATGTTATCCAAAATAAATAGTAGGGAAGTCTTGAAAAACCACCTGATTCAACACAATCAACCCATGGTGGTATGCACCCATGATGCCAAAGCTTCTACCTTTATAGAACTATTAATACCAATGTTGTTCCTTAGTTAAGAGTCCAAGGTAAAACTAGAATGATAGGTAAGTTTTAAAGTTTGAAGTTGAAGAAGAGACAAATACCATTACTTGTACACTAGATAGTATCAACCTATGAATTCTCATCCCTAAAATATTCTAGAAACTGAGTCTATCCCTAAGCCTGTAGGGAACTATGATTTGATCTCAAGTTATTACCAAGATGTTCTCCTACATTTCATTTTTTGATTTACTGTAAGAACTTTCCTATTCATTTGATTGACCTTGATTGATGCCCTATGAATGGGGCATCTATCCATAGTTACTTCCCTACCAAATGATCACATCAACCACATTGATTTAGATATGTTTCCACCTAGTTAGGTCTCTTGGGATATTGGATACTTATTTGATTTGTATAATCTTCCACCTAAATATGGAAAGGAGGGGGATCCAACCTTGTTTTTATAGGTTTGGATTTACAATAATTATGTAAAAAGAGCTATGGTTAATTATGGAGTGACCATCATTGTCCCCTTCTCTTTCCTATAAAATGTTAGTTATGGGGAAACATACTATTTCAAAAAGCATAATACCCTAAGAGGCTACAATAGCCTTAAATATACTTCTATAAGAACCATTGTGCTACCAGTTATTTTGGGTCCTCAGATAGTGATAATTGAGATTTATGTCATAAAAAAGATACAAACTATAACATGATCTTGGGAAGACCTTGGATACATAGGATGAATTCCATTCATTCAACCTTATTCCAAGAAATATGATTCCTACACCTAGGTAAGGTTTTCATAGCCCAAGAGGATCCTAAACTTTTTTTTTCATATATTGAAAGGGACCATGATAGAGTCATGAAACCCCCATAGTTGGTCAATATTATTAAACCCACAAAGCCTAAAGTGGATATCTTAAAGAAAGTGGTTGAAATTACTCAAGATTTACTAAAAGATAAGCTAGAAGAGAAGGACATAGTCATAAATGAAAATGTCAAGATCCAGTCACCAGTTCAGTAGTTTTCACCATGTTGACAACCAAGATCATCAATATCTTGGAAAAAGACATGCCACTCATCCTCTCATTTGGCCCATGAGGGTTAATAACTTATAACTTATCTAAGTCTCAGGACCATAGAACCTTAAGAGGGGGTTATCTGGTTTACTTGATCTCTACATGATAGAGATGTTAGAGAATTAAAAGGTTCCCATTCATAATAATCTTTTATGAAACTACCATCATAATCACCCAACACTTAATCACACAAGGGAAAAATGTACTTCATGTACTATTGTTATTACTTTTAAGACTCTTTGGATCATACTCATATATCATGTTATGACAAGACCATATTAGTTTTTTATAGTTCTTGATCCATTGGGTTTGCTTCATCCTATGATGTGAATTATTCTACTTCGGTCAACACCTAGTTGTAATTCTTATCATATTTAGAGTTATTCAACATGCAGTCAGTCCATTCCTTCTCCCTCAACCATGATAGTGCTTAAGGAGAATATTATTACCTTAAAAATAGGTACCAAATATATTAACATTGGATATCATGCTTATCCATGATTTCCTAAAGAGAGGCTTTCTCTCCCCTTGCAAGGTGGGCCCCTAAGGACCCACTCATTGAGTTTTTATGATATTTCCAACATATAATAATGGAAGGAACAAAATTACCCATGTCTTATCAATAATACTTTAAGCTATGGTAGTGCCTCTCTGTTGAGCTCTTCCTTGGTTGACATAGACATGCACTAAGAGGCGCCCAATGCTTCTCATTTCATTCTTATTTTCTAGCATGTGTATCTAAAGTGGTGATGGCATACAACCTAGTTCATTATCTAAAAGATAAAAACCTACTTCCACCCTGAAAAAATATCATAACTATGTTGGCATACTTCCCACACTGAAAAATCATCATAACTATGTTGGCATACTTCCCACTAAAAAATCATAATAACTATGCTGACATACTTCCCACACTAAAAAGAAAGCCTAGAAAGAGACCTTTTGAATTCATAGGTGACTACCTATCTCAATCCATATCTTAGAATTAAGCCTTTTGAGTTCTAGAAGTGATTCATTTCCTTGAATTAGATCACAAGATTTGATGTTTTAAATTTATGTAGACTCTTCTATTCACCTTGAAACATGAAAGGACTCATCAATCTTCTAAGTCTTGAGACCAAGAAATTATAGGAGGGTTAATGTATATGATCAATATTCATATGGTTGAGATATCAATAGACTAAGAAATATTTCTAAGTGACAATTATTCTTCCACACATGATTAATGGGTCCTCTACTATGATGGGCCAAGTGTCACCTAGGTGCAGGGTCAGGAGTTATTCTAATTTATCCTAAGGGATGAGTCATGCCATTTGGTTGCAAGCTATACTATGAGTGTAAGAAAAATGAGATTATATATGAAGCCCTATTATTTGACATGCTCATTGTAAAATTTTTGGGCATTCAAAACTTAAGGATTCATGGAGAGTCATAGTTGGTTTCTAACCAAGTATCTGAGGTCTATAAAATTAAATTTGAACATATTTAACTATATAAAACTAATGTGCACAAAATTGATAAATAATTTGAATTCATTTCTATAGAAGTAGTCCTTATGGAAATAAACTAGCTTGCTAACTCTATGGTTGCTTCATATTTTCACTCTGACCCTCATCCCGCTATATTGGACTCCAATTTCTTTAGACTAGTTAGTACAAAACCTATTATATGTAAGGCTTCTAGTGATCAAACCATTGCCCATGTTGGAAAATATGACAACCCATTAATCCTTGACTTGGTTGAGAATGATGAGGTTATTATTAAATTATTGTGAGCTTATGATGACATCCTATTTTTACACCACAAGAGGGGTTTCTCCCTCATTGTTATCCCAAATTATCCCTCGGGGATCCATAATACATTTCTTATTTCTAGGTTTAGGATTACTTGTCATTACATTTTCTTATTTCTTATTTCTTATTTCTTATTTCCAGGTTGATGAGCATTACATTTTTAATGTAGATAGTGAAGATCTTGATCTTCCCCCATTCCCTAACATGTTTGAGGATGAAAATGGCTCTCTCATTGAATAAACCATTGACATTAACATTGGAATTGAGGAGAGTCCTAAAATTATCAAGTTTGGATCTTTTTTCTCTACATACAAAGTAGAATACCACAAGCAACTACTCACCAAGCTGTCAAAAGCTTTTACCTTCTCTTACATTGTTATGGTTGGAATAAATCCTGAAATAGTTGTCCAAAACCTAGTTATGATGCCTAATGCAAACTTAGTTAAATAAAATCTTAGGCCAATCAAACCTAAAATTGTATTGATGGTAAAAGAGGAAGTTTTAAAGATTTTAAAAATCATATTTATCAAACCAGTGGACTATTCCAAGTGGATGTCCAAAATTATCCCCATGCTCAAGAAGAATAGCAAGATTAGGATATGTATAGATTTTGGAGATATCGATAAAACATGTCCAAAATATGACTCCTTATCTCTTCCATTGATGTCATTGTTGATGCTACAACATGATATGAGTTGCTATTAATTATGTATGGCTTTTTAGGATACAATCAAATCCACATTTTTGATGAAGATTAGAGTAAGACCTTCTCCAATACACCACGGGGGACCTTTTGTTATGTCTTGATGCCCTTTGGTCTAAAAAAACTAGGGAAATATACTAGATGAAAATGACCCATATATTCCACAGTCATAATCACAAGATAGTCAAGGTTTATATAGATGATATTATATGAATTGATCGCCTATAGGTGTTACACACCATCTTGACATGCTTGATCAAATATGATGTTATGATTAACCCATGAAAATATGTGTTTGGAGACATAGCTGAAATCTTGATAGGGTATATCATCTCCTAGTGTGGAATTTCTATCGACCATGTGAAGATTAGTGCAATCTTAGAAATTCTCCCCTATGGATGAATTAGGGATTAGGTCATCTTAGGAAAGTTGGGAGCCATTCAATAATTCATTCTTAATCTTACATATGCAATACATCCAATCAATAATTTTCTTAAGAATATAAATGGATTAACTTGATAGATGATTATCAGGAGTCATTCAAAGCATTAAAATGTTTTGTCATGGATCCCCACACACTTACGGTGCCCAGGATAGATAATCCATTAATACGTTACATTAGGGAAATCAAGGTGTCTCTGTCCTACATGTTTTCCCAAGAAGATGATACTAACAAAGAGTGTGCCATTTAATTCATTATCTAAACTCTCATGGACTATGAAACACACTATACATATGCAAAAAAAGAGTATTTGAAAATTATGTTTAGAACTAAATGATTGTAGAACTATATGCTTAATTGAGAAATGAGAGTTATCATGAGATATCAATCCTTGTGTACTTTTCTAACCCAACCAACCCTCTCTAGGAAAGTTAGACATTTCATCACACTTTTGAGTGAGTTCAAGTTAATTTATGTCAACAAAAAATCTATTAAGGGATAGATAATTGCTAATTGGTTGGTTGATTTTCCATTGGAAGTCAAAGATCTTGTTAATATTAACTTTTTTGATGAATTAATCTACTACAATCCAAACCACTATTATTTCTTCTCCTTGGTACATGGATATCATCAACTACCTAATTTACCATACCTATCTTGAAGGTGACAATTCACATCATAAATAACACCTTTACATCATTTGCATACATTTTATTCTCACATATGCAAGAATTATCCATAAAATTATATCAAAAACATAGAGATACATGATATATTGTCACATGCCTAGTCATCTAGAGTGTATAAAATGAAAATCAAAACATGCAAATTAAAGCCAATACCACATAATGACAAGTCATCAAAAGGTAAACCAAATGTCTAACTTGTGTTTGGATATATATATAATAATAATAATAATAATAATAATAATAATAATAATAATAATAATAATAATAATAATAATAATAATAATAATAATAATAATAATAATAATAATAATAATAATAATAATAATACTATAGAGTTTGTATAACATGAATCTCTAATGCAATCACCTCCATAGAGGGTTAACGTGTCTCAATATCCCAAAAAAACAAAAAAAGAAGCAAAAGTGTATAATATGTGTCGATAAGTATAATAATGGTCCTAAGACCCTATCTTCTTCCTCTAGGAGGGTCTTGACGTAGAAGAGTGGTGGGGGTTGTGAATCTTATGATGTGTCATACTAGTAACATGCTAGGAAACTATCTCCCTAGCTTGAGGGATTCTATCTCTCATTTTGTTAGCACCTCCTTATGAGTTCATACCTCTTGTCTATCAACTAAAAGAAGATTGACCTCTACCAAAAACCTTCATGTCTACTAAGGCCTTATCTATCTTAAATATCACCTCAAGAGGGGTGTTTACCACACTCAACTTGGTTAGTACCACATATGCATGGTAGGATGAAGTGAAGACATCAGTATGTTGACCTATCCTAGTAGGCAATCGAAGATCTGCAAGTAGCTCATCTCTAACTATATTTATACCCAAATAAAATAGGTTGATTAGGGTATCCCTAATTATTTTCCTCTATCTAGTTAAAGTATATACAATCATAGAGTAGAGGAATCGATGTCATATCTAGTCATGCAAAAATTAAAACAATAAATTAGTTAAATAATCAAGTCTAAAAATGAAGTATCAAGCAATAAGATGAAATGCACAAATTGAAAATTTACTTGGGTTATCCTCATTCCATTTTAAATTAGAGTTATAATAAATAACCTCACCCTCATCTACATCGAGGTCCTCATCTAATTTGATGTACTCAATATCCTTGTTGTTTTTGCCTATCATCTGATATTACTAATGTGTAGGATCCTATTGTATAGGGTCCTTATATGGTGGTGGTGGTAGGGATGCTTGATGATATCACCCTACATCTTATCCTCTACCTACTTATGTGTCATGCATGCCCCTGTAAACCACTACTAGAACCAAGAGGTTTCCCATAAAGGGCATGTCAAACTACTGTGGCACCCTATTCATTGGGTGCATCTTAATCTATAAAAGCCTATATCAAACTTGGGTGGCCCCAATGACTGCTATAATATAGATGACCTCCCCATCCCATTGTCCAACCATGCCATAGTAGGGCATGGATACAAAATATATTACCGTTAGGATCCTAATGACCTATGGTAAGGCACATAATAGTGCCACATCTGTCCATATCAAATCCATAATAATACCCACATCCCTAATATCCCTTCCCTTATGGTAGGGAATCATCTTCTCATACACCCAACTCATGAGGACTATGGGGTGATTGATAGAAATAACTCTCAATCAAGCCACATGATATAAATATATATAAGTGAGGGGTAGGATATCTTGGCTCCATGAGTATATAGATACTCTCTCCTCGATCCAATAAATGATTGGGGACCAATTTTATAGTATCTTATTATTACCCTTGTAACCCACCAATTTAGAAGCAAGGATACTAATCATAACCTTATGCAAATTCTAGAATGTTGACCTCTCAATCCAAAAAAGTCTCACCCCACATTTGACACCCACATTGGGTGCATCACCATCCCCAAAGTGACCATCTCACTCCACCTCAATCCTAATAGTGGCCTCCTAAGGGGTCGCTAATTGACATATTATCAAAAGGTTGGTAATCTTATAAATATCTACAAGAGTTATAGCCCACTCATCTAGGGCCCAAAGGAACATGAAAGTGTTTAGATCAAGGTCACAATATGTAATCAATTCACATAGAAACCAATTGAGGTAGAGATGATCCTGACCTATGTCATGCATAGAATACCATCTCTATCCAAGAACCAACTCATCTTTTGTTAATGATGCCATCACATGAGGAAACCACTTGTATTCCCTGGCTCTACTCCAATAGATATAGACCCCCTAAAATAAGTAAAGATCCCAAGTCATCTAGAAAAATTAATCCTACCCTTCAAAAACCTAATTTTTTCACTCTTGTTCCTAAGGGATATAACCACACTTGTTTGTAAGCATCAATTACACAAGTTCCATCTAGTGGTAATTGTGTAACTACCCTCTCTATAGACCATGGTGGTTACATAACTGTCAGTGTATGAAGATTGAAAGTTCTATCCCCAAGTGGTAATTATGTTTGCTATCCACATTTTCCCAATCCCCCATGAAAGTCCTAAAAATTCATTTAATAAAATCAAATTTGTATTTTTTTAAAACTTACCTACTTTCCTATCTCATACATATAATAAAATTCAAATTTTAATGGATTTAAATGTAGTTTTGAGATTTTTTTTGAAATTGGGATAAAAACAAAACAATAATCAAAACCTATCTATCCTTACCTAGATCCACCTCCTGATAGCACATCACCCATCCTCATCTTGTGCTCTACCCATCAATTATTTATTTTCTCAAACCCATCACGTGTAGCCCAAACTCAAAAATCTCTCAAATTAATTAGCATAAATGAGTTTGTTTTTAGTAAGTTTTTGAATATAATAGTCCTAAAATAGTCATTTTTTTAAACTTTCCATTTTTTACATATTTTCACATTTAACATATAATTTCATGTTTACAAGTCATTTTATTGCTAAATTTTAAAACTCATGTTTCAAAATTGATGTTTTAACCAAATTTCAATCTTCTGTAGCATATTTTGTAGTTTTGTAAGTACACCATGACTTGGCAGAAACTTTAGTCCCCAAATGAGAAAATTTAGGTAGTATGATCTTCCTCACATGTATGTTATTTAATCTTATTCATGATTTGATTACATAGTTTATTGTATGTTTTTTTCATGACATTGCATTAGATTCCTATCTTTTGTCTACAAGTTGCATAGAGTATTGACTGGTTTCATTGCACCACTTAGGTAAGTTAGGTAAGTATTTATAAATCTCTTCCACATGCCACTATTCAGGACCACACCCTCTATAATTCAAGACAAGACATCATCTTGAGGTGGTAATATGTATGCACCTAAAAATTATACAGTGTGATGTTCTGGCATGATGTCTAATGATGATGTAATTGTATCTTATTTATGCTCATATGGGTTATATCTAAATCCCTATCCATTTTTTCTTCCCTATTCCCTCTCTTATCCCCTCCCAAGTCTCTCTTGCTTGGCCTCTATAGATTATGTCAACATATTTTTTAGATCTTTTATTAATAGATAGAACCACCCATCCTGGTGATGGAACCTCCGTGTTTAATTATGAAACTACCTTAGAAGTGACAAAATCATTGGGGTAAAACTATCATGTACATGGTAGTTACATCATGGAATGTGAGGGTTTTTTCATCTAGATTGGTGGTTGTGTAAATGCCCCCTAAAAAAAGGGGTGGTTTCATTGTCTTTAGTTCGTGTTCTAAAATTAGCTCCTAAAACTTGAGCTTTCACAAATTTTTGCATGTTGTGTTTGTGATTCTTGATTTTTTCACCTTGATTTCATGTCCTATCTAGCCCAGTTTACTTTCACTCTTGATTTTATATATTTTAAAACCTTTCCTAAGTTATATTCCTAGTTACACTCATTCCAACTCATCCATACAACCTCCATTACTCTCATAAAAGTAAGCCAATTTTGGATTATTCTTAGATACAAAAATTTGAATTAGAGCATGGATTTTTAAAGCTATCTACAACCATAACCTATTTACCATTGATTTAGATATTTGGTTTGATCATTTTCATGTCGACTACAAAATTACAAGCAAAGAGAGTCATTGTGTTACAGCCAATTATTTGTAAGCAATGTTCTTAACTAGTCATAGTTAGATATTATTTTTTTGGAGTTATTTTTGCCTCATATTCTCTATTTTATTGTTTTTATTTGATCATTCTCATGGTTAGAGAGTTATTACAATCATTTGTTGATCAAAGAATCTAGCACACTGAGGACAACATCACAAATATTACTCTTGCTTTCAACTAATTTACACCTTGATCAAGTTAAGATTTTATAGATTAGATTTATTTATTTTGTTTAGTATATTATATTAGATTAGTTTCCTTTCTTACATTAGTTTAAATTTTTAATTTTAAAAAGGTAATTTGGATAGGAAAAAGAATTTTTCTCTCTCCCATCTTTGCATAAAATATTAGCTAGTTTTCTTTGTTGTTTTATACCATTCAATAGAATTATTTAGAGAATATATATTTTCATCCAAACCCTAGATAGATACTATAAAAAAAAACAAAATACTTTCAGCTGTAATCACTATCAATTTTTGGTTTTGAACAACTTTTCATCCATGCACAAATATACACACTAGCAAGTAGAAAACCTTAATTCAACCTAGGTGATCAATAAGTGTTATTTCATTTATAATCTATTTG
This sequence comes from Torreya grandis, assembly GCA_037957365.1. Taxonomy (NCBI): domain Eukaryota; kingdom Viridiplantae; phylum Streptophyta; class Pinopsida; order Cupressales; family Taxaceae; genus Torreya; species Torreya grandis. Next base: position 3,556,650 of record JARHVA010000049.1, read on the forward strand.
TTTTAGTAAATTAAAAATGTTGTTTTTATCTTATAAATTCATAAAAAAATAGAATCTAAATATTCATTTTATTTAGAATAAATCATTCAAACCTAGTGTGCATCCACCAAGAAATGACAAAACTTAGTTTGGCTTGTATTTACAAAGAGAATTCTTAGATACTTTATAGTATTACTACTTAGGATATATATTTGATTTTTAATTTAATTAAATTCTATAAAATCATAATTTACATATTATATTCATTCATCTACACCCTAACAACTATAAAAAATAATTGTGTTTAGTTTGTATCTAGGAAAAGTAAAATTAGCAATGGAATCGATAAAATAGATTTTGTTTCCTTGTCTTGCATGCATTGAAAGGAATTGAAAAATACAAAAAAGAGAAATGATTCAATTTTAGTTTCAATTATTTATCATTATTTACTTTATTAGGAAATCATAGTTACTGCTCACATTATTTGTATAGGCTAGTATAAAATATATTGTATGTGTGAATAAAACTCTTGTAGATATCTATTGAGAGAGAATATTAAGGGAGGTTGAGAGATATCCTATGGAGAAGGAGTGATATTAGGGATTGAGGATGAATATTGAATCCTTGATTAAAGGAGGGATTCAAACTATATAATGTACTCCTCTCTTCAAATAATATAATTTCAAATATATTAAAGTACAAGTTGATTATCTATTCTATATGTAGTGGTATTCAGTGTTGATTGTGAGTAAATATAAAAAATATATATATTTGGTATCAGAACAAGAATTATTCATCACAATGAGAGTCTTGTGAATTTATGTATTTAAGTTATTTTTTTTCAATAAGTTATAAGTTATCTAAATGATGGTGTTAGATTCAAAGATGCCAAGCACAAATATATGATCATGCATATTTGTTTACACCAAATCAACTGAATCTTCTATTGCATTAGATTTTTTACCCAAGCAACACAACATAAAATGACATATAGCCTACATCAAAGGGAAAATAAGTTCAACACACTAGGTCCATTCTGATATTTTTCTCTAATCTTGCTCAACTTACATCGATTAACTTAGTGTTTAATATGCAAAGTTATTTGTGCATGTAAATGAAGAGTTATGTTCACATCTATTATGCATCTATAAATCTCCTTGCCTCATGATTCAATAAATATTCCTATCTTCATGGCTTCATGAGAATTCATGTGTAGTTACAATCTGATCAATGATCGACTATTGTAGATCTGCTTTTATCCTTTAGAATGTTGGCTCATACTATATAAATTCCCATGCATAGTCTTCAATAGTGAAAGGACAAGTTTACATGTCATAGATTCTCTCTTTTACATATTTTACTAAGTTAGTCTATTTTTTATAATTAATAGTTTTTCTTTGGCATCACTTTTATATGAGTCATGTCTATTTTATATTTATTTATTCTTATTTTTTATCAAATGTCTTATTTTCTATGTCAGAGTCAAAAAAAAAAGAAAAGAGTTGAAAAGTAAAAGTCATTTATTATTATTTATTGATTTTTATCTAGTTGAATATTAGAATTAGTTTTGAATAGTTAATGACATAAAAAAAAAAGTCATATATGCCAATAGTATTTATGTGTGAGTCTAAAGTATCAAAGCCATCTTTATAATAAACGAGTCAAAAAATTTGTAAATGGATGCATTTTTGGGGTAACTAACGTCCAATGTTGTTGTCTTGGTCATTCTTTAAAGATGGATATTCGACTAAAAAAATTTACTGGTTTTAACTTTCACACATGGCAAGTTAAAATTTAAATGTAACTAATGAACAAAAATTTATGGGGAATAGTTAGTGGAAAATAAACACAACCCATAAATATAAAGAAATTACTGGAATGGAATAAGAGAGATGATAAGGCCAAATTTATCTTTGGCCTTGCACTTTCAAATTCTGAATTATACTATGTAGATTTGGAAAAGTCATCCACTAAAATTTGGGACAATTTGAATAAGTTTTTTTGGTGTTAAAGTAGTTAATGTTGAATTTTCCTTAAAATTATGATTATTCAAATTAAAGATGAGTGAAGGAAGCACAATGTATAGTCATGTACATGAACACAGATCTCTCATGAGGCATCTAGAAAAAATCAAAGCTTTGATTGACGATGAAGATGCTAAGGCCAATCTATTAAAAACTTGTCTAAAAAAATATAACAATGTTGTATTCACTCTTGGTCAAATTCCATCACAATCTATAGAAGACATGATCTCAACTCTCCTAGTGGAAGAGAAAAGGATTTCAGAAGATGTGGAAGTAGAAACTATAATGTATTCAAAGAATCATAAAAAAAATAATAATAATGAAAAGAAAGAAGTTAAATGTTTCTACTGCAAGAAAAAGAGGCACACATCCTAGTTTTGTAAGATTCAAGCTAATGATATGCTCAAGAGAAAACTTAAAACAAATGAAGCTAATGTGGTCAATCAAAAAGAACCATCAAATGAGGAAGAAACAATAAATGAATAACCAACAAATAATGATAGTGGTTATAATTCAGAGGACTTTATGTACTAAGTGAATATCATTCAACTAGAGGACAGAGGAAATGAACGTTAGAGATTTCAGAGCCTCCCATCAGCCATAAATGATGAGTTCGCATAACATAGTTGTGGCTTATTTTTTATTTTTTATTGTGTGCTTGAAAATAATTAACACATGATACATACCTACTCAGTTATTGTAATAAGTGAACATCTTTGTATTTCCCCTTGAAGTAAAAATAGTGACGAGGACTCAAAATGTGCTATAACATCATGTGTATTTGATTGTTGGTTAACCACATGTAAAACCATCTAGTTGTTTGTAGGTTGATGGTAAATAGAGCGTAAAACAATCCTTTTTTTTAGGTTGGTGGTAAATTGAGTGTAAAACCATTATTTGTTTATAGGTTGGTGGTTAGCCGAGTGAAAAACCATCATTCGAGGTTGTTAATAGTTGCAGTACAAAATAAAGTTCTCTTCATGTTCGGACTAAGGGGGGAATGTTAGGATATCATAGTTAGTGCTCACATTATTTGTATAGGCTAGTGTAAAATATATTGTGTGTGAATAAAAATCTTATAGATATCTCTTGAGATAGAATATTAAGGGAGGTTAAGAGATGTCCTAGGGAGGAGTGATCTTAAGGATTGAGGATGAATATTGACTCCTTGAATAAAGGAGGGATTTAAACTATATAATTTACTCCTTTCTTCAAAAATATAATTTCAAATATATTAAAGTACAATTTGATTGTCTATTTTATATGTAGTGGTATTCGATGTTGATTGTGTGTAAATCTAAACCAGAAGTAATATAATTTTAGTCATTTCATTTCAATAAGTAATTAGTTTATATTTTAGTCAATTATTCATAAAATAACAAAAATAATAACATTGTCAAAAGCCTTGTCAAGCCAAGCACAAACAGTCTAAAAAATTGATTTAATATTACATCAAGTCCTTTCATTTTTTTATCAAGACAAGCTCATACACTTATACTTTACCTAGTATCCTTTGGATGACACTTTCTAAGATAACTATTTTTATAAATGAAGGTATTTTCCATAGGGTTAGAGAACATATTTATACAATTAACACATAGTTAGACATTAGTTTCGAATTGATAATTGATGATTTTCATGCTACATCAATCCCCCACCTCATTGTTGATGCTCTTAGTGATATAGAGGAGCAAGAGAAAATATTAGATCCACCAATAATTATCCTACCTTAGAACATACGTCACTAATTTAACATCATTCAAGCCTAGATCTTCACCTCCACTCCCCATTTTTCTCATTAGGCCTAGCCTTGTCATATTTCATTCACATTTATGGATAACATTGATTGGGTGTAGTCAGCTCGATACATTTTATATCATCCATCAAGTCATTAATCCAAAACATCCTCACTTCAAAGGTCTTATTATTGATTAGGATCTTCATCTCCTTATTATCTCAAGCACTGAAGGACCTAGGAGTTCTATTTCCACACAGCTAGATCCTCTTAATGAGAAATGTGACATTGCAGAAGTATTTTGATTCCATCATAAGAATCCATTACCATTATCCATTCCTTATCCCATTCCACCAAACAACCAATCTAACCCATAGTATTACCCATCACCAATTATGTTATGTTGGTTACCTTACCCTGACCTTAGGGAGTCAAGTGCACAGTTTAACATGTATTTTTCAAATACACATAGTAGCATATACATGTTTTTATCATCAAATCATGAATTTTATTGCAACATATAACATTAATTTAAAACATGTTATTCATTATGTATTTTCTTAGATTCCATATAAATTAATTAAATAATATCCCTCTCATGCTTTACCTCTTTCTCTTAATCTAAATTCATGCTATCCTATATTTTATCATTAATTTTCTCCTATACTCTTTATTAACTCTTTAATGATTTGGGAACAAGAGAGTGCCTATATCATGCATTTATACCCAAATGATGTCTTACCACCCATTCTTTATCCTCTTAATGGGAACATCATGGCCCTTGTCTTTGACCTTGATGTCGAAACCAACCATGCTAAAATGTGAGATTATGGTAGAGCACATCTAGAAAATATTTATTCCTTTCTATATATTTCTTGAGATAAACTTAAGAAATCAACTTCTACTAGTCTTTTTAATGTTGTTTCTACCATTACATTTATCCCTATTTATACACCTTTATGTCTTGACCTAGGAACATCTATCAATTTCCCTTAATTATTAATGCCTATGCCTACTCACACTACCTACATCCCACCTATTACCATAACCAATGCTTCCCTTTATCAAGCCCTTATTATCTTGCAAGCCAAGCTAACCAATACAGAGCAAACTATTTATCATGCTAACCCTTAGATTATGGTACCTTATTGCATAAGCCTTTGGCTCCTCAAATTGCATCCTATCCTATTACAAATGGATTTATGTCTCCTAAGATTCCTCTTTATGAATGCAAAGGTGATCTTGAACAAAATTTACGTGCCTTCCATGCAAATTATCTAGATTATGCAAATAATGATAGATTGTTAACTAATATATTTCCATGAAGTCTCAAGGATTATGATCTTAGATGGTTATATGATCTTCATCTATAATCAAGCACAACTATTAATCCTTTGTAAAATCAAATTTAAAAACATTTTTCTATCAATATTGGTGAGAAATTATTGTATGCTCAAATTTCAAAGATCAAATAAAGTCCAAATAAGATACCTATTGAGTATGTTCTAAGATACAAAACTATACTTTCCAAGATGACAAATCAAATGGCTAATAATGAGCTTCAAGATATTTTTACTCAAAGCTTTCTTACTCCTCTTCAAGAGTCTATCATGTTTGATAAGTTCAAATTCTTTGATGAAATATACCATACATAAAAAGAGTGTGAGGTTAAATTTATTACATTAAATAAGCACAATTATAGCTCTAATGCTACTTTTACTTCAACAATCAAGTTTCAAAGAAATTTTAATTATAAGAGCATAGCTAGTGATAGAAAAAATGAGGCTAAAATTACAGTAAGTGTTATATCATGGCCACCACCTAGGCTTAAAATACAAGCTTCAAGGAGGAAATTCTCAATATTTTCTTCACCTCTTCATATATACAACAAAATCTACTTGAATGTCATTTTATTACACTTTTTCTATCATTGGGGATAAATCTATCTAGACCTCAATCTAGAAGCTTTGATGCGAATGCATTTTGTGATTATCATAGATGTGTTGGGAGTTATACTAATAGATGTATGAAGTCAAGACAAAAATTCAAGACCTCATTGATGAGAATATTATTGGTATTGGTACACCTAATGAAGAATCTAGGCCATAAGCAAATGACAATTCAAAGCTAAAAACATATAAAAAACCATTTCCAAATCAAGTTGCACAAGATAACAAATAAAATTCTGATGTACAATATGCATATAAAACCCATTCTTCTCCATCTTCATATGGACATTCACTTGATAGCATCATTGGTACAATTACAAGTAAGTTAACATCACATCCATATATTACATTTGATGATTCATAAATTATTGATGATGATTCTAGTAGATAAGCATTATTAAATAGGGAATATGTTAGTTTTCAACAAATCCATAGTGTCATGATAGTCAATGGATCAAAGAGAATGTGTGCACCATAACACTTCTACATTATCTTGGCTATAAGGAGCAAGACATACAACATACATCTAGATTTGTGAAAGCATTTTATGGTCATACATAAGATAATTTTAGACATATAGTATTTCATCTATAAGTGGCATATCTCATATTTTACACTCTTTTATTAGTATTACCAAGAATAGATGTATTTGATATGTTATTAGGGAGGCTTTGGTTACAAAAAATAAGAGTATTTCCTTCTATAGTTCAAAATTTTAAAGTATATTCATGACAATCAAATGGTTAAAATTTTAGGCATTCAATATGAATATCCTATGGAAACAATGGTACCTACTCCTCTTCAAAAATAATTGGTTGGCGCAATTATTGAGAAAATTGGTAATAAATTAGTTTACACAATTATTCAAGATCATGATTTACATTCAAAAAAGCATATTACAAAATCTATTTTTGGACCAACTTATGAGCATGATCATATTTCAATTTCTTCAACCAATTATGAGCATGAAGATATTACCGTTTCTCCATCTCTTCTTGAACATAATATGATTACATATGTAAATGATGATTTGGCCAAACAAAGAAATATAGCTACTCCTAAGCACAAATTGGCACATAATGTAGGGGTTTTATCTAACACATAATCACATGTTCTTTAGAAGGATCCTACATAGGCAGATATTTATACATCATGTCCTCCCATACATGACGATACAATTTGTGATAGATATATGGTTAATGATTTAGAGGTTTATTTTACAACACATAGTTCTTCAGATTCAGAGGGTTATTTTACAACACATGATTCTTCTTCAGACTAAGGAACTTCTACATTTAACACATTATCTTCTTCATAAGAGTTTGTTTCTTATTATCAAGGGTTTGGATACTTATATGAGCACCCTATTGATGAGATCATTGGCTGGACCCATGGTTAGGACGAAGGCCTTAAGTGGTTTCCTTGCATAGTACCTAATTATACATAACTTCCCTTTACTTTTTTTGGGTGAATATTTTGTCACCAACTGACTGACGACAAAATGGTTACATCAACCACAGCATAAGGAGATTTATGCAGCAAAATAGGTGTGGTGACCACATCCAGAATGAGATAAATATCTCTTCTCAACAAGGGGAGGTTCACTATACACACACACACATATGTATGTATGTATGTATGTATGTATGTGTATATATATATATATATATATATATATATATATATATATATATATATATATATATATATATATATATATATATATATATATATATATATATATATATATATATATATATAAGTTGAAAATACACACAAAGGTGAAATCATACCATCCATCTCTCTTTTTTCAGAGATGATGTTCACAAATTAGAGGAGAATTCCTGGGTAATTGCTGAAGGCATGGGGAGGTTCACTATAATATATATAAGTTGAAAATACAAACAAGGGTGAAATCATACCATCCATCTCTCTTTTTTCAGAGATGATGTTCACAAAATAGAGGAGAATTCCTGGGTAATTGCTGAAGGCATTTATCTTCTTTTAGAAATGATGTTTATAAAACTAGAGGAAGACTTCCTAGGTAGTAACTGTAACCACAAGAAACCCATGAAAGCATAAAGTCTTTCATTGCTTCTCTCACTGATTTAGGACCAAGTAACATAGTAAAACGAAGTGTAGCATAAAGTCTCCACTTCAACTACAACAAAATAAGAGATTACAAAGGATAATCATAGTTGAAAGTCTCTCCAATATCCTTTGCAGTAAAACACAAAACACACAATAAACTAAAGACAATTATGGTAGCACAAAGTCTCCCACAGTTAGCTTCAAGACACCTTCCAGGTTATTTCCACTAGTTCTACTTATTTTATTAAATGGACAAGATTGTATTTAGGAAAAAAGACATAAGAATAATTTCCTAGATAATACAAGCTATTTTAACACAAAGTTTGAAAGGTCACTTGCTTTCTCATTTACTTGATAACATATGATTAACAATCTAAGCTCAAAGTCTCGGGAATGCCTTTCAATCTGGGCAGAGTTTCGTTTCTAATAATAGAGAGATCTCCCCTATACAAAAATGAGAGATTACAATATAAAGCATCGCCAAAAAGACTTGGGTGCTTGTTTTCATGAAAATGACCCATGCTAAATTAAATGCATTGAATATCTATGAAAGGGCCATGCTGGAATAGGTCATCAGCCTTGACTTTGGCATTCTGAATCATCTCAAATGTCTCCTCCTAAGCATGGGTTATCTGGTCTTCTTTATGATGCTTACATGGCTGTCTATTTGCCTTTACTTAATGCAAAAAAATAAGCCACACTTTTGAATGTTTGCTCTTTTTGATGTCCACTTGGTGGATTATTCCACCTACTAGAATAACTCTTTTGTAGATATTTCTGGACTTTTTGTAGTCGTTCCCTCCTTCCTTGCCACATTTTGTCTCTTCTTGGTGATCTAAGCTCTTGGAGCTATCTTCTCACTTTCATCTGGCTTCTTCGACTCTTTTCTTGGCTAGTCACTGAGTTTGTTTTCCGGTCTTTTGAAAATCAATGATTATTCTATTACCCTAAATTTGACATCTGTGGAGATGTCACTGGTCACTTGAACCACTTTGAACCTTTGAACCTTGAACTCTTTTGGTTCAAAGGTTCAATGGTTCAGCGGTTCAATGGTTTGGCAACTTAATGCTTTGTAAAGGGCCGCGTTCACTTGGTTTTCTTCTTCGATTGAACCATTTCTTTGAACTATTTGGTTGAACCTCTTTCTGGAATCTTCCACTTCATCCATTTGCTTGAAGCTTCCTCTTGAACTTTGAACTCTTTGAACCCTTTGAACCTTTGAACCTTTGAACCTTTCAAAGTTCAAGGTTTAATGGTTCAATGGTTCAAATCTATTTCTTTGAATCCTTTGAAGCTTCAAACTTTTTGGATCCTTTCATTCTCTAAGTCCATTGAACTCATTGAACTTATTGAACCTTTTGAAGTTCAAGGTTCAATGGTTCAATCTTAACTCTTTGAATCCTTTTATTCTTTAAGTCTATCGAAGCCGTTGAACCTTTAAACTTTGAAGGTGGGGTTCAATGGTTCAATGGTTCATTCCTATTGTTTGAAGCCCATCATTAAGTCTTTTGATTGAACCTCAGCATTGAACCATCCTCAAAACACTAAAGAAATGCTTTAAGTGTTTTGAACTTCCCTTTGAGAAAGCCCGCCTGTTGAACCTGTGACTTCCTTAGCTAAAAAGGCTTGAATATTTGAAAAACTTAACTGCTCAAAACATTTTAAAAGAAAGAAAGAGATCATTTTGGCCTGTAGAACCAAAATGATCGACATGTTGTCCATAAAAACAAGTGACAGATTTTGGGAACAATAGCTGGCTCCAGTTGGGGAACTTCCATCGATTGAAATTTTAAAATAATCAAAGGGAGTAGAATCCAGAATCTTAGTGCCTTCTATGCCATTGGGCTATGAGTCATGCTACCAAAAAAGAAAGGTGCCAAAAACAAATAAAAAACATAAAACAAAGAAATACTATACATATATACAAATGGACTTATTTGATACTTCAAGGATTGAAGTGCTTCAGATGCTGTCCACTGTGAGGCAGAGTAAATGGCATTCTATCTTGATATTTCAACAAGAAACTATTTTCACCATTTAAATGATGAATGGCAAATGGTCCTCTCCATAATGAATCCAATTTTTCATGCATTCCTTTTGGTTCTCTCCTCTTGTCCTACAACAAGACTTGATCTCCAACCTAAAAATCATGGATCCTTGCTTTCTAGTCGAAGAGTCTCTTCACCAGACTTTGATGTGCAACAATTCGGTCCACCACCATAGTTCATTGCTCATTAAGTTTATTTAAACACATGATCCTCTTATCGATGGAACTTTCAAAAGTTAAATCTTCTACTTCATTTTCCAACTTCAATGCTGGTAATTCTAGGGTGATTGGTATCTCTGCATTCAGACCATACATAAGTTGAAATGGGGACATACCTATTGCCCTCTTGGTTGTAATTTTGTCTACCCATAAAGTGTTAAGCAATGCTTTATGCCAGTTTTTTGATTATCATCTACCAACTTTATAATAATGGTCACTAGGTTCTTGTTGCTTGATTCTGCTTGACCATTTCCTTGCGGATAATAGTCAAAAGAGTGGGAGAGAATAATCCCATAATAGTAGCAAAACTGGGTAATCTCATGAGAAGAGAAACATTTTGCATTATTTGTTACAATCTTGGTTGGGACCCCAAACCTGGAAATGATGTTTTCTTTGAGGAAATTACATACTACTTCTAAAGTAGCATGCTTGATTGAAATGGCTTCCACCCACTTGGTAAAGTAGTTTGTGGCTATGAGGACATAATCATGTTCAGCACTCAAAGATGGATTTACAATGCCAATGAAATCAATTCCCCATTGCTGAAATGGCTCTTCTATCACCATAGGCTTGAGAGGTAACACCACCAACTTAGGTTTGCCAATGAACTGTTGACATAGCTCGCATCTACGTACCCAAGTGTATGAGTCTTGAAATAGAGTAAGCCAATAGTATCTGGCTCACAAAATCTTATGGGTAGTCACAGGTATAGAAAAATGTCCTCCACAAGCTAAATTGTGGAAGGACTCCAAAAGTTTGCTTTGCTACACTTTATCCATGTAGCGAAGGAATACCCCATCAAGGTTCCTCTTGTACAAACCATTGTCCCACAAGACAAAGTTGGCAGATTTCAACTTAAAAGTCCTCTTTTCTTTATGAGATAGGTGAGCAGGACACTCACGATAAGTAAGGAAATGAGCATTATTCAAATACCACTCATTCGTAGTGGTGACAAAGAGAACTGTAGGTGTGCCTTCAACCTCTATTTCTTCCTACCCTACTTATTCTGGTAAGTTATCAACAATTAATTAGCAGATACCCCTTCCCCATATAAGCTTTGTTGGTTTGATAATAAGATCAAACTCCTAGATTTTAGCAATCCAATTACCACTTTTAGTTCCAAACTCCTACTGAGTTAAAATAGACTTTACTATTATATCAGGAACCAAAGTAATAGTGTGTGAGTTCAAGATGTAAAAATGGAAGTGCTTTACCACCTTTACCACAACATAAGCATGCTTCTCCATGTTTGAATACTTCAACTCATGAGCTTTGAGAGGACAACTCATGAAAGTGGTCTTATGTTCATCTACTTCACCAAATTCCACTTGATTATATCCCAAAAAACCATCTAGCATTGATAACATCTCAGTGCCAGTCATTGTCTGCAGAAGCTAATCCATGATGGGTAGGGGATAATTGTCTTTTATAGATGACTGATTCAGATTTTTGAAATCAACACACAAGCAAATTTCTCCATTCTTCTTTCTCACAGGGACTATGTTCATAATCTAGGTGGAATGATGGATTGGGAAAATAATTCTCATATTTAGCATTTTTTGTATTTTAGAAAGAATAGTACCTGATATCTTGGGGTTGTATTGCCTTTGTTTTTGCTTGTGAGGCAATGACCCAACCTTGAGAGGAATTTCATGCTAGATTTCTTCAAGTCTGAGTGATTTTAGATCATCATAAGAGTATGTCAAAACATCAATGTAATGGCAAAGTAGTGTGATAAATTTGAGTTTTTCATCAGGGGTACAACAATTCCCAATGTTGACCATTTTGGGATTATCTTCTACGCTCAAATTTATTTGGTCAAAATCCTTGGAGGATTTTGAATCCATTTGTGGCTTCTTGATACACCTATCATGCTTATCGAATAGCTTTTCAAGAGAAACTAAGCCTTTGAGAATTTTATTCCCTTTGAGCAGGAGGAACTCTTCATCAATTTTTAAATTTGTTTCCAGAGCTGATTCCCATGATGGAGATTCACTGCCTTCAAAATGAAGCTTTTCAAAGCTGTCCACCTATTCCAGAAAAGAAATAATTTGGTTGTCACCATTAAATACCTACCAATGGTTGGCATTATTAGGTACACTTGGTCAAATACCAACTCGATAGTGTACCTGTCTTCTTTGAAATCTTGGTGAGGGACAAAGAGAGTTGCAAAGATGGCCAATGAATCTGGTCGACTATTGAATTATTTGGGCACGATAGGAATACTAAAATTATCAAAGTTTTCAATGTAATCCCACACTAGATTGTGATAATGTCACAATCTCTCATTCTTGGTTTGATATAGGTTCTTCACTTGACAAACCACTAGTTCAACGTCTCTTTTGGCATGAAGAAGTTTAACACCTTTATCTTGAGCAGCTTTTAATCTGATCAGCAGTGATTCATACTCAACAGTGTTATTAGTGTTACTGAACTACAACTTTTATGAATATGGAAAAATATCTCCTTGAGGAGATATCAAAACAACTCTAGCTCCAGAACCAGTATAAGAATTGTTGCCATCAAATTCAAGAATTTAGACATCATTAGAATCTGATCTTTTTTTAGATTTTTCTTCATCAGGAAGAAAAGATCATTTTTCATGTGTACTACGCCCTACGAATTCTTCTAATGTCTTATCTAAATTTTTTGGATTTTCATCTAGGGAATTTTCATCTACTAAAATAGGAACATCTTTAGTAGACAGAAAGTAATTACCCATTCTTGAAGACTCAAACATAATTTGAGCTTCAGGGGATGACGTTTGGGTGATAATGTACTTCAATTCCTTTTCAAGAAGTAGTCTTTGCATGATGCCCTTGATAGGAATCCTCATCTCAGATAGGTCCATGCTCAATTCTCCACCAATTTCCTTCCAAAATTTTTGCTCAAGCAGAATGTCGTAGGAGGCTGGAACGTCAACCACTAGGATTGTCATTTTAATTCTCTTATTTGGGAAGGCTATAAATGCAAATTGGGCATCTTTGATTTGTTTTAAAAGTATCACTTGTTTATTTTCCATGGAGAAACATCTCCTAAATGTTTTATTCAGTGTGAGACCAAGATATTCTGCCACCTTGGTGGGCATCACATTGTCAGAGGTGCCAGAATCTATAATGTAATTATTCAACTGATGACTGTTTATCAGCAGGGAAACATAAAATAGTTCTATCTTCTTAGGGGCAGTTGGAGGAGTGATGACAAGATTATTTTGGGTGGATGTGTTCTTTGGGGGACCAAGAATTACTTTCAAAATTTCTTGTCCTGTAGAGATGGTTTTGTTTTTGACACATTGATCTAACCTATCCAACTGCTCAGGGTTGGATTGCAAGAATTTACACTCAAACATTTGAATTTTGATCTTCTTAGCATGGTCAATTATATCAAATGACTGAAAAGAACTAGAAAGAGAGGAAAGAAGTCCATCATTCTAGGTTTTACTGGGTGTGGGACTGGTCTGTGAAATTGAAGAAGAAGGTGTAGGATTGTTTGAGGTACTTACTTTTTTATTGCTTACTGGGTCCTTTGATTAGAAAGGCAGAGAAATCCCTCATTTAACAATTAAAATTGCTGGTTGAGATTCTTCCCCTATTTTTCCCTTATCATCCTATTGATTTGACTGGTTCTGGGACCTGGTAAATATAGTGTATGATCCATCAAACGCTCCCCCCTTATTTCTAGCTTCATCCTGGTAATTCAGGAAACCAATGTTGGAGTCGCCAATTGATTCTTCTTGACCTTATGCAAAGAGATCAACATTTGGTTCAACTCAGGTTGGAAAAAAAAATTAGATTCAATTTCAAGATAACCAACTACTAAGTTAGCTGGTGCTACTTCAATGACAAGCTTCCTTGGTGGGGGAGGAAGGCAATTTGGTTTCCATTGATTTCTGGTAACATTGCCCTGATACGACTGGTTGGAAAACATCCTCCTTGGTATACCCCAATAAGAATGAGGAGCAGACATCTCTTGTACTATTTTCTTTTTTAGATTTAGCAATTTATTTGCTAGCTTTTGTACCATAAGATTAGTGGTGCCTGTAGAAGAATATTCAGAAGATGAAGAAGATTTACTTCTGTTAGGATCTCTTCTTATCTTTCCTACCAAGATAAGATCATCTTCAACCTCAGTGTCCAAAATTTGAGCTGTAGCAAGATCAATGTGGCCAGCCTACCTCAATAGGAAACTCACTTCAGGAAGCTAAGAATTGATGGAGAAGCATTTGAGATTCTTAGGTGTTAGCTGAGCAATTGTGGGAATCTTGTTCCTCAGCTTGTCAAATTTAACAATGAAGTCTCTCATGGGTTCATGAGGCTCCTTCTTCATTTACATAAGCTAGGCTAATAGGGCATGTGCATCTTTTGTAGGTTTGAATCCAGCCTCCAATTTGGCCTTGAGAGTGTTCCAGTCAGTCACTGTTTGGGCTTGCAGATGATAAAACCAGTCTGGAGCAGTACCTTGCAATGTTTCCACAAATAGTTTGACTACTATGTCTTCATATTCAACACCTATCACACCATAGGCTATGTAAACGGTTGTAATATGTTCATCAAGATGAACCTTCCCATCACCATAGAACTTGGGAATTTTTTTCTTGAACTATGGGGTAGTCCATGTAGAAGTGGGGTCAAATTTAGGGGACCAAAAGTATTACCCTAGGGGCCTTGAGCTGCCATGATTTGGCTATTGAAAAGAGGGATAATAAATCTCTGTGGGATATGTATGGACAAAGCTCTACTAGCAGAGGAAAGAGAAGATTTGCCTGGTATTGGGGACCTGACGTTTATAGGAGGAAAACTCCTGGTTTACTGAAGGCAAGATGGTGGAGGAAAAAGATCAAAATTACTTAGCTGCACCAACTCAAATACAAGGTCAACAATACCTTGAGCCCTCTAGCTTTGTGTGTACAATGGATCTACCAAAGTGTAAAATGAAAATGGAAAAGAACTGTAACTGATTCAATTTGAAGCTTGAAGCTACTTGTTCTTCCCCGGTAGAATTACCAAAAACTATTGGTGTGGAGCTGCTGGAAAAAGATCAAAATTACTCGTTCATCCTGAGAGGAGTCACCAAAAACTATTTGGTGAATATTTTGTCACCAGCTGACTGAAAACAAAATGGTTACATCAACCACAACATAAGGAGATTTATGCGGCAAAATGGGTGTGGTGACCATAGCCAGAATGAGATAAACCTCTCCTCTCAACAAGGGGAGGTTCCCTATAATTTATAGCATATATATATATATATATATATATATATATATATATATATATATATATATATATATATATATAATCTGAA
Organism: Torreya grandis; assembly: GCA_037957365.1. Taxonomy (NCBI): domain Eukaryota; kingdom Viridiplantae; phylum Streptophyta; class Pinopsida; order Cupressales; family Taxaceae; genus Torreya; species Torreya grandis. Next base: position 3,571,998 of record JARHVA010000049.1, read on the forward strand.
AATAGACACAGGGGTGAAATCATACCATCCATCTCTCTTTTTTTAGAGATGATGTTCACAAAATAGAGGATAATTCCTAGGTAATTGCTGAAGGCATTTCTCTTTTTTCAGAAATGATGTTTAGAAAACCAGAGGAAGACTTCCTACGTAGTAACTGTAACCACAAGAAACCCATGAAAGCACAAAGTCTTTCATTGCTTCTCTCACTGATTTAGGACCAGGTAACATAGTAGAATGAAGTGTAGCACAAACTCTCCACTTCAACTACAACAGAATTACAAAGGATAAACGTAGCTCAAAGTCTCTCCAATATCCTTTGCATTAAAACACAAAACACACAACAAACCAAAGAGAATTATGGTAGCACAAAGTCTCCCACAGTTGGCTTGAGGACACCTTCTAGGTTCCACTAGTTCTACTTATTTGATTAAATGGACAAGACTATATTTAGGAAAAAAGATATAAAAACAATTTCTTAGATAATACAAGCTATTTCAACACAAAGTCTGAAAGGTCACTTGATTTCTCATTCATTTGATAAAATATGATTAAAAATCTGAGCTCAAAGTCTCAGAAATGCCTTTCAATTTGGGTAGAGTTTCATTTCTAATAACAGAGAGATCTCCCCTATACAAAAATGAGAGATTACAATATAAAGCATCACCAAAAAGACTTGGGTGCTTGTTTTCATGAAAATGACCCATGCTGAATTAAATGCATTGAATATCTGTGAAAGGGCCATGCTGGAATAGGTCATCAACCTTGACTTTAGCATTATAAATCATCTCAAATGTCTCCTCCTAAGCATGGGTTATCTGGTCTTCTTTATGACGCTTACACGGCTGTCTATTCGCCTTTATTTAATGCAAAAAAATAGGTTGCACTTTTGAATGTTTGCTCTTTCTGATGTCCACCTGGTGGACTATTCCACCTACTAGAATAACTCTTCTATAGATATTTCTATACTTTCTATAGTTATTCCCTCTTTCCTTGCCACGTTTTGTCTCTTCCTAGTGATCTGAGTTCTTGGGGCTATCTTCTCGCTTTCAATTGGCTTCTTCAGCTCTTTTCTTGGTTGGCCACTAAGTTTGTTCTTAGGTCTTTTGAAAATCAATGGTTATTCCATTACCCTAAATTTGACATCCATAGGGATGTCACCAGTCACTTGAACCACTTTGAACTCTTTTAGTTCAAAGGTTCAATGGTTCAGTGGTTCAATGTTTTGTAAAGGGCTGCGTTCACTTGGTTTTCTTCTTTAGTTGAACCATTTATTTGAACCATTTGGTTGAACCTCTTTTTGGAATCTTCTGATTCATCCATTCACTTGAAGCTTCCACTCAAACTTTGAACTCTTTGAACCCTTTGAATATTTGAACCTTTGAACCTTTCGAATTTCAAGGTTCAATAGTTCAACGGTTTAGATCTATTTCTTTGAATCCTTTGAAGCTTCAAAATCTCTGGATCCTTTCATTCTCTAAGTCCTTTAAACTAGTTAAACTCGTTTAACCTTTGAACCTTTCAAAGTTCAAGGTTTAATGGTTCAATCTTAACTCTTTGAATCCTTTTATTCTTTAAGTCCGTCGAAGACATTGAACCTTTGAACTTGTTGAACCTTTGAAATTCGAAGGCAGGGTTCAATGGTTCATTCCAATTGTTTGAAGCCCACCGTTAAGTCTTTTGATTGAACCTCGGTATTGAACTATTCTCAAAACACTAAGGAAATGCCTTAAGTGTTTTGAACTTCCCTTTGAGAAAGCCCACCTGTTGAGATTGTGACTTCCTTAGCTAAAAAGGCTTGAATATTTGAAAAACTTAACTGCTCAGAACATTTTGAAAGAAAGAAAGAGATCATTTTGGCCTATAGGACCAAAATGATTGGCATGTTGTCCACAAACACAAGTGACGGATTTTAGGAACAACGACTTTTTTTCTTCCCATTCTAGACCTTTTCAATTTGTTAATCTAGCCCTTGGATCTATTTTGCATTGTGGGGGAATTTCACTTGCCTTCATCCTTACCTTTCTTTGCTTTCACATTATATTGAGGGTTGTTCTACTATCCCCCTCCTTCATACATTTCACAAATTTGTTACTTATCATGTCTTTCCATGTTTTTCCGAATTTCACTTATGGATGCTTTACTTTCTTAAATACGGTAAAAATACAAAAACAATCATATATAATTAAAAACCAAAAAAACATGTATACATAATTTCATGTTGTTGGATTTTCTCTTTTCACATGTAATTTATATTTATGTTTAGTACATACATATTTTATTCCATTTTCAATACATAATTCTTCTAACAAGGTATCTGAGCATGCAATAGGACACATTTATACATAAAAAATTAATATTAATACATATAAAAACCTAATCTGATTGAAAAATCTTACATAGAGTCAATCAGAACAAAACTAAACCAATTGGACAATGATGTATTGTATCCCTATCATCTACTATGTTCTTGTCCTTGTGCATTTTACATCATTGATTTGAACTAAAATGAAGTCACATGAACTTCTACAACTTATGATCACAAAGCTAAACATATAATCATATATCAATCTGTCATGACCTCATATTTTATGCATTATTTTCTCCTTTGAGAGATTATGTCAATGTTTAGTTGGATACTATTTGACATTCTAATTTATTGCAATAACTATTAATTTGATTCAGTAGATTATGTTAGTATTATCATTAACATCTTGGTGTGACTTATCTTTAAGATTATATGATGTTGACATGATGATATCTTGGATGTTTTATATTGACATATTTAATATTCAATTCAGTTCAAAATTTACTTTAACATAATGAATATTTGTATCTCGTTCAGATACTATTGATGTCTTATTTTGGTGATTACATGAACATGGTAATGAGATAAATTGGTAGTGGATTTTGAAAATAATGGATGTGAGGGTGATAAAGAATTGGAATAGAATTGACCATTAATCTAAGCCATGATTGATTTCGATCTTTTATTTTTGTCATTTTTTTTGTCTGAGTGGTCCTTTCATTATTTTCATCATTCTTCATTTTTATCTTGTAAAAACTTGGTTTAGTCTTCATAACGTAGTTAATTCTTGTATTTATGATCAAATTAAATTCTCATATTAGTTTGCCTCATTTTACTTTGTCATTAAAGTTTGTCTTAGGCAAGGTCCTTGGCTACGTTATTTTCATTTTGATTGGTTGAGTTGTCTTTCATAGTCAATCCCTTCGTTAGCACTATGTTTGGTGTTCACATTATTGCTATTATTTTTGTGAGTTGTTTGCTTCTCTGTTACTTGTGAAGGTAAGCCATGGGTCTGCTTTATTTCATGGTGGTCATATTTTTTATGTCTAGGGGTCTTAACCCTTTGAAAAGGAGGACTATGACTAGACCATGTGTGATAATTAGTTGTTTTGTTGAGAAAGAGGGGTTGAAATTAATGTAAAATTAGGTCATGATGGCTCAATATTTGAAGTCATTGGCCATCAATTAGCTTTTCTTGGACTATTTTGGTCATTTTGGGTTTTGTGAAGAAAATTCAACCCAACCCTAGGTCAATGCTACTAATTATTTTGAGAAAGCCATGGAAGTGGGGTTGATTTGGTTTGAGAGTTATTTGGCCATTTTTGATTGTTTCATTTTATATGAGACTTGAGGAAGTTGTGGGGAAAATGGTTGTTGTGCTAGCCCATGATCTTAGACATTCATGAAGGGAATGTAAATGGTGGCAGTCTTTAGTGGTAACCATGGGAGTTCATTTGATCTTAGATGGGGTGAAAGAGAGAAAAGATGAGCATAAATAAAAGGATTTTCTCCAAAAATACCATGATTTATTGCATTTTTTATGTTTTAGAAGTAAGTGGCTTATGGCTTGTTATTTTCAGTCATGCATAGTGGTTTTTAGCTTGAACTTTGCATAGCAGGTGAAATGAGAAGTCGATTAACTTCTTATTAGATATACATTACAATTTTAAAGCATTGGAAGCATGATTGAGATGGGTTTTTGTTATTTTGTTATTGAATTAAAAAAAAAAAAACTCTATGTCTTATGTGATTTGATTGGGTGTTCTTTGTAGTAAGTTTTTTGGTTATTACATGGATTTAATATGTTAAGATATGGGTATCCCTGATGAGACTATTTGAATGTTTCAAAAAATAATTTTTGAGGTTATATTGGGTTGAATACAGCCAATTTTTATTTAATATGGGTGGTTATTTATATTTAGTTGTGTGGGACATTGAACCTTGAGTGCATATCATTTATAGTTGCAGTTTGGTTGTTTGGGTAAAACCTTGGTAATTTTATGAAAGTTTGTTTTTAGTTTATTCAATCTGTGGAAGATTACTTGATTGATTTAATTTAATTTTATTTATGGCAATTTGATTTGTTATGTGTATCTTTTTAGAGTCAGCTATGAAACTCGACTAATGTTTATTTTGGTAGAGGTTCATTTATTGGAAGTTATGGGTTTTATTTATGATCCTAACTATATATGTTTGTGTTTTTGAATTTTGTAACTCTGATATTTGAAGTGGTAATATGCAACATTTAACTTGGGTTTTATAGAATATCTCTATTGTTATTTTTGATGCCATTTTGTTGTGAAACATGTGAATTCGATTTTGGGTAACTAGGTTTTGAGATTTGATCATATTTGGAACTGTGACTATGCATTTATGTCATTATTTAGATGAATGTTTCAATTAATATGGAATTTGTGGTTATTACATCGACTCTTAGTTTCATTTCTAGTATCAGAGTTATATGTGAGCTGTGTTTTTGAACTCTTTTTAGTATCATTGTTTTGACAATCGATTGAAGGTAAAAGTAAGTGTGGGTTGTTTAAAACACTTCAAAATAATAAAGATACTTGAATATAAGTATCATAAGATTGAGGTTGATAGATTCAATAGATATTTATTGATCCATGAAGTTCAATCTTAATTAGTCATATGTTGGGTAGTAGTATTTGAAATTATCTACTAGTATTTGTCCCTTCCAAGGATGTTATTTTTATGTTCTTTGATTTGAATTCATTTTTAGAATTATTGTTTGCTAGGGTGATTATTGTGGCTTGATGTTATTCATCTTATTTGAGTCAGCTCATAAATCTTTAATCATTTTCTTTTACCTTCTTATTCCATACATGTTTCTTAACTTTACATCTAATTCATGAATGGGGTGGCTATGGCCACTAATGAAGGGTTCATTGGGTTGGAAGGGTGGGATTATTTCCTTGCTGTCAAGGTGTTTCAGAGGTGTATTGGATTATTTAGTGGTTTTTATTTATAGTTATTAAAGATATTATCTGGAAATGTAATGTTTACTTTGTAAAAAATGTAGTTACACTATAGGTATGTTGTCTGTTCTTAAAGGTGAGCAAGGTTCAAAACTTCTTTATAATAATGTTGAATTATAGTGGTTATGATTCAAATACCAGTTTTATGAAGTATTATTTAATTAGTTATTTTAAAATAAAAATTTATGAGTTCATAGTTATTAAACAATAATTGGTAAATCTAATCTATTAGTTTGAATAGAATATGTTCTAATTTATATTACAAGAATTATGGTAGTAACTCACCAATGAATATAAGTAATAACTAGTTTTGGAATGGATTTAATTTGGTTGCCTAGCAATGAAAACTTGTTGATAAGGCTTAAGCATTTACATATATGTGGGTGATATTTTCATGTTTTGGTGTCAACTCCTTTGATGATGAAAGACCATTTGACTGTTAACTATTAAAAATATATATTAAGGTTATCATGATAAACAGATAACTATATGTGCAATGTTTTTTCAAAATTTATTATGTTTAATGATATTTGGAATTGTAGCAAGTTCTAGTCAAACTTTTTAAAATATTGATATGAAAGAAGCCTATGATCTTACCTCTTTATAATTAATTTTTTGGGTGGTTGTGAATAAATTGGTTGTAACATTATTTCAATATAATTAATAGTGATGAGTTTATTGTAAATATCATGGTTATTTACTAAGCCTCGACTTTCATAAGTCTTTACAAGCATGTTTTTATATGTATTAGGTTTAATATTTTTGGGTGAAGAATAATGTTGTATCTATAGAAATATGTTGGGATAAATTTTTCCTTTGATTTTATTTTCTACATTCATTGTAAATCAATTGAATTACCAAGAATGAAATCAACTTAGTAGACATTTATGACTTTTGTCAAATTTATAGGAAATTGTTATTAACTTCATAATAACATGAATATCAAATGAATAAATGGCTAAGTGATTACCTTGTGGATAGAAATAAATATTTTTACTTCATTGATTATCATTTGTTAATAGATACGTTGAGGTTTATTTTACTATTACATATCTTAAGAAATATCCTGTAGCAGTGTAAGAATTCTTGAGAATTTGAAATTTATTTTCATGCATAAGTTTAAAAAGCATAGTTATTGAAACATCACTTTATTTTTACATTTTCCATTGCATTATTGATAATCAATAGACTTTTATTAATCTATGATTAGTGTGAATAATGTGCAAGTGTAATTTGATATCAACCACATGACAAGTGGGGAATATACATTGATTATTTGCTATGTTGTACTTATGAGAATGTCAAGTTGTAATTTGATTTTGATTTTTTCTTTGGGATTTTATATAATTTAGTTTTGAACATCGAGATATGATCATAAGTGACATGAAAACCAATTTTGTGGTAATGTTCATCAATATTAAGAATCATTAATTCTCTAATGCCATTTGAATTGATTGTATTATTGAATGAGTGGTTAATATCATTAGTATGTGAAGTAAAGATATTAATATCATGATACTTGACCTTATATCATGAATAAGTGATTCAAGTGGGTAGCACTAGCCAAAAGTATTAGATTAGTCATAATATATAAATTATTTATTGTTTAGTTTTTATAATTTTGTATTGATTTTGGAAATAGCTTAAGGAGTAATCAGTTTTGTTGGTGTTGGTGCATTAAAATATGTATTTTAATGACTCTTCTTTTAATTTTTAAAATACACTCTTTATTTAAGTTGGAGTTTGAACTTCTAGTTGTATGTTTAGTATTCCTATTAAGGTTAGCAAGTTGTTCTTGTATGAACCTTTACCTAGGCTTTATTATATTGGTCTCAACACTTGGGTAAGTTAAGAGTTTTTAAATGGTCCTATTAGGAATACCATAAATAATGTACTTAGATTTAAGCTTATAAGTGTAAATTAAGTACACTGATACACCCAAATCTACATATCTCATCGAAATAATTATCTTCCTTATGGAATCCTTTAAGATTTTTAAACTCAGTTAAGTACCTTTGTTAAACCATAACATATTTATGGTCCTAATCACACTAGTAAGATATATTTTTTTCTTGAGCCATATTGGATTTTTTTTATAGATGCATGTGGATCTCAACATTCTAGTTTTTTTAGAATTTAACACAATCATATTTCAAGTTTAAGGCATATAATTCCATGATTTTGATGCTGGGCTAGATTTCTACCCAACAATATTGCTTAATTGGGGGCATCTCCTTAATCTACGTAAATCTTATTACAAGTTTTATTTATCTAAAACCTCTTTTTCCATGTTAACCTATAACAAAAATATATGTCTATTTTTCATTCATACTTTACATATACCATTGATGAAGAGATGATTCATACACTCTCATCATAATTTTTCTTAGATTTAATTTCTATCTTTAATCCCTTTCTTTTAACTCTGATTGTATTTCTTGTCACAGGGACTCTGCTTGTTTTTTGCTACCCTTGATCAATTCTTAGTTTTTATAGGTTCTCAAGCCTCCTTTCATGCATATAGTCCTCATTTATCTCTTGAAGACATGTCATATTTATCAACCTCTGAACTCTTTCCTCCTTGTATCCAACATCATCATCTCATACAGTTTTCATCACTTCACTCTTTTTTCTTGGTTCAAGCTTGTTCATTCTCACATGGGTCATATATCTAAAAGCCTAATTCATGATTCCATGGTTCTTGAATCCATAACTAGGATTCGTATGTAATTTAACCTTCCTATTTAAACTCTTATACAAATATAATCATAATACTCAATCTCCAAGCTATAAATCTTCAAAAAACCACTCCTTTGTTAAGACATAGTCTCTACGCTGCATAGTCTCTAGTAGGCCTCTTTTAGTATAAATATAGTAGGTTTGAACAATATACCAAGTTTATAGAAACAATATAAAAATTTTTAGATACCATTTATCCATTTATATCTTAACTTAAATTTTTATGAAATAAATATCAAGGGATACCTACTAACTCAATGCACCCTTCTCTCAATTAAGTCTCTTTAGGCCTATTTCTAGCACATAGTTCTAGTTACCATATTATATGGTTATTTAAAACCCAAAACATAATAAATATTATAAATCATGTCAAATAAAATAATATTATATAGTTTCATTAATTTTAAGAGTGTAAACTCAAGTTATTCAATTTTCAATTTGAAAACCCTAGCCTTGGTGTACACAGGCCTGTGCAAGGCCAAGAGCTTACAAAATAGTCTAGAATGAGTTTAATACTATTAAAAAAACTCATAATACCTGGGTTAGGTATTTCATACCTCTTTTTACCTTTTAAAATATCTATTTTCTCATGAAAAATCCCCAAACGTCTCTAACAAGCAAGTTTGTAGAGTTTTGGTTACTATTCTAGGACTGTGTGAAAGTTTCAGTTGTATCTAACACTTTAATGGATATATTAGCCTAAAAAATGATAAATTAAATAAATTAAATATAATTTAATACCCTCCAATAATCTTAAAATAAATCACTCATTCACATTCAAAATTATGAATCAATTTGAAATTAATTGTCCTAATCAATATATTTACCAATCTTTCAATATCTATTATAATCTACAGATTAGTATAACAATCAGTATAATCAAGAATCCATTAAAAAATATTATAAACTAAGGATTTTTTAAACATACAACCAAAAATTAAAAAATAATTACATTTTGAATTAAACTCACAAGAACAACTTTGGTATCTTCTTTTTGGACTGTGTCAAATAGAGCTCTTGTAGCTTAAGTCATGTAAATGTCTAACTTGTAGATAAGTGACAAAATACATTATATTAAAATAAAAAAACAATAAAGGATTTTTTAACATACCAATAACCTCTTGTAAATGAAAAATACTTTATCCAAGCATTCTTTCATTCATTTATGTCATTCTTTATAGAATAACTACACACAAAATTCTCAAGGCAGGCAGGGTTCTTAAATCTTCATCTTTTCTTTTCTTTCTTGAGAATTTCTACCCCTATCTCCTCAAATTTATATCCTCATAATATAATACCAAAAAATATACTAATATTAATGCATTTATATCTTTTTTTCGTTCCAAACATGCAAGAGCTCCTTCTTTTTCCCAACTCCACATAGGGTGATAATTACAAATGCATGTTTCTTAGATTACATTGTTTTTCCATGTCATGCACGTTGAAAAAACATTAAAAATCAACCCTAGGACATATTATGACCCTTGAACAACCTACACTAACATTTTAACTTCACACATAACCAAAATACCACTCTAAGGCTAGTTACAAATTTCAAACCTTCAAATTCCCATTTTGGTGAGAAACTCCATATGAGCTAACAACATACAATATAAAGACTTATAAATATTAAAAAACTCCATAGAGTACCATAAAATACATTTCAAACTCAAAAAATACCAAAAATGGTTAAAATTAAACTCTTAGACACATTAACACCTCATGATGCCTTGTGATACTCTACATCCAGCTCCCTAAGTGGGAAAATCTGAGATCCTACTCAAATGAACTTTGTCCCAATTATTCCTTGCTTTACAATTATTTATCCTATGATGTTATAAGTTTATATTGATTATAATCCTCTTATATTTCTCATTTATTCTTAGTTGCTCCCTTTGTCTTTGTCTCTCTGCCTTCTCTTGCCTCTTTGCCAACTCATTTTTTATCTTCATGAAGTACATGATTTGCTACAACCTTTTATCTTATTCATATTATATATCCTCAATTTATAAATTCTCTTCATCATTTTATACCTCTAATGACTAGTTTTTATACTTAACTCTTGCTCTTATTACATAGCTTTCTTCCACATGTGTCATGGTTTGTTCAAGCACTCCTTTCTAGTCTATTTTCTTAACGTTACTTTCTCCTTTATCCTCATGATCTAATAGTTTATTATAAATTTATTATTCCTTCACCATTATCAATATATCATTTATATCCCCATTGTATTCCTCTTTATGATACTCCACCTTCTCATGGTGAGTCTTCTCATAACCTTGCTAAGCTTGAAATGACACCTTGCCAACTAATTTAAGTTCATCATAACACCACACTTCTCAAAATTTTCTCTTAATATCATCACACATAAATCCAATTAACTCAACTAAAACATTATCAATTGAATATATTTATTTCTTACCTTTCTCTTTCTTCATTTTCTTGTTCTTTTTCTCACCTGCTTGTAACTCTCATGTATGAGTGTTTGTTCTTCATCTCTTGGCATATTACTTGGACTAGTTATTGGGATAACACTGAAATATATTTTCTCTCTCAATGATAACCTAATATTACTATTTCCTTAGACCACCTTGGATTTATCTTTTCCTCCTCCAAACATGTTTTCTTCATCCAATCATCTACTTTATGAGGAATATAACTGTCCTCCTCTTTCCTTGACTTTATCATGAGCTCTTGTACATCCTTGATTATTTTTTCCATGTGATCATGGGGTTAATCCATCTATTTCATCTCCATACCTACACCATAATGTTTCGTACATGTTAAATTAAATTCATGAGACTTAATAGTCTCTTCAAGGATCTTGTTGTTCTTTCCACCGTCTCTTGCTCTTATATTATTATTACAAGCCTCTCTAGGCATCCATTTCATCCTATTAAGGTCTTTATCATGTAATTTTAACTTTTGATCTTCACTTTTAACATTATCTAACCATACTTGTTCCTTGATCAAATCATAAGATTTTATGCTCAACTTGTTCATAGTTTTTGGCTTACTTTGGCTTGCAGCTTGATTTGATTCATCTTATACCAATTCTTGTCCATATTTTTGCCAAAAAATAATTGTTTGTTTCTTATTTTCTAACCTTATGTGACCTATAATTTCACCTCCTTAAAGTGTTTCTATGGGAAACATTCTCCTTATCCTTGAAATCTTATTTTCTTCATCTTCTAATTCTACCTCTAGCTCTTTTATGACATCTCCTACCTTATTTTCACTTTGAATTAGGAACTCTAATAGGTCAACTTAATCCCCTTGCATCAATCCTCTCTATATCAATACCTCTTCCTCATTGGGATCTTTCATAGCTTGTACCATAAATTGTACTTGGGATCCACCTCAATATTGTGTCAAGCTAGAAACTCCATACTCTTCTTGTATCCACCCTTGCTACTCCATGATGTATGTTATCTTATCCATAAATATTTATCTCTTTTGAGACTCCATTTACTCATGAAAAGTTCTCATATCTTAAACCACTAATCTAAGATAGACTTTGTCCTCTTCTCCATTATTTATGGCATGCTCCAAAGCTGCCATCTCTATTTGTAATTGATCCCAACTCTTATACACAAATAGTTGGTCTTGTTTCTCATCTAATAACTCTTCATCACCTAAAATCTTATGTTCAAGATATTTGATTACTTAATGTAGTGTAAATTCAGATTTATGATTTTCATACCTCTTTTATCCATCTTTTTGATTCATTTTTATTTATTTTATGATTTTAATGAATCATCATTATTCTTTAATATCTCCTTCTGCAAACATCTCTCCTGTTTTAGGGTAACAAATCACTATATGTTTATACACTACTACCCAATCAACTTCTTTTTCAACAAAATCATGTTGTTCATGCTTGATATCCTTCATGCTTTCAAGTTTTGTGTCCTCAAAATGGAATTCTTCTTACTTCACTTTTGTACCTACATACACATATGATAATAAATCATTAAATTTAAAATATCAAGGCTTATTTTCCTCCATATTATCCTTCTTAGGTTGCATTACTAATGTCCTTAGATATTTCCTCTCATCATCCTCCATCATTATCTTATTCTCATCAATGTACTTTTCATCTTCCTCTTGTCTTCCAACCTATTCATCCATCATAATATTCTTCATCTTCTCCTTGAGATACCTACATAAAAACTTCTTTTTCTTCTCATTGTTTCTCATGACAATCTTTCTTCTTCTCTCCATGAGTATCTTTGTAGGCCACTTAACTCTCATTTTCCTCATCACCTAGTCATACAATTGGATTTTCTCTTCTCACATGAGCTTTACCAAAATAATTATCCTCCCTATATTTTGATCTATCTAACTCATCTCATTTTCAACAACCAACCCTTTTCACTTTGGGTCTTCTTTCCTCTTTCTGTTGTTGTGGTACTCTAACTCAACTAAGCCCTTCCTTAGTTTTGCCTTCTATATCTTCATCTTCTTTTAATCAAGTCTTTTTCACCTTGATTTAGTAAGTCTCTTTCACTTTGACTTGGTGTATCACCCTAGGTTTTATCCTCTAATTGGTCTATTGACACTCATGTCCAAGTATTTTCCACCTTGGAACTACTCCTATTCTTGGCATCTTTATTCTCTCTTATTAGGACTGCTCTTCTACCACAAACTCTTTATATCTCTCTTTTCCTCTTTCTCTAAACACTCTCAAACTTTCTTACATGTTCTATATACATGCCTTAAAAATTATCCTCATCTGTAACTTAACTTCATACAACCTCAAATAAAAACCTTTAATATTCAAAATCATAAACTATTTAAAGAGATTACCTGCTCTAATACCACTTGATGAAGAGTTGATTTATACACTCTCCTTATACTTTTTCATGGTTCTAATTTTTTATCTTTAATCCCTTTATTTAAACTCTAATTTGATTTCTTATCATAGGTACTTTTCTCATGTTTTGATACACTTGATCAATTATTATATTTTATAGGTTCTCAAGATTCCTTGTATTCATATAGTCCTCCTTTCTCTCTTGAATATATGTCATCTTTATCACCCTTTGTAGTCTTCCCTCCTTATCACCAACATCATCATCTTATATAATTTTCATCACTTCACTCTCTTTTCTTGGTTAAAGCTTATTCATTCTCTAATGGTTCTTAAATCCATAAATGGGATTCATATGTAATTTCACCTACCTATTTTAAATCCCACACACATCGAATCATATTACTCAATCTACAAGCTAGAACTCTCCAACAAACCACTCCTTCCTTAAGGCAATCTATAGTATCCCTCTTTTAGCATAAATCTAGTAGGTTTAAACAATATAACAAGTTTCAAAACAAAATAGACACATATTTAAATAGCATTTATCCCCTTACATCTTCACCTAAATTTTAAATACATAACTCTCAAGGGAGACCTACTAACTTAACACACCCTTTTGTTAATTAGGTCTCTTTAGGCCTATTTCAAGCACACTATTATAGATAGCATGCTATATGGCTAGTTACAACCTAAAACCTCATGAATATTATATATCATGTCAAATAACATTATATTACAAATTTTATTTAAATTTTAAGTGTGAAAACTCAATTTATTCAATTTTCAATTTGAAAACCCTACTCTTGGTGTACATAAGCCTCTACAAGGCTGAGAACTTAAAAAATGGTCTAGAATGAGTTTTATACAAGTTAAATAACTCCTAATACCTAGTTTAGGTTTTTCCTACATATATTAACCTTTTACAATATCTATTTTCTTATGAAAAAACCCCAAACATCTCCAACAAGAAAGTTTACATAGTTCTTGTTATGTTTCTGGGACTGTGTGAAAGTTTTAGTTGTATCTAACATTTTAATGAATCTCTAAATCTAAAAAAAGATAAAAAAAATCAATAAAATATTATTTATTACCATAAAATTGTATAAAAAATCTAAATTAAACTCACAATGATAAATTTTTTCTCTTCTTTTTGGGCCGAGTCAAACACAACTCTCACAACTTAAGTCATACAAACCTCTAACATGTAGATAAGTGACAAAAATATATTATATTCAAAGAATAAAAATAATGAAGGATTTTTTCACATAAAAATAACCTATGGGAACTAAAAATTACTATATCCAATCATTATTTCATTCATTTATGTAATTCTTTATACAATAACTACACACAAAATTCTTAAAGCAAGCAAGGTTCTTCTTAAATATTCATCTTTTCTTTTCTTTTGTTTATTGAGACTCTCTACCCCTGTCTCCTCCAATTCATCTTCTCCTCATACTCTAATACCACACACTCTACTTATATACATGTATTTGTATCTTCTTATCACACCAAACATTCAAGAAAACTCCTCCTTTTAGCCAACCCCACCTAGGGTGGCAGTTACAAATGCATGTTTCTTGGATTACATTGATTTTGCATGTCATGCACATTAAAAAACGATTAAAACTCACCCGTAGGACATATTATGACCCTTCACCAACCTACAAATTTTTTTTAACTTCACACAAAGTTAAAACACCACTCCAAGGCTAGTTACAAATTTTAAATTTTCAAATTTCCTTTTTGGCAGGAAACTTCATATGGGCTAACAACACACAATATAAAGACTCTTGATGACTATAAAAATCCATATAGGACCCTAAAATACCTCTCACACTCACACAAGACAAAAAATGGTCAGAATGAAACTCTTAAACACATTAACGCCTCATGCTTCCTTGTGATGCTTTGTATCAACCATGATGAATATGCTTTTTGTGAACATACACATAGATGCATATGCTCAAGCTATGCTAGTTTTGGTTTTTTATTCTTATCTCATTTACTTGTTTTAATTTCATCACATGACTCAAATTGTTTTCTTCTTGTGTGTGGCCCTTGGCTTGGTGTATGTTCACCATACACCCTATGGCTTGTATGGGATAATCATGCCTTGATTGTGTGGCTCTTGGCCTTATACATTTGTGTGAGATTAATATGTCCTTTGTATTTAAAAATTTAATCTTATGTGTGACATTTATACATTCTTTCTAACTCATTGAAAAATATTACATGTACCTTGTATGTGACATTTATGCCTTCTTGTGTGTCATTGCTTTACTTTGCTTACATGTTTGATATAAATATTGTGGTGACATGATTCCTATCATGCACTACTACGTATCTAATTATATACATATATGGTGCCATGATATATATCATGCACATACTACATATATGCTTCAAATGCTTAATATTTTTGATATGTTTACTATAAATATACAAGACTTACAAATTATTTACATGATTCATACAGTACTTCAATGATATATTTAATTACAATGATGTAATTCAATATATATATATTTTAATATGCTTCAATGTTACATATTTTTGAATTCTAATACAATTAAAATATTCACACGCTATTAGTTAATTACATCTTTCACAAATTCTCTCTATTTTTATTTTGAGACAAGTGATTTGCAAGAAAATTTTCCTCATCTCAAATATGGCATCAAAACATGCTTATCTCCAAGATTTCACAAGTAATATATTTCATATTTGATAATTTACAATATGGAAAATCATAATTTTTAGATTTTGGGTGCATTTAACTTACTTATACACTCCACTGTTATAGCTAATTGAGCACATATACACTTTGCAAAGACTGTTACAAGATTTTAATTTTTTTTTAAAAGATTAAATGAACACTTTATATAGAATAAATAACATGATATGTCTAAGCACTCTAAAAAAATTATGTTTCTCTTTTTGAAGCACCAAGTCTCAAGGATTTATAGTTTGAATCTAGATCTGTCTAAAATAATGTGATGCATATTTTGTAAGTGGACCATGTTTGAGCTTAGTGATGCTCCACACCTTTGTCACACTTTAGCAATCCATGTAATAATTCATACTTCTTATTTTTAGTGCAACAAGTGAGCCACATTTGAGCTTAGTGATTATCCACATCTTGGTTGTACTTTAGCGAACTGCTTTGTTGGTTTCCACTTCTTGAAAAATATTATTGAGTAATCTATGAAGGTTGAAGCATATAATATTTATAACCCAAACATAATCATTGATTATTAAAATTAAGACTCTATCACTCTCAATTAACCATAGATTCAACACTTCTCCACATACCTCAATAAGGGGGCATACACATATCCATGACAAAGACAAAGTGTATATACACACTAAGGTATCACATTTCCTTTACTCTAGTAATTTTATGCATCACTTAAATTAAAGTGGGGGGATTCAAACATTGAAATTTAATCAATAAATACTTGAAAATGATTTTCCTTGACGTCCTTATCTTTCTCGGTCAATTTTCCATTTTGATAACTCATAATCTCTAAGGAATCCTTCAAAGTCTCACAATTACTATGAATATCTACAAGACTTATTTGTTTTTTTACATATTCATTCATATTCAATATATACTTCACTATCACTCTGATTTTAGAAGCCTCTATCTCTATTGGACAAAAGCACATTATCATACAAGGGTGCACTACACCCTTATCTTGTAGTGAAATTTTTTCACATTGCTCTAATGGTCATACTTTATAAAATACACCCTTCATAATGACTCTACCATGCAAACCAATATGTTGGTTATCATAAATATTTCAATTATTCACCTATAAAATGACCTCAAGGCTCACACTTGAGATCCCTAGTTCTCTATCTATCACTTACTGATAAAATGCATATATTCTATGTTTTCAAAAGCATCTATATCTGAGTTAAGAGTGTTATTACAATTATGATGCAATACCATAGTCCTTGACCAATTAGAACATTATTTATTTTAGGTTAAGGGCATGATTTTTAAAGCATTCTAACCAAATATTGATAGATACATCTACATGATATTCCATATAGGGAGAACTACATCAACATAAGGTCTTCAGGTTATGTAGGCAACACTTAGTCAACAAGGAGTTTTTTGAGGATAACTCAAATATTCCCACATCACTGTTTTCCCCTTTTTCATTTGATCTCTTTTGTGTGCTTGTACATGACTAGGGAATCAAATCTACAGGTCTTATTCTCATAAAACTAAGCTCCACCTAAAAATAGTTCACCTACAAACATGGGCAAAGTCAAGCCCATATTTTCAAATCTAACATAGTCTATCTAGACAAAACTATAGTAATAAATAAAAATGCACTGAGACCTTATTTTCCTTATACATCCTTGTCCCAATATACAATGGATCTTTATTTTTTGACACATCTATGTTTGCAGGTCATTTCAAATAATCACAACTCACAAAAAGTGATTACAATCTAAATTAATCTATTTTTCAAGGACAAATATATAACCCTAGCCATAGTTTCGATTTTTAGTAATTTATAACTTCTATAAATTCTATAGATCTCTATTTTTACTATATTTTTCCTTATTTAACTTCGTAAATCATATTTCAATAGTTTACATTTCCAATTAGAGTTAATTAATTATTTAAGTTAATTAGTGTAAATACTACCTATCAAGAGGTTTCATAAATGAAAGTTTCATAGTAAATATATCAAGCCAACACATGTACAAAAGATGATATATTTATTCTAAGGATGCTATATTTATATTAAGTACCAATAAAAATAATGTAGGATGAGTTCCCCATGTTGTGGTGCAATAATTAGAGTGGATGCATTTGTATTAGATCGACCCAAGTTCAAGTCTCACTAGTAATCAAACCACCCGCATCGAGGGACATAAAATTCTTTTATTTAGAGAGTGGAGGCATGGGGAATGAAACCTAGTTGTGTTCCAAATCGAGTGTGGACCCACCAATCCCACAATTAACATGTATAAAAATATAATCATAGGAGGAGGTGGATTAGTCTAAGGAGAGAAAGGAACTCAAGTGGAGGACTCTCATGTAGGTGGATCAAATCACACCTATTCATTCTATCCATATTGAAATAATAAATGAATAAACACTCCTCACTTGAAAGGAGGAGTAATCAAACTAGTATCCACTACATATGACATGGGGGACACCCATTATGAATGCCCAAATGTGGTCTAACTACAAACATGTAGAATCTAAATACCCCATTAAGGGGGAGGGATGGAGAAAAATCCATGAGAGAAACTCCACTAATTTCATGATGTCATTATAGGGAAACCTTGTTATGGATGTCTAGTGGGATTTTAATCATAGTGTAAAGAGCATTCCCCCAGTGGTTAAAAATATCTTACATATGTTGAAACTCCAAAACAAATTTATTTTCTTGTCCTTGGATCTAAAAGAATATGGAGGTGAACACAAATTTTTTAGTATGTATAAAATTGTTGTGAGATAATTTTGTTATTAAAAATAGAAAAGTTCCTAAACTCTTAGAGATAAAAAAATATCTTTGTAGAAATATCAAATGAAAGTAATATAAATTGGTCATTAAGAATAATCTATGAATAAATAAATCCTCCATAATATGGGATTTAGATGAAAAGGCAAAAAAAATCTTTAAATCCACTTCCAAGCACATTTGGCATGCAATAAAATCAAGGATTTGATTTTTGAAGGTCTCTACATTGTTATAGGTAGGAAACTTGGGTAAGAAATCTCTATATGATGAAGTCCTTTGCCAAAAGACAATCTTTGATAAAATAAATACCATATAAAATGTGCTAATTTTGGATCAAGCTTAGCTTGCAAAATATGATTGAGATAAAAAAAATCCAAGTTATGGGTGAAGAATTCAACTTCCATTGGCTATTACATTTGTTAAGAGTTAAAGAAAAGGGGCTGAGAAATCTATAGAGAAACCTATGGGAATAATTTTTGAAAGGTGAATCAAAGTTACAATGCTTGTCTTTTCACCATGTATAAGGTAGATAAAGACCCAATTTGTGCATCATTACATAAGGTACAAGCTCTTAAATATGCATGATGGATGGAAAATTGGAGGAAACAAGCTTATATTTCTTCATCAAAATGGGCCATGGAGCCCAATCTCATGAATGAGTAATATCAAAAACAATATGAATATATTTCTTAAAGAGTTAAAGATATATCTAATACTTATAGTTTCTATAATTGACATTTTTCAATTGGCAATGATTGGAGACCATGCTAGTGTGCCCCTTACCTATGGGTAGGTTTTGAAAGTGAGAGTCTAAAAGTATACATATCAGGTCAACACATGGAACAAAAGTTCATAGTGTTATTTTAAACACAAATAATAATACCAAAGAGACAAATTATCCTAAAGAGGGAGACAAGTCCAAGTGGAGGGTTCCCATGCCAGTGGATCCAACACCACCCAATCATCTTGTCCATCCTAATAATTTAAAGTTTATTCCATCATAATAATTGAAAGGAATAAACACTCCCCATCTAAGGTGAATAGGAGTGATCACATCAACATCTAGTAGGAAATGAACATCCCCAAAATGATGTTTGGAGGGATTATATTCGTAGTGCAAGGAACAATCTAATAGTGATTAAACATGTCTCCGTTATGGTATAATTTTAAAGAAAATTTCTCCACTTGTCACTAGATTTGAAAGCATACATAGACGAGCATATATATTTTTTAATTTGTATAAAATTGTTGTGAAATAATATCGATGTTAAGAATAAAAACATTCCTAGACTCTTAGATTTGAAAAACAATAATAAATCTAAAGAAATTCTAAATGAAATCAATATAAATTTTCCACTAAGCATAATCTCTAAACAACGTGGGCCTTCAAGAGATGGGATCTAGATGAAAAACCAAAAATAAGTTTTGAATCCATTTCCAAATACTAGACACAATGCAAATCCAAAATAAATATTCGAAGGTCTTTGGTTTGTTATAGGCAAGATACATGGAGTACGCAATCAATATGTGGTGAATTCATTCTCTGAATGACAACACTTGATAAAATAAAAAACCATATAAAATTTGCTAACTTTAGCTCAAGATTAATGTACTAAATATAATTGAGACTTATGGATGAAGAATTAAACTTCCATTGGAAATTCATTTTGTTAAGTGCCAAAGATGTTGGGTTGAGAAATTAGTAAAAAAACACCAAGGGAATTATATTTTAAAAGGTATATCACAATTCTAATGCCATTAATTTTCATCAAGTATGAGATCTTGAATAAACTTGATGGAGAGAAAATCAAAGGTAATAAGCTTAAATTTCTTCTTCTACATAGGTCATAACACTAGTATATGTTGATGAGTTTGTGAAACTTTTTTTGTCAATTTTGTTTATGTGATCTTTGATGCAAGTTTTGTATAAAAACCCCTCTGGGTGAAAAAAAAATGCTATGGAATTTATTTTTCCTATATGGTTCTAAATTATCATTCTTAAATTTCCTTAATTAGTATATGCATTTCATGTATAGAATAAACTACTAAATCTAATATGAATTAAAGTATATAAATATAAAAGTTCTTTTCCATTTCTACCATATATAATATTTGTTTAAAATAAAAATCTTTCCAAATTCATTCACTATGTAATTCAATTACATGTTCATATACAACATTCATTATTTTCACAAATCAAAGTAACAACTATTTAAAATAAAGAGTTTAAGTTTCCATAAATCAACATTCTTATTAATATATTTATAAAAGTATAATCATCAAATCAATGTTTAATTCTGTTTAAATATCATAGTTACATCAATGTTCACAATTTACAAGTTTAAATCATTTCAAGTAATAAAAAATAAAATATAATTATATGTCCATAATATGCATGTAACACAAGAAGTATTCTCAATGGTAACACCGAGAACATAAGATATCATCACTAACTCTAAAATTTGTCTAAGAAGATGGGGAGCATCATCAGAGGTTGTACCTGCTTGAATTCTTAGCACACCTCTCATCCAAAAAGAGTGGCTTTAACCTTTACAAGAAAATAGATACAAATTAATATTAAATATAAAAGATACAATATATATAAGTTGATATTATAACTATCTATACACAACACATAGAAAATATGATAATGAATAGGAACAAGAAATGATACATTCCTAATGTATACAAAATTATGGAATAATACATTCTTACTAGATATACATACTTATATCCATCAGACTTAGGACTTGAATCCATATTATAACATTCAAATTTAGTAATCCAGTATGAATCATTAGGAATTTAATGATTTCTAAAACCACATAGGCCTACTCGTGGATATAATTTTCTCAAAATTTATAAAATTTGAACTTCTGTAGATAATTTTAGATATCTACACTCCAAATTTAAAGATGGTGTAAGAGTATAAAATGTAAAAAAATAATATCTAGTTTCTAAAACACTATTTAAAAAAAAATGGTTAAGTATAACTAGTCCAAACATATAACATTTGAAAAAGAACTATTTTTTAAGAAAATAGAGTAGATAGACTTCCGTGTGGTGCATCATTTTTTGAGAAGCATTTAATATTATTTGAAACACTTTGGTGAAAATTTAGATAAGATAATATAGTTTGTGACCTATTTTTTTAATGAATACATTTATTTTTATGAATTTTTCAAGTAAATAGATCTTAAAAACTAACAAAAAAATGGATAGCTATCTTGTGGTGCACCTAACTACCTCAATTTTTTTTTAATGAATATGTGTATAATTAGGCCTAGTTTGTGACCAAATAATTTTTTTTTCACTTGGATCAATGAAAACAAATTACATGACCATGTATAGGCATGTATATTTGCAACATGTAGTGGCCTAAAAAAAGTATAGTTAGAAATCAACATAGTTTAAAATCTTAAATTAGTCTAAAAATTATAAAAATAATAGTTTTGGAAAGAGGAGAGTGTACTCATCATGATGGTATTAAGTTTTTGAATTTTACCATTCAAATTCATAGTGTATTTGGTGATCAAAATTAAATTTTGTTATTTTTTAGAAAAACTCTTAGACTTAGCTATAAATTGATAGATCCAGGCCTTTGGCTCAGGAATCCAAGCCATTCCTAAGCCAAAAGGCTTGGTTTTTAAATTCAAATTCGAATAGCATGATCACATTAATAATGTGATCATGTTAGTTACGTGACTATGTTAATAACATGATTGTGTTAGTATGAAGTTTCATTAGTAAATATAAGAAATTAGAGTTACTTTACATCTGATACAGTTGGTCTTATAGATGCACACCTTATGATTTGGAATATAGTTTTTCAAAATCTAATCCGGTTAGTACTTATGCATTTTCATGGTCTAAGCATTGAACCTAGGGATTTTACGACATAACTTTTGCAATTGATGTCTATTTATGGTAAACATATAATCATTTTTAAGGTTTTTGTGCCTTCTGAATTGCTTCTTAGTATTTATAAGAGCCCTAGGTTTGTCAAAATTTAAGTTTAAAAACCAATCAATTTGAACTTGATCCAAAGTGGTACGATTAGGGTAGCATATGTCACATTGATGACCTGCACATATCAAATGACCACTTTGTGTTAATTTCATTTGTTCATCATCCCTCCCTCATACTTGTTAATAGGACTTGTTATGTTGTAAATATCCATTTGTGATAGTTAATTTTATTATTGAATGAATTGGATGATCTTCCAAATTTATAGTCAAGTAACACAAGTATTAGCACAAAATAGAGTTTGAATTTTAGTTCATTAAAATATCTTTATTGTGAAGCTAACTAGATAAAACTTTATTCAGTTCCACCTTTGGTAGCTTGGTTGAAAGGATAAAAATTAAATAAAAATATCTTGTACAATTTTCTAATTTTGAGAAGATTTGAATCTATTCAAAGTTATTTGGTGTTTCCCATTCATGTATGACTTTAATCTTGGTCAAGTTCACACATGTACTCCTTATGTGTAATGTATCCTAAATATTTCATCTCTTGCATGAAAAATGAAAATTTATTCATGTTATAATAAAAATGTGTTTCTACAAAATGTGAAACACTAGTTCAATAGGGTGTAAATGTTCATCCCATGTTTTCTAAAGATTATGATGTCATCAAGGTAGATTAATAAATGACATAGTTAAAAGGCTTGAGGATGCCATTCAACATCTCAATGAATGAATTCATTACATGAGTTAACCTAAAAGGCACAACTAACTAGTCAATCAATCCTTCCTTTGTTTTTAAGACTATATTCCAAATGTTTAGAGGTTCAACATGAATATGATGATACCCAAACTTAATATAAATTTTGTAAAAGAATTTTATACCATGGATATGGCATAAAAATTCCTTAATATTTAGATGAGGATAGTAGTTATTCACTTTAATGTTGTTAATATTTTTTAATTGATTCACAACCTCATGTCCCATCCTTATTTGGTGCAAGCACAATTGGACTTCTATAAGGCAATAGTTTGGGCATGATGTGTCCATTATCTATGACTTCATGGATCTACCATTTGATCTATACATTATCTAAAAATGATATGTTGTATAAAGAAGTTTAAGTATAGGTAGGTAAGGGATCAAATCAATATTATTGTTTGGTGTATAGTATGTAGGAACCTATTTAGGTGACTGAAAGATATCTTTGTATTCATATAGTTTATGGTTCAATTATTTTGTCTTTTTTATTGTTGGAAAAATCAAAATATGATATGGTTCCTCAGGATGCTATTACATTTACTTCTTACCATCAAGAATATACTTATTACTAGAATTGACAAGATTCTTGTACTTCTTGGCACTAATGATTGAAAGTTTATGAACTAAATACGATATATGATATTTTAGATAATGAAAATCTATCAAAAAATTTCAAGGTTTTACTTCATAGACTACATGACAATGGTAAATATGTGGTTGACCACATGTAAAACATCACACACCTCTAATGGTGAGATGTCATAAAGGATTGCACATTTTAAAAGTTTTAAATTGTACACCAAGTAACACTACTAGGTGATCCATTTCTCAAGGCCCACACTAGACCATACACTAACTTATCGTTAGGATGATGCATCAATTTCAATTTCAAAATTTGAAACTATGCTTTAGGAAAAATTAAATTATTCTAACTTCCATTGGAAATGATGAAGTGTATTGGCTCACCATTGATCTATATTTGTTAATGAAATAATATTTTTAATTCATATAATTTATTGTTGGGGGAAGTATAAATATTTTTAGTAGCGACCATATCATTGGGTTCATAATCTATTATCTACTTACCTTTTTATAGTTCTAGATAACTTGTACCCACTTCTCGAGCTATGCAATAGAGAGATCATATTATGACACTCTTAATTATATTGAATAGTGAAGTTATGAATTAAGCACCACTTTCCAATCTTAGACTACTTGTTCTATCATTTGAAAATTATTTTCCACTCTCTGGTATAATGATTCAATCAATAGACATAGAAATAGAAGGATTTTAATGTAATTATTCAGATCATAAAATGTCATCATATGGAAAACATTGATAAGTTTCAAGAAATCACATAGCTTGGTGATCCTCATATTTACTACCCATTTTTGGTGATATGGTTGTTTTACTTAATTCTCTTTTTTTGGTGGATCTTCAATTGTGAATTACATCATTTCTAATAGGCACATATTTTTTCATAGGTGTTAAATATTTATGTTTCAAATTTGCCTCCACACCATTTTGATCACTATGTTTTATATTTTATGCTAGCACTCAACTCTCCTCTTGTAGCTCCTAACATTTTAAAAACCCAATAAAATATTACCATCAAAGTATCAGATGGAGTGATTAAAGATGAAGAGGGATGATGAGTAATTGAGTAGAGATGATGAGGGAGTCAATAAGGATGATGAGGGATGGTGAGGGTTAATGAGGGAGTGACCAGGGAGGATGAGGGAGTGATTAAGGATGATGAAGGATGGTGAGGGTTAATGAGGGAGTGATTAGTGGCAATGAGGGATGAGGAAGGAGTGATTAGAGATGATGAGGGATGATGAATCCGTGATTAGGATGATGAGGGATGGTGAGGGTCAATGATGGAATGATTAGGGATGATGAGGGAACAATTATAAATGATGAAGAATGGTGATGGTCAATAAGGGAGTGATTAGGGATGATGAAGGATGAGGAGGGAATGATTATGGATGATTAAGTGGTGATTAAAGATAATGAGGGAGCGATTAGGGATGATGAGGGATGTTGAGAGCCAATAAGGGAATGATTAAGGATGATTAGGTAGTGATTAAAGATGATGAGGGATGGTGAGTGTCAATGAGGGAGTGATTAGAGATGATGAGGGATGAGGAATGAGTGATTAGAGATGATGAAGGATAGTGAGGGTCAATGAGGGAGTAATCAAGAATGATAAGGGAGTGATTAGAGATGATGAGGGGTAGTAAGGGTTAATAAGAGAGCGGTTAGGGACAATGAGGAATGAGGAGAGAGTGATTAGGGATGATGAGGAAAGAGTAAGAAATGATTAGGGATGAGGGAGGGATGATAAAAAGTGAAAATTAACACAAAGTAGTTGTTTGACATGTGCATGCCATCAATGTGACCTATTCCACCTCAATCAAACCCTCATTGATCAATTTCAAAGTGAGTGGTTTGTAAACTTCAATTTTGACAAACTTAAGACTCTTAGAAATACTAGGAAGTAATCCAGAAGGCACACAAACCTAAAAAAAGACTACATGTTTATCAAAACATAAATTACAAAATTTATGCCTTAAGATCTCTAGGTTCAATACTTAGACCTTAAAAATTCCTAGTACTAACCAGATTAGATTTTGAAAAATTATTCTGTGCATTGTAAGGCGTGCAGTTGTGAGACCAACTCTATTAGATGCAGAGTGACCCTAATTTAATATATTTACTAAAATAAATTTAAAGTATAAAGAAATAAATATAAAAATATAAATTTAAACTTATAATTCATATTTAGAGTAGTAAATATAAGCTTCGGATCAAGATTAGTTTCATCTGCATGTTCACAAGGTTTTATGTGCTTAAAAATAGGAACGCGATCATGTTATTAATTTTATAATAATGTGATCATGTTATCTATTAATCAAGATTACCTTCATGTACATGTTTAAATATTTTTTATGAAAAATAATAGGAACACGATCACCTTATTACTTTTATAATAACGTGATTACATTATATATTAACATGATCACATTATGGCTCAGTAATTACCAAAATATAATTTAAATAACGTAATCACGTTATGTTAATAACGTAATTATGTTATGGAAAATATCAATAAAATTATCTTCCAACTATGTACACATACCCATAGTACTCAAATTATTAATCTCACAAACCAATCCTAAGTGTACTCAAACCCTTCTATTCTAATAGTAAAATAACGACTTAACAAGATAATTGTTTAAAAACTCGATTACCTCCCTATACCTACCAGTGTAGGATAATTATTTGTAATCATAATTGACTAATATTAATTGAAATTTCCCCCTAGCCGATCAACAACCTTAAATAGCCATTGATATGAATGATACATAGTACCATAGCATGTAATCGATCATTGTGCATGGGACTGAAGGCTAAGATGAAAGATTAAAAAAAGGTGTCTACTCAGGGTGGTTTCCCACTTATGTTTTTAAAATAATATTTGCATTAGTTTTACAATGGGCACTAGGATGTTACTACAATGTAATAGTTAGAAATGACTACACAAACCTTAAAATATTTGAGTCAAACAACAGGGCCTAGCATTGCTGTTTCTAGTGACATTTATGCCACTTTGGCAAGGTCGTGGGATAACAAAATAAGTGCAGTTAGATTTTCGTTTTTTTTTTCAAAGAACCGAGTATTTTACACTTTAGTACAAATAATATAAATTTATTACTACATTCAAGCCATAAAAAATAAGTTTATAATAATTCTAATTCCAGAGGTAAAATGTCGATTTGCTTGGCATACCAAATTTGGAGATTAAAGAAAGAGTTTAAGACAACAAAAAAATATTATATTGTATCAAAATGAAACAAAATAAATAGCTGAAAACACCTATCACATTGTTTTCACATCATGCAAATTTTTATATTATATACATTTTTTTTCCATTTCCATGTAGATAGAAATGGGGGACCAAAATATGTTTGATGGTTTATCCATGCATATCTTTGTCATGTTAACCCCTTTTCTCAAAATCTTTATTCTAATCATAGTTTATCTCTCTCAACCTGACTATCTTCTATTCTTTCTTTCCAGACGTCCCTCCCTAAATATTTTTATTATCTACGGTTCATGGAATCAATTATCAAGACATGCTTTGCGATATAGTCTGAATGTTGTGACGGGACTGTGAATAGTTACAAAAGAGTATATACAAAATTATGGCTAAAAGCAGTGCAATTTCATACACAAAACATTCTTCTTACTCGCCATTCGGATGGATTTGTATCGAGTTGATTGATACAGTTTAGTATCGTACGTGAAAGTGTATCAGAGTGTTTGGTATGATGAGGATTAACTATGTTGGTTTGTTCAATTGAGCTTATTAGAGGTAAGGAATTTGAAATAATTGTATCAACCAAGTGTTGGTTATGGTGAATACAATCAGAATTTAATAGTTGAATTTCATTAGATTGATCATTACGGTGGAAAAGAAGACAACTAGCAGTTGTCTTGGAGGTGCAAGTTATGTCGAAAAGAATGTATGCGTGTTTTTTCATTTCTAGAGTATATTTCACAAATGGTCAGAATGTTTACAACTATAATATTGATATTGATTGTATGTATCCATGTCCACTTCAATTGTTTATTAAAAGTCCAAACCCAAAATTCAAAATCTCTCTTGGTTATTACCTGAATAGTTTGGTGGAAGCCACATATTGGATTCACATATGTGACATGTAATTGAACCTTACATGTGTGTCTATGTAGGCAAGTGATTGAAAGAAATCTAGGTATGATGTGCATGAACTCTTGAGGTGTTCAAGCATGGCATCACCAAATGCAAGTCTATTTTGCACCAAAACCAGGGCACAACTAATCAAGTATTCATTAGGATGGTTGAGTATGATCCCATATATCTATTAGAGAGGAGATTCGAGGAGAGGACCAAATCTCAAGAATCAATGACCACTATATAAAACCACTTCACAATATATTGAACCAATGACCAATTGAAAATAATGACCAATCAAAAACCAAATCCCAATCTCATCAACCAATATCACATTTGAATTTAATTGTCAGATATTATTTATCAGCGAATCATATCACATTACACCACTTCCTTGACACATTTACACCTCATATTCGAAACCTGCATCATATTGTGGAGTGTAAATGTGTCCCAAAAATTTGATGGGAATAGAAGTTACTTTACAAGTTGACCAATCATCACCACTCATCGTCACTACCAGTTAACTTTTGATAAGTGGCTTGAAAATAAGAAGTGAAGTAATCATTTAAAAGTTATATGACCATTTTTAATCAATTAAAAAAGGTATTTACACCTATTGACATGTTTGGCAGGGTTATATATGGGATACAGAAAATGGGTGCAAGATTGTACCATTTATTTGGCATATATTCTTTCATCATTGATATAGCCTACAAAATTTTGATTTGATATCATCTGTTAGGGGGGCCATATTGTACACCAAACTTGGATTCATGGATATGGTTGGATTTACATGACCTACATCACCCATTGAGAAAGGGCTCATAGCTTTGAAGGTGGTGGCATATTTGATTTGATTGAAACAATTCATCATGTCTAATGTGCAACGCAAATCAATGATACAATGTTACTACTACGGGGATGCAACATTGAGGTATTAGAGTCTATATTTTTTCTTCCATTCATCTATATTGAAAATATATTGACACCCCAAAAAAAAATATTACAATCCTTTGGGACCAAAAGCAGGCCACCACATAGGCAAATGTCAAACCTATCATCCCAGACTCGGGGTTTGGGGGTCAGAATTGACAATGTCCAAAATTGATAAGATGAGTACAAGTGTAATTGTATCAAGGTGGTGGTAGGGTTGTCAGTCAATGAATAATTCAATGTGCGAGATCTTTTTGGTTTCTCCCTACCCCCATCTATATGTCCCATATAGAATAATAATCTATGTGGATGTAGGTAGATGTATAACCTATTGATTAGAGCACCCATAATGATCTATATGATATAACAAGGTCCCATATTTATATATAGGGAGATGGATAGGTCATATAAAGATATATAGGTAGATGGATGGTGATGTACAGTCTTGATATGTGTGGGGTTTGGGTCCTATATAGTTATACATATAGGTAGATAGATAAGTCTCTATCAAATGTATATATATGTGGGTCTCTTCCATAGATATATAGGTGGTTAGTGTGCCCCCATCTCAAACATATATATGATATAGGGCCAACCCATATATATATAGGGGGTCCTAGATTTATATATAGGCAAATGGATAACTCTCTATCATATATATATGTATGTGGGTCTCTTATCTATCTACAGTCTGAAGTGGTATATAGATTGACTAATGACCCCCTATCTCTCTATCTAGTAGATGATTCTAACTACTTTAAATCTTAGAGAAGAACTTCGAGAAGAGTACCAAATCTCAAGAATCAATGACCAAAATGAATTACCAATTGAAAACCAAATCCTAATCTCATCAACCAATGACCAAACAAACTTACAAACCAAAATCTTTCATCTTCCCCAAGTCCAATAGTTGATAGAGATGGACCAATATTTATATGTAAGACTTTATATCTATGGGAAAAATCAAGTTCCCAATATCATCACCTTGTTGATAGAGATGGCCTAATCTCTATCTTTAAAATATTTAGTGCATGTATGGATAAAGGAAGTTTTAAGCTATAAATGACAGTGGTTATTTACATTTGATTTTAATTGCTAGATATTCTTTATCAACCGATCGAATCACATTCCACTAATTCTTTGACACATTTACACCTCATCATTGAAACTTGCATCGCTTTGTAGAGTGTAAATCCATCCCAAATATTTGATGGGAATTGAAGTTATTTTGTAATAAGATGAGTCATTGACCTTCACCATCACCTCCACTTAACTTTTTCTAAGTGGCTTGGAAATTAGTAGTGAATTAATCATTTAAAAGTCATTTGAGCATTGATAAGTAATTAAAATTATATCACAAGGTCAATCATACATTATGTTAGAAATAATAACTATATTTTATAATAATTCTATAATTTTTATTAATAAAATAATTATAAAAAACTTTAATAAAGTGATCTATGATTTATCACTCAAATTATTTAGGTGGTTAATATCATATCATTTACACTCAATCAAAGCATTCAAATTTTTGGGTTGTGTTAAATGTACAAACTTTTCCTAGTTTATATATTTGAACATGGTTTTTATTTGATGAAGAAACTGAAAAGCCTATTTCACAACTTATTAATTGGCATAACTATTTTTATGTATAAATCATACATCATGGAAAATAATAGAGTTTACTCTAGTGTTTTGATGATTTTAGTTTTGGATATAGGTATTAGATGCAATAGGTTTTCAAATTAATTTTAAGAAAGACTATGCTTACTAAAAAGGACAATCCACATAGATTGATAACATGTTAACCATACAACCCATGCATGTACCATTTGTCAACACCTACAACACATCACTCTAGTGATGTCCTCTTCATTTGTAGTATTAGTGATTTTAGGATCCTTCTACTTGATTACTAACTGATAAAATATGTTTCACTGAAATGGGGAAATATCATACAATGTTCATCGTAGTTTCATAACTACTCACTATGTGAGAACTCTATGAAGTTTGAAGAGGTACAGTGTTTTACAGATATGTTTCTTGAACCCCTAGAATTTACCCGATCAAGGAAGACAAGCTTTCCAAGTAGGCCAAAGGCTTTACAAAATTTAAAAACCATGTGACCTAGATTGTCGAGTCCCACCATACTTAAATGGTTCCCAAGCTCTATCATTTTGAAGTACAATATAAGCCATTACATAGATAAAAGCCTTGAATGGTGATTTAGATCCTGATCATCTCACCCTCCATTATCTACTGATGGGATTACAAATGTAATATATGTTGAAGGAGTTGAATATGTGCATTTATGTTGTAGGCACTTTTTAAGTTTATTTTCTTAGTGTCAAGTGATGTAGACTACCTCGAATTGATGATATTAAACTCAACCTCAAATTTCATCATCTAATTACTATTTTTTCCATCAATTGAGGAATTAATCAAGCCTAAACAACATCCATGTCTCTATGTATGTGCATTTATGTTACAAATGATTCTATGTCCATGCCACTGAACCCCATACTCAATGATACCATCATTTTGTCTATCTTTATGGGTTAATATTCTCAATTATATCCACCTCAGTTATGGTCATTGCATTTTTTGAGCCATCAATATGTTCATAAGTGTTTGATAGCATTAGAAGTGACTATCTAAGAATGTTAACCATAGAAACAACTTTTTCAAATATTGTTGTAGGTACAACTAATTAACTGGAACATGAAAAAATTAAATCAACTTCAATGGGAGATGACATTGACAACAAAAAAATTATAATACCTTCTTCTTAACAAATGGAATCACTGGTGGAAACCTAGGCATTGTGTGGTCTAATTTGTCCCCAATCTGTTCACTCTTCATATTTGATGATGGACATGCATCATCATGGCATGCATTGACCTTAACGAAATAATAATTAGTAATTGATTTTTTTTTTCTTTGTAAGTGTTTTATTTTCATGTGTGGAGATATATGAATGAATATATTTCTATCTAAATTTTAAACATAACCTTACTTCTCAAAAGATGTTATACAAGGAATCATATCTAAGTATATTGTAAGTATAAATTGTTATGAAAATAATCTTTTCTAGATTTATGGTGGAGCTAAAATACCTTAATCATAATGTCATTTATCAAATTAACATAATACATAAGTAAACATAATGTATGCTCATATTAAATTAGTGAAAAAAGTGTAGTATGGAGCTGGAGGAGTTCCTATCAAGTAGAGGATGTATCTTGGCAATTTCCAAATCTGTCATGATTGACATTTCACAATAGAGTTCTTCATATGTGGTCCATACCATACAATTAGATATGGTATCTAGGAAAGAGTATGCAGAATTTATATTATTAATAGAAAATGTTTTTAAATTTAAAAAATAACATTTGACTATATTTTATTTCAAAATTACTAGAATTTAACTAATATCGATGTCCCCTGATTGAAACCAAAGAAGTTATAGTTTTGACATAGAAATTGGGCAAAGATACTATCTCTTTCCATGAAGAATACAAACCATCACAGACTAAACAATTGCATGGTGATTTAGATCCTAATTGGTCTAACTCCATATTTACTTTACATAAAAAAAAATTGACATCAAAATACATGGTTACAGATCATGAAAGTGGTGAAAGATTTAAAGTTAAACTATAAGATGATGGTGAGAAGTAATTTCAAGTTAGTGGTCATGGATTTTGAGTGAAATGTAGCCACTGATATACACTCTTATGTTTTACAAAATCCCTCTTACCCATAAATATGTATATGTATAAATATATATAATGTCATCTATTATATAAATATTCTATAATATATATTATAATATTTTTTTCATATTAAAAATTAATTATATAATATGAGATGTTATATTATTCTTGTTAGGAAAAATTTTAGTGGCCTATATTAAAAAAACTTGGAGGTCGTGAGGCAAATCAGTTTCATAATGGTGGTAAATCAAGTTGGAAGGCATATAATAGTTTAGTTGAATTATGAGGTGGCCCTTGTCGAATGCAGTCATCGACTGCATGATGTAGCCATCTGATTGAATGATGAAGTTACTTGACTATTTGATATGGTCACCTAACTGCAAGATGATAAATATAGCCACCTAACTTCAACATATTAGTGAATGATTGGACAGTGTAGTCGAATGACTACATCATATAGTCAAATGACTGCATGATATAGTTGTATGGATGTAATATATAGCTGGATAACTACATGATTCCATCAAACAAATACATGATGTAGTCATAACAAAGTAGAAAATACATACAAATTAGTTATAATCACTTGACTATATTATGCAGTCACCTAACTTCATAATGTATTCTATCGATTGCATTATGCAGTTGCGTGATTGCATATTCTAGAATAGAGATTGCATTATACAATCATCTGAATGTATTATGAAGTTATAAAACTACATAACGTAGCTAAGCGATTTCCTAATATAGTCATGTGGTTGCATAATCTAGTCAAGTGATTTCATAATATAGTTACTAAACTATAATATATAGTCATCTAACTGCATCATATAATCTATCCTCACTAAGCTATCAACCACTATAGAGGATCTCCACATCTACCATCTCCATCTGCCAACTAACCTCTAGCATTTAATTTGACATCCTATTTTTTATTTTGGTGGCTATAGAATCCTATGATAACCATGGATTTCAATATTTATGTTCAAATTTATAATAATGCCCAATAAAGTTTTTGAACATGGTAGAAGGCATCAAAATATCCTTCGATGAATCTTAGGTGCCTTTATGCCAATATAAATGCCTCTAATGTAATTATTATCAATTTTATCAATAATATTTATGTTTGAAAAGGTAGATTGTACTAAATTAAGTTGATTGATATAATCAAAGTATGTAATAGTAAGGATTTCTAAAACTACCCATGAAGTGTCTATCAATGCAGAATTAATTAGGGCTATATAACCTTCAGGTTTGGATCTACTATCAAATGAGATGTGAGTGCCATGAACATTTTAGTTGAAGGCATGTATTTTAACTAATGTCTTTTGATAATGTTGTACATCTAAGTCTTGAGATTGAGCTTGGGACATGATGTAATTATCATCATAAGTTTGAGATATAGTGCATGCATTAGTTTTAGTATGGGTATTATTAGTAGATACACCTATGTTTATGAATTTATGAGGAGACAACTAAATAATAGTGAAAGAGTTTAGCTACCCCATAGTCATTACATATGAAATCATTATGTTTATAATAAGATTCATATTCATTAATAGGGGAGGAATATTAGTATGTAGATGATATTTTGTGATTATGTATCATCTCAGATTTGTACACTTGGGAAACTTAGACCTTGGTTATTAATCTTAGTTATACACATGCCTTGCTTCCACAAGCCTCGTATCTATTTTATCTCATGCCCCTTGGCCTAACTCTTAGTTTAAAAAACCTTATATTGATGACACAAACATCCCATCTTTCCCATAATTCTTAAAATGTACTTATCTTACACCTCTACAAGTTCTAAGCATGTACATACTCTCCTTTTTCCTAGACACTAACATCTAGGACAAATAATAATGTCAATATTATTGTCCTAGCCCAACACTAAGTGTCTAGTGACCTAAAGCCATCTAATTTGCAAATAAAAAGTATAATAATAGCTGGCCTAAGTGATTTGATGTGATTTATCTCCTGATAGGATTGGTATAAATATAATATCAACCCTCATTAATTCCACACCTAAGTACACCTATGCATACCTAGCAATCAAACCTAAAGAACACTAAAGAAACACTCAAGATACCAAAATATTTGATATTATTCCCTATTATAATATTAGTCAAAGGAATATCCTAGTTACTAGTCTAAAGTATTAAAGGAGCAATCATAAGGTTAGATTTTTAAAGTTACAAGCTAGGTCACTATTGTACTAGTTTTACACATTGCATGATTCACACACAAGTCAACACATAAGGGAGAACTATGTGAGTCTAAGTCCCTCTTCTATATTATTGGATATGTAGGTAGTGCACTTTGACAGTAGGGTCATTGTGGTTCAGATTGACACCATGTGCCTACTAACCCATTTTCCCCCAAGGTCACATTGAAGATGTAAAGCTAGGGTTTTGCCATTTCACCAAGAGAGGTTATTCATGACCCGAATCTCAATGCATAAGAGTGAAGGAAAATCCAAACCTATAAGCATCCAAGTGGTTGCATTTTTTTTTAAGAATATTTTTTGAAGGACATTAGTGTCAAATTTAGTTATTAATATCAATGCAACTATCCCAACATGATGCAAGTGTACAGAGAGCCAGAGACACCAGACCTAGAATTTGATGGCTATTCCAAAATCTATTTCTTACCTGCTTCTTGTACTAAATATAACACTATATTAACATCAAAAATAATTAAGTACTTTATTTTTTGTCATTTATATATATATATATATATCATAGTTTTAATTTTCATTAATAGCCTAATTTAGTACAATAAATTCAATATATGGTACATATGAGTTTAGCACATTAATTGGCCTATTATAGATATGATATTCACCCTTATGCCCTATTATTTATATATCCTTAACCCTATATACCTAGTTAGGATTCCTCAATCTAAATTAGGGTTAATCATTTGGTGAACCTGATCTTTGAACATCAAACCCTAAGCCAACTAGGTTTTTTTGATTGTTGTACTATGTTTCAAATTTTAAACTTTTCATTTATGAAGCAATGGAAAATTTTAGTGAAAAAACTTGATTGTAAATGGAGGATGAATAACCATTGATTAATCATCTCAAAAATAAAAAGGTATTAATAGACGTATTTTTGTAAGTTATTAGAGATGAAATAAACAAACAAGATAAAACTAAGGCTGCCTCACCTAGTAATGGTGAATCTGTAGAAGGTACTATAAATTACCCCACACTATTATTCAATACATCTAATGGGGGAATGGATTATGTATTCCAACCTTTGTTCCCTAAAAATACTATAGATACATCTCTTATGAACTTACCCATTGTTTCAACACAAATACCAGTTTGAATGCCTATTACTACTCAAAACATGTTTCTATCCCTTTGGTGACTACTCAAATTGTTAACCAAAATCCCTTTGGGCCTATAGTTTAATCACTCCTTTAATCATAAAGAACTTGTAGGATAAGGTTAAAAACACTAAACAAAAGGCTTAAAAGTATTCAAATGCTATATATTCATAAGATGTGTTGCATAACCCTCTTTCACTTGAGATCTCTTTGCACCATTTACCAACTAGATTTGTTGCACATAAGTTCACATTTTATGATGGCAAGGGTGATCCTGAATAACATTTTGAAATA
Source organism: Torreya grandis (assembly GCA_037957365.1). Taxonomy (NCBI): domain Eukaryota; kingdom Viridiplantae; phylum Streptophyta; class Pinopsida; order Cupressales; family Taxaceae; genus Torreya; species Torreya grandis. The sequence continues at coordinate 3,608,083 of JARHVA010000049.1, forward strand.
TTCTATGCAACATGCCTTGATTATGCTTCTAATGATAAATTTTTGACTAAATTATTTCTAAGGAGCCTCAAGGACTATGCTTTGATTTGGTTTTATGACTTACCTCTCAAATCCATGAAATCATTCAAACCAATTATAAATCTATTTTTATCACACTTTTCTATTAACATCACCAAAAAGGTTTCCTATGATCAAATTATAAAGATCAAATAAGGAATAAACGAACTAGTCAATGAATATGTCTTGAGATATCAAACAATGCTAGCCAAAATGAACAATCCTATGGCAAACAAAGAATTACAAGACATATTCAAGTAAATTTTACTTACTGCTTTACATGAGTCCATTTTTTTCAAAAAGTTTCAATCTTTTGATGACTTATGCCATGTTGTACATGATCCTGAAAGGAAGCTTATGTCATTGAATAAGCTCAAGTATGTAATAAATAAACTAGTCACATCTACATATAGTACAAAATTTACAATTAAACCAAGTTATAAGGTAAAACCTCTTGAGCCTAAAAAATAAAAAACCACCATAGTTAACATAGTTTCACAACAACCTGATATGATTGTCCTATCTAATGCACCAAGGATATAATTTACACGTATACCTAAGCCTCCTATTTCGTTACTCCTATAGTTGCTAGAGTGTTATCTTATGTCTCTCCCTCCTCCTATAGAGGTTGATGTAAATATACCTCTACCCAAAGGATATGATGAAAATTCTTATTGTGGATATCACTAAGGCCCTAGGCATTATATGAACATATGTTTTACCATAAATCATAATATCTATGATCTCATAAATGACCAAAAGATTATATTTGATGATCCCCCAAAAGAATCAAGTTCACAACCTAGTGATCACCATAAACATAAAATATTTAATAATCCTTTGCAATACCATTCCAAAAATGAAATAAAAATTTAAATGGAATATAATGCACATCCTTATTCATAATATTATGGACATCCACTAGATGTGGTCATTTCTACTTATACATGACATATACCTCCTATGGTTTAAAAACTTACCATTTCCTTTGATGAGAATGGAATTAAGGATGATGACTCTGATCTTCATTATCTATTCATTATAGCATACATTGACAAAAAAACCATACACAATGTTATGATTGATAATTTTGCAAGCAAAAAAACTTTTACCATGACATTAATTATGTATCTGGGTTATAGACATCATGATTCACACCCTTCTACTAGATTAGTCAGAGCATTCGATGGGACTTCACAAAAGGTTCTTGGAAAGATTGATCTACTTTTATAGGTTGGTCCCGCACATATGGTTACTACTTTTTTAGTTATATTTTATTGGTATCTTTGACATTTTTTAAGGATGACCTTAGATACATACTCTTGTAACATTAATACCTTATACAGTGCATGGATGTGTTAAATACATTTAGGCCAATCGGGTATTTACAATTTACGATATTCCATATGATCATCCTCTTGAACAAGAGAAATTCATACCCAGGTAGTTAATTATCAATCATGTTAAGGCTAATACATTACAAAAGGATAAGCAATAAGTAATCCCCTTTACTATGTGACCAATAGTTGAGAGACATTTACATTAGAGACAAATAATGGGTTCCATGAAATCCTCATCTTTCATGCACCATATTTAGATATCTAGAAAACCTAAACATGTTCTTAATATTTCTATTACAAAGAAACCATAGAGTACATAGAAATGGGTTCCAAGAACCCCTATTCCTTTTATTGGTACTTCATGACCTCAAAGTCCTATCATCATAGATACTAAAGTGATAGATATTGTAACTATACATACTCCTTGGTACTACCACCAATTTGTTGCACTAGGTTTCGAGTGGGGAGATACTTATGATCATCCTTTGGATGAGATCATAGGATGATAATGTCTCTTCCACAAATACCAAAAAAATCAAAAAAATTAAAAAATCTAAAAATATTTTTGACCCATACATGTTATAATATTGGCCCCTTGCCATCTATGTGTTAGTTTCATGTTGAGGACTAACATATCATTTATTCTTACATACATAGACACATTTATACACAGATACATGAAACACTCATAGGTGTTGGGACTTCCTTCTACTCACATCATCAGGACAGTAGGGGAATCCATCTTCTATGATCTTGATACACAAAATTTATTTGAATTGATGATCACCCTACACTATCATGTTTGAGCTTGCATATGTACTTACACATACCTTATCCATGCTTATATCTTACATAGGGTACTTGATATGCTATGTATTTGATGTTTTTTGATAACACATTTTATTCATAGGCCAATAAGACATGTTTACAATGGTTGTTTATGATTTTCCTTTACACTCTTCCTTGAGTGTTTTTCCTTGCTATTGTCTTGCTTAGTTGAGCATTTGAATATTCTCCATTATATGCAACCCGTGTGCCTATGTTTTATTTCTTGGAAATTTGAATATTACATTCCTTAATTTGTGTACATTTGACTAAGTCATCTACATTCAATTTTACTGTATTTAATCATGCCCCTTATTTGGGTCTCCTTGGACCATTACCTTTTGACTTACTTTTGAATGCTCGTGTGTGTGCTTGTTTACTTGTTGAGTTTGTACTATTACTATCTATATGTTTCCATAATCTTTATCATACATCTTAAGCCTACATGTGATAACATTGGTTATATGTGCTTCAATGATACATTTACCTAGACATGTTTCCTTCTATATACCACATGGTTACATTCATAGACTTATAATTATCTTTCCCTTTTGAGGTGAGATAACTACTAGGTGTTATTTTTCCCACACCTCAAAGGGGGGCATATTAGTGGGGGTATGACATGGTGATATTTTAACCTTTTAGGGTTTTACTAATTTAAATCCTAAGTTAGATTAAATGGTTGAGTTGTCTAAACCAGTAAAATAATATGTAATAAATAATGAATGACTTATTACCAAATCTGACTTGTTTTAATTATCTAAAAATAGTAAATAATATGTGTAAATAAAGACTTATATAAAAAACAACTATCACGAAATATTTGGCTACTAAAAATTGAGTTATGGAGATGTCTGAATGTCATCAATAGGGTCCTTGGGTCTAATTCTTCATTGGATAGTAGCACCCTACTTGGACAGTAGTGCCATGTGGCTCTTGTGTCTTAAAAATGGTGTAAGTGTCATCTTTTAAAGACTATTCCTATTTTTTGGGAGTACCTGTTCCTATGTTTTTGGGTTCCATTCTTTCACACATGATATATGAAACTCTATATTATGCCTGGAATATCTGATTTAGTATACAAACCCTAATCCTCCTTGCAAGTATGACATGAGATAAATATATATATTCGTTAGTAGGATAGGCTAGACATCCTCAAAACCCCAATATGAATAGAGTTTCTACATACCAATACTCAAAGGAGGGATCAATCCTACTTTAGTTCTCCCACCTAGTGCTTAGTGCAAGTGTAAGTGAATGCTAGAATACGAGAGGTCTTGAATGCCTTGAATGTGTTCAAGATTGAAAGTATTTGAAATATAGGATTAGGGTGGCTATAGATGGTACTATGTATAAGTAGGGCATAATATAGATTAATAACCTTGATTTTTCTCAACTTCTTTATTCTTTGAATAGGTTTTTTGCATCTATTTTCCATCTAGTGTATAGAGTTCTAATATTATTGTATTTATAGTGATCTATAGCTTGTGCATATAATAAAATGTGCTCAGGATGATAGGGGCATACATTTAAAAATATATCTATTTGGGAGAGTCAGGTCAAAGGACACTAACACCATGTGGATATGATACCCTTAATGTGGTGCTAGTGTTTAGCTGGTAGACTATTGGGCATAATGTGTTGGGATATAGGATTGTAGTTTTGAGACTATGTTTGAGCTGATTGTAGATGTCTTTAGTTTAAACAATGGTTAAAAAAGTTTGATAAATTATCTAGGATAGGTCTAGGGCTAATCTAGGAATATGCTATCTCAAGAAACACTCTTAGCATACAAATACCACTTTTAAGTGATTACATTTACCACCCCCCAACCCCAAACACCCCCCACACACACCACCCACCCCCCCCCCCCACCTTTATGCTAGAAATCCATCAAAGTGAAATAAATAGTATAAAGGAACAATAAGTGTATCTAGAATTACCTAGGAAGTGAAGCCCATGTATCTAAGTCTGAGTATGTGAATCTAGGTTTGCATATGTGAAACATGATCCAAAGCATTGACCTGTAATGAAACATGTAAACATTATTCCTCAAGAGATTATCAAAAGTAAAGACTGCTAAATAAAGTAATTGAGTATAACTAAGAAAAGAGATAGGAAAAAGGAAATTAATAAACACACCTCATTGGGTAAATTAACTAATGCATGAACTTGGTGACAATGTATGTGTGTTAGTGTACATAGTGATCAAATTATTTAATATCTTGGATTGAGTTGATAGCTTGCTCAATCCCCATATATGGGTGGCTCAAGAACTCAATCTAGTTTTGAATCCATCATTGCCCACCCCTACTTGATGGATCATGACCTATGAATAGCTTGGATAAGACTGTAAGTAGGTTATAAATACATAATTTCACACCCATATGAAGTAGATGCATCTAAAATTGAACTATGCAAAGTTCTAAAATTATCTAACTGGGTATATCTAACTATGTGTGTTGGTTCCATGGACACTCAGGTATATTAAGTAGCTTTGGGCCACTCAAAAATTACAACCACTATAGATGGAGTAAGGCATGAAATAGGTGATTACCTAGAATATGATAACAAGTGTATACAACATAGATAATGACATGGAGTTTTCCATTCCATCTGATCAACCTGTGTGTAACTGAATATATAGAAACTATATGCCATGTACATGCCCCCAATATGATATATGAGTATACTAATTTTGAACTAAGTATGAAATGATTATATCTATGTATCTAAACTAAATGTGGGAGTGATCATTCCACAAATGATGCCCCCAATCTGAGTAACTGGTATGAATTTGAGCTAAAATGACTATATTTAAGCAAAATCTAAACATAATTATCAAAATTATGACTGTATATGTGCAAATCTATACTATACCTAGTGTAATATTATGGATAATATGGAATTAAATGAAGCTAGCTCTACTAAAAAGTAGAACCATGTAGTGGATAGGCTAGTGTTCCAATCTAGGTGCTAATATCTGTCTGGTCTGAAATCTAGGTAACTAAATTGCTTTTTGGTTCCCTATTTTTCCTATGTCTGATTTTTAAAACTGAGGCTGTGTGCTAAAAATAATTGATGAATATAAATGTAGGAGCCTAATATATGTGATAAAACCTTGTGAATGCCCCTCTTTTGAGGGTAGTTTTTGACTTGCGCAAGAACTATCCTCAAATGAAAATAGTTTTGTAAAATGTTTTAGTCAGAGAATATATAATTACTACATGATATTCTAATACAATGTGCAAACATAATATCAGAATGTCAAATAATTTGAGCATAAGTATGTAGTGTAAGATGTATGTTGTATCTAACATTACACAAGGGTGTCAATATATATGTAATCAATGTATATAAAATAAAATCTAAGGAACTACCTAGGGGGATGGGGCATGATGTCCATCATGGCACCCAATTAGGAATGGTAGATGCATGAGGTCCCTCATGGATAAAATACTAGTGTGTGTAACAAGAAAAGACAAGTGTCATGGTGAAGATACATATAACAAATCATACATACAAAACATAGGAGGCACACAAAATTAGGCCAAGGGACCACAATATAAGGGACATGGGCACATGCCATTAAATATAAGCATAGAAGACATACAAAGACATGTTCAAATGTCCACATACACAAGCACAATGTAACTTGGCTTAGATCCAAATAGAAGGACGTGTTCAAATTTCCACATATATAATTAGGAAAGAACATACAAGGGACATGGGCACATGTCTAAGGCATACATACATAGAAATGGTGTAGAGCCAAAGAAGAATGGCATATTCAAATATGCTCAAAATGGAAGAAGCATAGGGAACACAATTAAGTCTAAATTAGGAAAGCTAGAAATAAAATCATGTATAACTATGTAGTACAAATATGTGTAAATGCTAGTATGTACATATGCTGAGTCTAAACTAGTGATATTTCAAAAAACATCTAAGCATGAGTAGCAATGATTAGTATCAAGATATATCAATGCATAAATGAGAATATATAATGTAAGGATAGAACATGGTAGCAGAAACTATGTATAAGATGCCTTCGAGTGGGCATATATAACAAATGAATAAACTTGGATCGGTGTATATGCCCCTAGTGGGTAGATGATATCAAGTTTAGATTACTGTAGTGGAGTGAAGTCTTATATGTAATTTACAATAACTCAACAAGAATAAGTGAAGCATATATGTAGGATAAAATTGACTATACTAAGCTAACATATGTAATATTTGGTAAGTAGTATAAATGTAAACATATTAATACATACAATCTATAAATTTTGTGTTTTTTGAGTAATATTTGATTTTTTTTGTGTTTTGACATGTTGTAATATTTTTATATTTTATTGAGTATAATATATGTACAAGAAAATTAAATTAAACTATGTACAAGGAGAGAGAGAGAATGAAGTATGTACAAGTAAATACTAGAAATGAAAATGAAACAATATACAAGAAAAGTGTAATGCCTTTATAGACCCAATAGCACATCCATGGGATGTGGATAATCAAATGGTGGATCTAGTGGAAGGTCATCCAGTGTTAGATATTAAATCTATCCAAACTCAAATAAGTTATCATCATCATGGTCATTTTACCAATCTATATGTATTAGTAGAGCCTTATCCTTGGAATGAGTTGAGTCTGTGCATTTGAATATCATGCTACTCAACTGTGTAAGATGCATTTCTAACAAACCTAAGGTAAAACAAATTAGACCATAGAGTATCTATGTGAAATGTATGGTTCTCATCTATGTCATTATGTAAGCTATGAATCATGTGTCCATTGTGAGTGAATGTCAAGCATCTGTCTGACCAATCAACTATGGCATCCATCACTTGTAATCATGTACTACCAAGTGTAACTTGTATATGAGTATCCCTACTCAAAATCAATAATAATGTATTGGACACCTTGGGGCCACATTCAAATGGTAGCATAATGTGTCCAATATAATCCTAATAGTGTATATCATGTTGTATCTTGCTCTCCTAATGACTAATGTGATGTAAAAATGCAAGAGTTGGGATCAAAATCCTCACCTATAACCATAAGGGGAATGTATCTATCTACTACAAAAATATATATAGTCAATGGATCATGTAGTTAATATTTATGTTTGTGACAACTCTATCATAGTGCTTGTATCTATGAAGGATTTCATTTTGCTGATGGTGGTAGTGCCTGTGGAAGTGGAGGTTGTATGATCTAGATGGTGTCCTTAGTTTTAAATTTATTTAGTTTATGTTGTAATGTTAAGCATGTGTCAGTATCATGTCCTGTGAGTCTATGAAAGTGGCAAAAGGGTTTCCCTTCATATGGTGATAACATTTAAACTGATCTATACTAGATTGTGGGTAATATCATCAATACTCTATCAAGTAGTATCTATAAGATTTGGTGTAGTCTATCCTATGAATTCCTTGCTTGAATCTATATGATTAAATTGATATCCATGGATGTGACCATATGTAATGAATGAATCAAGGGATTTGTTGATGACTATAGCTAAGTATGGGGTCCCATATATGTAGGATCCTAAATAAGTGATGTTACTAGTGTAGGGAAAGTTACAAGTGCCTTTCAATTATCCCTATTATCTCCTAGGCCCATTGGTGTAAAACTCAATCCACATAAATAATTATCAATATGTATAGGTGGTTGATCATCCTCTGTAGTGTCCTATGAATCTATATCAAAATTATAAATGTAAGCCTCCTCTGGATTAACAAGTAGTGGTAATTGGGCTATACGGATCTCATCATCTATCTGAGGTAAGGATGTATGTACCATGAGAGGTTGTTATTCTATCATCAGTGAAGGTAAATATGTTTTAGAAAACTCTAGAGATGGTATATGAATAGTCTTACTAGACTCCCCCACCTCATATGTATGCATTTACTCAATGGGAATCTTGTGAGGTGGGGATTTGATGAGAACATGCAGTGTCCCACTTGAATGATGTATTTGGTGTAGGAGGCTTTGTGAGTTTGCAATATCTAAATGGTTGATTATTTATTAGACATGTGTATAGGTACCCATCATGCAAAAAATTGACACATATGTGAAGAGTGGAAGATATAGCTTCCATAACATGTATCAAAGGTCTCCCAAGTAGAATTTTATAATGTAAATGGTTTGGCATCACTTTAAAGTGTATAAATAATGTTTTTGGTCCCACTGCAATGTCTAATGTGATTGAACCTAATGTCTATCTAGGAATGTCATCAAACCCTCAGATATTATTTTGTCTTTTGAATAGATGCTATATCAACCCCCATGGTTTGTAGAAATGTGAGGTTACATATATTGAGTCTTGATCAACTATCAATGATAAATCATTTAATAGCTCTTTTATTGATTTGAGCTTGAATGAAAAGTGGCAAATTTTGATCAATTATTGACTATGAAGGCAAGTCCTCATTGGAAAAGGACACCACATCTTCCACATCCTTTATAGAATTCATGATAGATGAAAAATAGTATGGATTGGTACCACAGGGCATTAAATGTGTGATTAAGTGTTTGTAATAAAATATATTTAAATATTGTTGCTTTTTGAAGTAATTATAATATAGATATTTTGGTTGGTGTATTTATCAACTAATCTACTATATCAAATTCTCTTTGATAATATCAGGGTCTTATTATAGTATGCTATGGATGAGGAGGGATGGTAGGGTTATGATGCTCCTATCTAAGCTGAGGAGGCACCTTGTTTTTCCTAGTGACAACTCAAATTACATGATCTACTATTTTTCATGGGTGATTATTAGAGGTGGGATGGGAGTGTAGATAATCAAGTGGTCAAGATGGAGGTAGAACAAAAGGAGTCTATTGATCCCTATGTCATCTAGTAGTAACTAGAGGTAACTTAGTGACCCATATATCAATGATTTACAGAAAAATAACACTCACATAATGGAAAAGCAATATGTAAAACAATCTTAGATCGAGCTGAATCTATGATAGGAGTAACATAAATGTGTAATTTTATACAAATATTTAGTAATAAACATGCTAATAAAAGTACAAGGCTTTATACCATGAAGTGAAATATGGATTCCATCATGATAATCATGGTAATAAGTTGTAAATTAAGGCTAAGTAACTATTGGAAATGTGAACCTTAGGGTGATTTAGGGTTGGGGTTTGTGTGAATTAGGGTCTTTTTGGAAATATTTAAATTATATTTAAATAAATGAAACCCTAATGTGAGATTTTGATTTAATGCACTAGGCTATGCTAAAAAATCATAAAAATATAAGTATGCGAACCTAATTTATTTCAAAAAAATTTGGAAAAGGAAAACTAGGGAGCAATATTTAAAGTAAGTCATGTTCACAAAATGTATTAAACTTGTAGGGTTTTACTAATGTAAATCCTAAGTTAGATTAAAGGGCCGAGTTATCTAAATTAGTGAAATAATATGCAATAAATAACCACTCATTCAAAACTTTTAGATTTAGTGGCTGAATGATTTGGAAGCATGTTCTGCACAACTACTCAGTATTCATCATCTCCAATTTATAGTGGGGACATGGTTTGGAAAAATGTCCTCCACGTTAGTACTTATATAAATTTCATATTTCTCCATATATAGTGGGTGTATGTTTTGGAAGCATGTCCTCCACACTTACACAATTTTCTAAATTAGCCAAAATATATAGTGATATGATTCTGGTACAAATTTTTGGTAGAATTATATATATGGTACCATTGTTACACGTAGCTTCAACATGAGAAAAATCTAAGGTACATATGTTATGGAACATGTGACTAATATTGAAAAATTCAAATCAAATTTAGATTCAAAAACTATTACATGTGTAGACTAAGAATTTAACTCAAGAGAGGATGGTTAGTATCGTGTTAGTTTCAAGATGAAAAAAAAATGAAAGGAACACACTAACTAGCATAACATCTCTAGGCCTAGTCACTAGGGGGAGCTTAGTGAGGGAAAATCATTTTAAAACACAAATAGAAATGGAAAGAAATGAGAAATGTGAACAGAAAACAAAAAATTCGTACCAAATCCTTAATTTCTCTAAAAGGCTCTTTCTGTGGCTTGCTTGGATTGTGCTTTAAGAGATATTATTCAATAGAATATGGCAACCTTCATCTCCTTTCGGCACCTTTGGCTTATGATGGATTTGGCTTAACAATTGGGAATTATAACACTATATCAAGATATGGTTTGAAGCTATTTGGGCATGATAACTTTGGCTTGAAAGAGCTTAAAATTAAATAAGCAAGGCCTCATATTTATATATTTTGCAAAATGACCAGAATGAACTTGAACCATCCATCTCAAGATGAAGATGTGTGGCTAAGGATACATTCAATTTTGAAGGCCAAATTTAATAAATGCCCTCATAAATATCTGGGATATAGAGGCATCAAAGAGGCATGCAAGGTCTTAATAAGGCATGAGAGGGCTTAATCCTAATATTTTATGTATTTATGGCCTAGGGATGTCTTTCTAAGAATGATGTCATTTGATGATGCAAATATTCAATATCAATTTCCAGAAATAAATATTCAATAAGTTCCATGGAATTCTTAATTAGGCTCTTGATTTGAATTACTTATCTTTAAGCATGATTAGTCAACCTTGATGCAAATCTTGGTAATTGGTGCACAAATTAATCAAATTGGTTAGAATGTCATATTATTGGCTTGAAATTTGACTAGATTGGAATTAGGATGTGATGCTAGATGTGTTGGATCGATGATCCCATTTAGGATGTTTTAAAGATGAAATAATAAAGGCACATGTCTCGTGCAAGAATTTTTTTAGAAAAGAGCAATCCAGAGCATCTAGGTGTGAAAATGCCATTTTTACTTGAAATGATTTGATCAAAATTAGCGATTTCATAAATTACATTACCTCATTTAATGATACTCTAGCCAAAATTAGTAATTGTATGTGACATGTTCAAATATTTGAATGCATTTTAGTGTTTTAAGCCAAATCATACACATTTAATAGGGATTGGTTAGAAGCTTGGTTGAAGTTCATTGGTGGCTAGTTTTAGGTGTCTACAGTTTTCCCCTATTTGGGAAAGGTGTTACAAGTTATAGGCATAGTAACATCTTCTCAAAGAATTAAAAGTTCCTACATGCCTACAACTTCAACAACAATGGATGAATTTTAAGATGACCCATTAAGGGAATGATTGGCATAAGTAGGTTAGCAAATGGTCCCTCGAAAAGAAAGAAGTGAAATGAGGGAACCAAAGAAAGGAAGATGATGGGGTGAGAACACAATGATTTTGAAAAGTTAGTCAAAATCATTGAGAATTCAAGTGGGACAATGTACAATGGTTTTCCCAAAGGTGGTTATAAACATTTTACCTTGATAGTGGTAATGTGGTATGATAAAAAAATGATTTGCCCAAAGGTAGTTATAATCATTGAGAAGATGGAGCTACCTTAGTTAGGATAGATAAACAAGATAACAACATGCCCCTATTTTGGAAAAATGAAATTAAACTAGTGATAACACAATGATTTGCGTAAATTTAGTTATAATCACTGATAAATATAGGTGGGATGGTGTACAATTATTTTCCCATAGGTAGTTATAATCATTGGACCCCGATTATGGCAAACATGAATGATTGGCTGATAAGGGAACATATGATGTGGGTAACATGATACAGAGGGTAAAGATGAATTGGGATAACCTACTAGTAAGTAGATGCTCATTAAAAATAACATATGTTTAAATTCCTTCATTTTTAATTAGTCTTTTTGGGATAAGATTGGGATCGGATTGGGTTGTTAGTGGCAAGGAGATATTGATGTCACCATTTCTAAGTAGACCTATTGAATCTAATTTTTGTTGTAGAATTATATGGTAAGCATCATGATAGAACACCATGATAAATAATCCAAAATATGCATGAGGAGTGATTCTTATAATCCAATATTCAAGGGAAAATAATGCACCAATGATAAAAACCATGATGGTAATGTAAACCTATGAATATGGATGGATTCAAGTGTAGATGTGCAAGGAATCACCCAATGGATGCACCTAGATTGAATCAAGGAAAAAATACTAAAAGAAAATAAATAGGCATAGATAAATAAAAAATAGACAAGAACAAATAACAGTTAGTCTTAATGTTAGTATAAAAAACACAAGTTAAACTAGACAAACATTACCCTTAAAAATAGGAGAAAGCATAACAAACAAATAAGATGAGGGGAATAGAAGAAAAGGAAGGGAGTAGCTAATTCATCTCCATATGTACTAGGCAAGTCGACATTTGTAACATAGTTTCATGGATGTAACATCTAACAAAAACTTCAGGCCAAATGTAGTTCTCCATGGAAATGGGAAGGAAATGATAACAGTTAAAAATAAACATGATAGATGTGATAGAAGAATAGGAATGATCTTTCAAAATGGCAAGTGCATGGGAGAAAAGGACAAAAAGGATGGGAAACTAAATGACAAGTGATTTATTTTTGTGACTGAGTAAGGGTTCCCAGAATCCTTAAGGCAAATAAATGGTCAATGTTTTTGGTTTTTCTAAACGATTTTATAAATATTTTAAGAATTTTCTAGGTATCTCAACTTGATAGAGGATGACAAGATAATAAATGGTTCAAGCTCACAAAATGGTGAGAGCATTACTTAAGTTACTTGTAAAACGGTGAGATCATGGCTTAGGTTGCTCATAAAATGGGGAGAGAGTGGCTTAGGCTGACTGAGCTAACCTCAACAAGTATCGAGTGCTTCTTACATAGTCTTAGGATGAGACCTCAAGTCATTATAGTTTTGCCTTATAGTAGAATAATTTGACTAGTATAGTAGTCAATGAAAAAAATAGGCATAGATGGTATAAAGGCATAAGATGACATAGGAAATAGAAAGTTGGTATGTCAAGGCATGATGAACAAGTGTTACCCCTAGTTTTCCCATAGATGGTTATAATTAAGATACAATGACATATGTCAATGATACTAATTTTCCCATAGGTAGTTATAATTTTTAACAAGACTGATGAGACACTGATTTACCCATATGCAATTATAATTAGGCACACTTGGTATAAAGAATGAAATAAAAAATAAAGGATGCAACTATCAAATTATTGTCTTACTACTTCAAAATATTGCCTCTATCTAGAATTCTTGAAAGAAATACTAAAACTAAATCTGAATCCTCTTGCTGAATGTGGCTCTAGAATGAATGGAATAGAACCAAGGTCATAGGGTCAGGTAGGGAGGGAGAAATTAACTTAGTTGATGGGAAGCCATGGTAAAATGGATAGGTGATAGGAAAAAGTGATAGTTTAGTGGGATGATTGGACGATAAAATGGTATAGTACAAAAAAGATTGATAAAATGATATAACTTGAAATGGTCCTTATAGACAATACACCAAGTCACTCAAGAATAGTACTCCTTGAAGTGGATAATGTTCATTAGCTCATAAAGTTCATGTCTATCTAGTGTGGCAAGCCTGTATGCTCCTATACCATAGTTTGTTGTAATGATGAAAGGACCAACCTAGATGGGTTTAAACTTACGTTTGTGTTTTTTTTTTGACCATGGTATTCTTTTGGTTCTCTTTAAGGACAAGATCATCAAGTTCAAATTATCTATGTTTCATGCACTGATTTTAGTGGCCTCAAAGTTAGTTTTGATAGGCTTGGAGATTATTCACCACATCCATGCATTTCTCATCAAGTAACTCTAGTTATTATAAGCGAGCTACTCGATAGTCATTATCATCTAGGACATTTTAAAAGAGATGCATAGATATGGAAACTGAACCTCAATGGGAATAATGGCTTTAGTACCATAAAAAACTGAATATGGAGTGGGTCTTGTGGGTGTATGGTGATTGGTATGTTTTTTATTATTTTTGGGAATTATGTGTTTAATTCCTAAGAAAATAAAGGTCTAAGTAAATGTAAATCAATAATTAATGTGTCTCACTTAGCCTACTATTTTTTGTAAATAGATATGTATTTTACCTTTTTAAAAATAATAAGAAGTGTGAAGAAATCAAACTTAGCTTATTTTGGGCTAAAATAGATGATGCAGGGTCTAGAAATTATTATGCAGGGATGGTAGACTGCCATAAACAAGACCTAAAACTCTATTTCTAGATTGGATAAGAGCACCAAACTTAGGAAAATGTACTACTTGGCATTGTGTTCCAATTTTGGTGATGTTGTCTACTTCTGATGCTATTGTCCTAGTGGTCTAGCTTTTCTAGGTTCTACTTGGCAAGCTTGTGACACCTTAGTAGTGAAATATTGAAGCTTGGGTCTATGCAAAGCTTACTATGTGTCTGATTCAATATTTGAAACCCTTAGGAGATCTTGGTACTTGAACTTGAGTATAAAAAGTAGGAAAGAGAGGAGGGGTAGTGTGTAAAGGATACATTGGATGCACTTCACACATTATGTGTGGGCATGCTGCCTACATACCAATACTCTGAAGAGGGATCAAGGTAATGTAGTTCTCCCATTTGAAGTTCTAGTGTAATTGTGTGATATATTCAATTATATATGAAACTAGAATATCTTTTGGATGATGAGGGATTTGTATGAGTGCTTGAATAATCTTGAATTGGTCTTAGAAGGTTGTATGCAGAGAATAGGGAAGAGTGCTTGAGTGCACTTGTATTCTTGATTCTTTCTTGTGAATGAGTGATAAGCATTATAAATGGACATTAAATGGCCTTATATATGGAAATTGATGATCATGGGTTAGATGAGCTTGCATTAGGCTAATAAGGGAAAAGATAAGGATTTAATAAAATTTGACCATTTGAGGCTAAAGTGAACTTTGACAACAACGCAAGAAATATTACACCCTTGAGTTCTGGTGCTCCTATCCAATTTGGGCACTATTATCCTAGAAGGATAATACCTAGGGGGATGGATATAGATCTAAGAGGGATACCTTATTCTCAAAAAGCTAAGTCCAAGAAGCTATGGGTGACTAGGAATTAGTGAAAGTCTAGTCAAGAAGGGGTGAGTGAGCAAGAAAGAGGACATATAGGTTGGGTACTATTAGACATACCTAAGTCATCCAATTTTTCATTTTATATGATTAAATTTGTCCCCCCTTTATTCTAGTGATGAAACAAAGTGAAATACTAGGATAAAGGAAAAATAGAAAGCATACCTGAACTATAAGGGAAAAGCTCATGAAGCTGTGTGATGTTAAATGTGCATAGAGAGAGCACATTGTGATGTGTGAATTTTTAAATAAAAAATGAAGTAGATCAGTTCTTAATATATATGATATATCTAAAATAATAACATATAAGAGATGAGTAAAGGAAGAGAGAGGAATGATTATACCTCACTGAGTACATGAACCAATATGAAACCTGTTATGATGCTAGATTATGCTGAGTAAGTGCTGAATCAAGATTAATATTATGAATGGATCTAAGTGCTCAATTCTTTAGAATTTGTCTCAAGAATGCAAATACTAGCCCTTTGGCTCCATCATCACCAACTAAGTAAAGTTAACAAATCATGCATGTGTTAATAAATGTCTGGATTGTATGTTTAATCCATCTCAATAAGTGGCTCAAGAATATAAAGGTTGGCCCTTTGGCTCCATCATTGCCTCATGAAGTGAAACTATGAATTGATACTGGTATAGAATAGATGTTATATGAGATATATCATGGAGTCCATGAATGTGTTAGAAATTTGACACTATGGTGTAGATATTCAAATGTGTGCTGGAAACTAGGCCACTCTTGGCCATTTCAAAATATGGAGATTAGGCTTTATATGAAAGCTACTTCGAAACTGATGTACTAGGATTATATGAAATCCAAATCAAGAACTTAGGTACTCAAAAATCTAAACTTGTATAAAAGTTTAGCTTGAATGTGATGCCAACCACCTACATATGGAGTAAGGCATGTAACTATTGAAAATGCTTGAAATAAACTAAACTTAGAAACAAAAGAAGATCAATGTGCCAGACACATTACCCCCAATCACTGATGTTTAGAACATGGATTATAATTTATAATTTATGCCAACTATACAATCTGAAATAAAAGTGAGAACCATAATGCCGTACATGATAACCCCTATATCTAAGAAAACTATGCTAAAATTATTGAATTTGAAGGATCTAGAAGTGCAAAATTTATCCCTAAACTAAACTTTTTGCCCGTTTTTGGAAACCTTGAGTGTTTATCTTCTTAGACAAGAGTGCCAAACTATGGACACCCTTATTTTTGGCACTACTATTCATTTTGAGTGCTACTATCCATTTTTGGTGCTACTATCCATTTCTGGCACTATTGTTTGATGTGAAAACTGACTGTTGATCTAAGACTATTCATATTTTTCTATCTTGATTTGACTAGTTTGACCTCTAGATTTTGTGTTGATTGTTTTTAATGCTACTATTTCAATTACTAGGAGGTTTTATCTTTATGACAAGTCCCTATTTAATTCCCCCTCTTCTAAGGGTAGGAATGATGAACTTGTAATGACTACCCTTAGAAGAAAAGAGTCCTACAAGTGTGTTAATCTGAAAAGATATATGATATAAAATTTGATGTTTGACAATATGTTTCAAGATATAACAATGTTTGTATTGATAGATATTGTTAGATCAATAGGGGTATGCCTAGATAGATATAACAATGTTAAAGCATGTGGAAAGTACTAAACTAGAACTAAAAATGTTAATTTTTAGTTGTTAGTTGGAGGTATGGAACACGATGTCCATCATGGCATCCAAGAAAGAAAAGAAAATGCATGATATGGATCATGGCATTACACACATTTTACAAGTAAAAGAACAAACAAGCATGAAGCAAGAAGCATACTAGATGGGCCAAGGGGCCATGAAAACAAGGGACATGGGCACATGTTACTTAAACTAAAAACAAGCATGGAAGACATGTTCAAATGCCACATACACATACAAGTGAAATAAGCAAAGTTGGCACATAGGCCACAAACACATAGAGGAGTAAAAATAAAGGACATTGGCAAATGTCCTAAGGCACCCACATGAAAAATAAGTAAAGGGCATTAGCAAATGTCTTAAGGCACAAACTAGAATTGAAAATGCAATCACACAAGCTACGTTAAGCAAGTAGAGAAAGAATGTAATAACTGGAAAGAGACAATCACATCTAACTGATCAAAGCAAATGTGAGAGTATGTAAAACATTTGTAGTAAAAGACTAGGTATATGCTCAGAAATACACAAGTGCTAGATATTAGTGATATGTTGATATAGTATTATGTGTAATCTATAAAGTAATATACATAGCATGATAACTTAGAGTGTGTGGTGTATAAATGACATAACTTGGATGGTGTAGTCATGTAAAACATGATCCTAATGGGTGTGTATAACAATCTATGTCTCAAATGTATAAGTAGGAATTCCCCCTCTATGGTTAGAATGAAGCAATAAAGTAGTTGGATGTCACTACACACACTCAAATAAGATCAAGTGAAGCTAGGTAATGTAGAAAATTGACATACAATAACATGAAATAACAAATGTAAGTCCTAGCATGATAATAGTGAGGTAAAGCATGGATGATGCATACAATCAAAATATTTTTGAAATTTTTGAATATTTTTGTACTTTTTTGAAAATATTTGAACTATGTACAGGAAAAACTAAGAAGAAACGATACTAACCAATGAGTCTTAGGTGAGACTCCTTGTCCTAGTGTCCTATGTTGAATAACTAAATTATGTGTGTTCATGAGGCATGAGTGTATGACTGAGATTGTGTAGCTAAAATGTGTGTACATTATAATTACTCTTAAATCTTTGAAGTGGAAGTCAAATGTGAGGTCCCCTTGTAACTCTAAGAAGTAGATGTAATTATAGGGCTCTTAGGGACCCATATAGAAGTAGGAGAAGGCACTCACTGAATAGGTACTCTTTGTGAAGCTGTATGAGATCTCAGTGTAACTACTCTAGGTGTCAATACTATCACTATAATCCATCTAGAATGCTAAAGCTATAGGGGTGTATAAACCCTCTATACTAGTGATGGATGTTGTAATTATGGTTGAACCTCAAGTGGAACTATAATAGAAGCTAGAGGAGAAGCTAAAAGTGGTGGAAGAACTGTATCTAGTGATATGAAGCTGGTAGATGGCTCTAAAGTGGGGAGTGGTGACTCATAAGGACTCTATCAACTATAATAACCTAATTAGTGTGAATGAACTTCCCACATTGATGAACTATAGATGGTACTTCCTTGAATTTTTGAATCCATGGTCGACCAAGTAGTATGTCAAAAACTCTTGTACTAGGAACTATAGTGAATGGTGTAGCCACATGTGTAGGACCAACCTATAATGGAAGTACTATCTCACCTCATGAACTTTGAAAATGCCCATTGAAACCACTTATAACTATATCAATTAGAGTGATATCTTGCTTTGAATAACCCAAATGTTATAGTAGTGTGAAGGTGCACATATTAATACTAGAACCATTGTCAATGAGTACACTATGGATAGGATGATTATGGATATGTGCTCTGATAAAAAGTGCATTGTAACTTGTATCATCCTCCATAATTTCCTAATCTAAAAAGATATTGAATTCCTAGCTAGAACTTTGGACTCATGCACACCTATCATACCCCTTAAAGGATGTGGTAGCTAGTGGAGGATGTGTATGGCATGTATGATGAACACCTAATGTGTATTCTTTTTCTTATTTTGAATTCTTAGAAAATGGATCTGAAAAGATATTCAATGCCTTATCTTGTGTTGGTTTTATCTTTGGAGGTTCAAATGAAGTGCCTAGATCAAGTAGATTATCATCTATCAAATCATGTATCTTGTGTCATAAACTGATGCATCTATTTGTAGTGTGACTTGGTGCCCTATGAAAATCAGAAAATACATGATGATCATTTCCCCATATAAGATGCTTTCTTGGATCTACTTCTTGAATAGGTGGGAGAGTGATGATGTCACATTCCAATAACTACTGTAGAACTCTGGTTGGAGAAACTGGTAAATTGGTAAATGCACATTGAGGAGGTGTTGATAAAACCACACACTGAGGGGGATCTGAAGCTGCATTGATTGTTGGTTGATTTTGATTCTTGTTGTTACTAATTTTTACCTTGTATGGGACTTTACTATTACTCTTGTTTGTTGTGTTTGGAGTACTTAAATACTTGAGTTTGCCCATTGATATTAACTTGACTTCTCTTCCCTTAAGTGTATGACACAATTTGTTGAAGGAACAGAATCTTGTGAATTTAATGGATTCATGTAATGCTAGTAGAAGGCTCTATTTGAAGATGTCCTATAGCTCTTGATTAGCCATGGGGCTAGTTAGCTTTGCCAAAATAGTCTTGTATCTGAGAACATAATCTATGAGGGCTCATTTGATCTTTTTTTATATTATGCAATCTATTCATATGCAACCTTGTCACCAATGTTAATACTAAAATGTGTTAGGAACATGTCTGCTAAAGGATTGAAAGTTATAATTGACTAATTTAGAAGACTATAAAACCATTGTAGAGCATAATCCTTTAGGCTCTGTGAAAATATTTTTGTAAGTGCCCAGCCATTGGGTACATAATTTAAACATGCTACGTGAAAAGCTCTCAAATGTGTCTCTAGATCACCCTTTCCATCATATAGAGTAAGTTTGGGTTGAACAAAACCTAGTGGTAAGGGTGTAGAAACAATGTGATGTGTCAATGGTATATGCAAAAGAGCAAAAGAATCCATTTACTTTTTAGGTATAGAAATACCTTGCTTAAGATGTTTCACCTTATATTGAAGAGATCATATCTCTTACACAAGGGCTACCACATCAAGAGAGAGGGATGTACTAGCTATAACTAGTGGCATAGAGGAAGGTTGGGGTGTTATAGGGGTTGTTCATACATAGTTGCCCCTGTAGTGTCATTAATAATTGTTTGCTTTGTGGTTTTAGAAGATTTTTCATTGGTTACTTTTTGCTTTTCTTGTAAAATTCTAATCATGTCATCTTGCATATACAGATGTTTGGTTAAGAGTTATTGAAGTTATCTTTTATCAGTTTCATCAAAACTAGTATATTGGGCCATTGGTAAAGTAAGAAAACAATTTGAAATGTGTTTGAAGGTTTTTGCAATATGTTGTAATAGACTAAGTGCTAGAAACAGAAAGTACTAAATATAAGAAACACAAATTCAAAAAAAATAGTGATTTGGAATTTGCACTAAAAGGATATTGAGCTGTCAAACATGTAAGGTGATATCAAAAGAAATAAAGAGGTACTAATATATGCAACTAATGATTTTTCAAAAATGTTTGTGCCAAATAATATGAACGTTTGATTTTTGAATTTATTTTCTGAGTTTGATAAGCAACTAAATTTGTAGAAAATGATGTGAAAAATACTGGAAAATAACTGAGAATGTATTTGATGTAGTTATGGTTTTGAATATTTTTTTTTAAAAATTACTGTATTAATTTGAAAAATTTATAGTTTTAATTTTTTAAAAATCGAGGAAAGATCTAAAAATATATTTAAAATTAGCATTATATTTTTCCTAGTGTTTTGAATGTATTTTGATTCAAAAAAGACCTAGTATGTGCAAAGTAGGGTGTGAACAAAATATGTGAGATTTTTACAATGAATTGATAGATTTATAATTTTTAAATTCTATAAAAATTAGGAAATTATAAAAAAAAATTAGAAGTAATTATCCCTAGGGTTTATAGGGTTTTTATGAAGAAATTCAAAGTAAGTCAGGTTCACCAAATGTTTTATTCTTTTTGGGAATTAGGTGTTTAATTCCTAAATAAATAAAGGTCTGAGTAAATGTAAATAATTAATTAATGTATCTCAATTATCCTACTAATTTTTGTAAATAGATATGTATTTTAGATTTTCTAAAAATAATAAGAAGTGTGAATAAATCAAACTTAGCTTATTCTAGGTTGAAAAGAATGATGTAGGGTCTAGAAATTACTATGTAGGGATGGCAGATTGTTGTAAATAGGACCCAAAAAATTTGTTTCTATATTGGATAGGAGCTCCAAACTTAGGAAAGCCTACTACTTGGTACTATAGTCCACTTTTGGCACTATTTTCCACTTTTGGTGTTGTTGTCCTAGTGGTATGGCTTTTTTGGGTTTTGCTTGGCTTGCTTGTGACACCTTTGCAGTGAAATATTGAAGCTTAGGTCTATACAGAACTTAATATGTGTCTGATTCAATCTTTAAACCCTTAGGAGCTCTTATTACTTGAACTTGAGTAACAGGTTTAGGAAAGAGAGGAGGGGTTAGTGTGTAAAGGTTACGGTAGACACACTTCACACCTCGTGTGTGGCCACACTACCTACATAGCAATACTCTGAAGAGGGATCAAGCTAATGTAGTTCTCCCATTTTAAGTGCTTGGTGTAATTGTGTGGTGTATGCAATTAGATACAAAACTATAATGTACTTTGGATGACTAAAGACTGGTATGAGTGATTGAAAAGGTTTGAATTGGTCTTGGAAGGTTCTATGCAGAGAATAGGGAAGAGTGCTTGAGTGTACTTATATTCTTGCTTCTTTCATGTGAATGAGTGCTAACCCTTATAAATTGACATTTAATGTCCTTAAATAGGGAAACTGATGATCATGGGTTAGATGATCTTGCATTAGGCTAACAAGGGAAAAGATAAAGATTAAGGAAAATCTGACCATTTCAGGCTAAAGTGAACTTGGACAACAGTGTGAAAAACATGACACCCTTGAGTTTTAGCACTCTTGTCTAAGTTGGGTTCTATTATCCTAGGAAGATGAGGTCTAGGGGATGGATCTGGGTCTAACAGGGCTACTTGGGTCTCAAAAAGCTAAGTCTAGGAAGCTATAGGAAATTAAAAATTAGTGAAAGTCTAGCTGAGAAGGGTTGAGTGAGAAAAAAAGAGGACCTATAGGTTGGGTGCTATTATCCATGCTTAAGTCATCTAATTTCACATTTTATATAATTACAATATAGTATGACCAAAGAGCATAGAATCTCTGAAGGTGCCAATCATGACCAACATCATTGACAATCTTTTTGAGAATGCTAACAATGGTTTTATTTGATGATTCACCTTGACCATTACCTTGGGGGTAATATGCCATAGAAAAGTGTTGTGTGATTTTATGTTTGGTACATAAATTCTCAACATCCTTGTTATTGAATGATCCTCCATTATCAGATATAATGTCAGAGGGGATACTATAGTAGTAAATGAGATGGTTGAAAATGAACTTAGAAATTTGTTTTCCAATCATTTAAGTAAGGGGTATTGATTCAACCCACTTAGTGAAATATTCAATGGTGGTAATGATATGTTTATGGCCATTGGATGAGGTGGGATTGATCTACCCAATGAGTTTGAGGTTGCATGTAGAAAATGGCCATGTTATCAACATCAATTTTAGAGTCTTGGTCAGGGCATGAATCACATTGGCATGTTGTTGACACTTGTCACACTTCTTGACATATGCAGTTGCATCTACATCTATCATGGGCCATTAATAACAAGTACATAAGAGATTTTTGGATAGGAATTCCCAGTAGGTATGGGATCCACATACTCCATGAACTTCCCATAATACTAGTGTAGATTCTACCAAATTTAAATAATGAAGTAGAGTTCCATCAAAACTGTAGTGATAAAGGGTTGACCCAAGTAAGGTATAATGAGTCCTTAAGTGGATGAAGGCTTTGGTCTTTTTAGGATAATTCAAGTGGTAAAACCTAGTCATGGAGATAGTTGTAAAGGTTTGAGTACCAGATAGAGCTAGGATCAATAATATCACAAATAATCGTGACGGTTGGAGATTCATGAGATGGTGCTAACAAATTCTTGACAAGGGACTGATACTCTTTAACCATGTATATTTTTTGAATCAAAGATCTAGTAGTAGCCATATCATTTGTGGTTCTATTACTTGCCCTTGGTATATGCTCAAACTGAATGTCAATAATCTATTACTTGAGAGTGGTGACCAAGGCTTTATATGGAACCATCTTGTCATATTTGGTTTGAAAGTGATTTATAACATGATTAATGATTAATTAAGAATAACCATAAAACTTAAGATGAGATATGTTCCATTGTACCACTTGGTAAAACCTCACAATAAGTGCTTCATATTCAGCCATGTTGTTGGTACAAGGAAAACTGATCTTGAATGATTAAGGGATTAGACCCCCTTGTGGTGTAATAAATAAAAGGCCTACCCAAAATCCATGTGTTGTGAATGATCCATAAAAATATAGCTTCTAGTGCTTCTCCTCAAGAGGTGTGTCAATGATGGTCATTATGTATTCATCAAGTAATTGGAATTTGAGTGGTTCTGTATCAGAAAGGGGTGCTTTAACAAGCTAATTTGTAAGAACTTGCCCCTTAATGGATTTCTTGTTAGCGTACTCGATGTTAAACTCACTGAGAAACATGATCCATTTGGCCATGCAGCCTTGTAAAGATATTTTAGATAGTAGATACTTAAGCAGATCTAATTTTGAAATAACCATGGTTTTATTATTTAACATGTAATGGCATAGTTTTTGAGCTACAAAGACCATGTCTAAACAAGTTTTTTTATGGGCATATAATTGTGTTCATACACAACCAGTATACAACTTAAATAATACATGGCATGTTATTTTACATTATCATCATACTGAGCCAAAAGTACCCCCAGGGCTTTGTTAGTGGTTTAAAGGTACAATAAGAATGGCCTTCTTGACACAGGAGACAAAAAATAGGTAGATTTGTTAGATAGTCCTTTAGTTGTTAAAAAACTATCTGGGAGTGATCATCCCAGTGAAATATGAATCTTTTCTTCAGAAGATGTGTAAAATTTGTTAGCTAATTGAGATATGAAGTGTTAGATATACTAGATTTTTCCTTGCAAATTGCAAAGCTACTTCAAATTAGTTGGTAGTTTTATCTCTATTATTGCTTGGACTTTGGTCAGATTAACTTCAATGCCTCAATGAGATATAATGAAACCAAGCAATTTATTTGATGTGAATCTAAAGACACAATTCTTAGGATTAAGTCTCACTTTTTAGTCATATAGTCTTTCAAATATTTTGTGTATCACTACTGGATGATCAACATTGGTCTTTTATCTACCAAGAATATCATCGACATACTCTTCAACAATGTCATGCATCATATTATGAAATATGATGGTCATGGCTCTTTGATAGGTGGCCCCTACATTATTAAGACCAAATAACATAACTTGATAATAGAATGTTCCCCATGGAGTGGTGAATGTTGTCTTATGTTGGTCTTCTAGTGTTATCCTGATCTGGGTTTACCCTAAAAATCCATCCATTAATGAAAGCATTTCATAACCCATTGTGGAGTCAATAATCATGTCAATGCTTGGTAATGGAAATTTATTCGTAGGACAAGATTTGTTTATATCACATAAATCAATATAGATTTTGATCCCTTCAGGGTTTTTGCTAACTGAAACAAGATTAGATATCCACTCTGAGTAGTTGATTGATTGGATACATCCTGCTTCTAAGATTTTTTCCATCTCTTTCTTCACTGATACAATAATGTAAGGATGCATCTTATGCAGCTTTTGTTATATTAGTTTGGCATCAGGATTGACCATAATGTGGTGTAGAACTAAGGTGGGGTCCAAACTTGGCATGTTAGAATATGCCCATGCAAATATATCTACAAATTACCTCAAAAGAGTTGTAAAGACTTCACGCTCCTTCTCAGTAAGGGAAGCACCTAGCTTGATCCACTTTGTGTCATCTGGGGACCTGATGTTAACCTCTATTATATCTTCCACTAGAAGGGTCAAATCATCTTCAAGGATAGTGGGCAAAGATTAGAATTGGTTGGTAACATTAGAGTCTATTTTTAGGACTGACTCTTTGAGTTCCCCTAGGCATGATAAATTAGAGTCTCCCAATGGGAGATTTGGCCATGTAACAAAAATAGTTCAAAACTCCTAAAGGATTTGATCAAAATCCTATTTTTATTCAAAATTAGACTCAGATTCATAGATAAGTTCATTGTTGATGGTCTCCTAAGCTATGATTGAAGAAGGCTGAACACCCCCATCCAATAGCAACTGAAACAAGTTTTGACCACTAGACTGGCCTTTTTATTTACTTTTACCTTGGTCAAAAAATGCCTCGAAGAGGTTTTCACTTTGTGACCTCAATTTTTTAATTATTTTATTTTGGCTAAGGGTGCTCACCTACTCTCCAAAATAGGCTTCAATATCTAAATTGATTGAGAACTCTAATTTATGGTCCCCCAACAGAACATTGTCTCTAAGGCCAAGAAAATCATAGAAAGCCTCATCATTTTAGAACTCATCAGTTGGAATGGTGGACTCTTATTGGTATTAATATATCAACTAGGGATAATAAAATGGTAGTGGGTTATGATGAATGACTGGTCTAAAGGTAAAAATGGAATGAGTGTTAAATAGGTTAGTCTCAACAAGGTTGTCAAAAAGGCTATGATCAAACTTTGCTTCGCTATCGACATCCTCATCACTAGTTGATGGTGATGGAACATAAATAAGGTATATGGGGTCACCCCTAGGTGGTTTAAATCCAAGTCTATCGGGTCTTTTGTATTTGGTCATGGAAATTGGTTTGAGTTCTCCTTGTTGATTTAGTTTGAAGCCTCTTCATTCATAGTCATGATTTTTCATGATCCTATTGGGGATAGGATACTTGGAATTCTCATAAAAATTGGCCTACTTGTCATTATATAACCATGATTCATCTCCCTCAAGAGGGTCATTTTTTAGGCCAAATGTTGGTATAAATGTGATAGGTCCTTTACCTTTGCCTTTTTGTTGCCATTCTAGATGAAGTGGCTTGGCTTTAGGTCTCCTAAAGGACTTTAGGTTATTTCAAAGGTTTACAGTATGAAAGGTATCATGGGTTAAATACTCTCCTAGGCCATTAGATGAGATGGTATAATGATTGGATATTTTATGAGGTGGCATGTGGGAAAGAGAATCAAGGGTATTAGAATCAATGCAATTGTCCTTTGGTAAATTAAGGAGTATTTATTTTCCCTTATCTTGCTTGGCCATTGGATTCATGCTGAAATGATAGTTATAACTCTTGAACCTAGCCTCTACCTATTTAGAATCCTCATATGGATTCAAATCTCTTAGTTTACAAACTTTCATCCCTAAATGAGAAAAAAATATACATTGGTGTAATGTCGATGCGACTACATAAATTTCATGTAACCAAGTTCTACCCAAAATCATATTGTAATCCCTACCTAATGTTTCTTGTAGAGAACAAGAAACTTTATACACTTTTGCATGGTCATAAAGCAATGATAAATTATTGGTATAGAGTCCAAAATTAGTAATCCCTACTTGATGGTATGCATGTATGCAGTTCCAAGTCATGGAAGGATTATCCAAGTGAGTTGGTAGATTGAAATTATTTAGCAAAGGTCATGATTGACTAGTATTTGGTCTTGCATTGATGGAGATGGTATTAACATGACCTCTTGAAATATGACCTACAACCCTATTGTAGTCATGTGTAATTGTATGATAGGTCTATTAGTTGTTGCTTTTCTAAGCTTGGTTCTATCTGTTATTAAAAAATTGTTGTTTCTTATATTGTTGATTATGTCAGTTATACTAGTTTGGCCTTTGTTGTTAAAATTTTTGTTGTTGGTGTTGCATTGGCCATTATTTATATTGATGTGGTTGGTTGTTATGTTGGGGAAAGGGGTTCTGATAGATTTCAAGGGTTTGATTGGAAGTAAAATCTCCACCATCTAATGTTATCTCCCCATTATCTAACATATTCTCAATCAAATGTTTGATTTACACACAGTGACACAAATTATGCTTGTTAACCTAATGATATTCATAGAATTCATTTTAGTGGTACCAATCAAGATAAGGGATGCCCTGAGGATAATGTTTCAATATAGACTAGTTAATTAGATTAGTGGTGGCAAGATTAAGAAACACATATTCAATTGGCTCTCCAAGTTCACTAAAAACATGATGAGTAGGCATTGTTCACCTTGGAGGAGGGGCTTACAATGGTAAAAGTTATTGCATTTATTACATGGGCCTGGGCTACTATGGTTATGTTTGTTGAAAAGGTTATGGGTTAGGTTTAATTTGTATATGTGGCATGGAATGAATAAATGGTGTTTACACTATGTGGACATGATGTGACTCTATTAATCCATTTATAAAAACATTTTTATTTTGGATGAATTGCATTGGTATTTTATTTCTATTAGCCTGTGTTGGTTGTGACACTTGCACTTGGACTAGATGCTGGTTTTGGAAATTTCTTGGATTGGTACCTTGATTTTAATTGGATGAGGTAAACTTGATGATCCATTTATTAATAAGTGTATGCTATATTAACTAACCTTTATCAATGATTTCCTTAAAGGTATGTTCACAATGTAGTTCCAAATGATAGGATATCTCACCTTGTAAATTTTTAATAAACATAATAGGTAATTGTTTATCTGGTAAACTATGGGTGAATTAGATTGAAAAATCTCTCTATCATTGTAGATAACTTGAAAAAATCTCACCGGCCTTCTACTTGGCTTATGTCAAGTTGACCAAAGGAATCTCATGCTCAAGATTATATGTAAAGTGCTACACAAACTTGTTTGAAAGATCATCAAAATCAGATATAGAATTCTTGGGAAACTTCAAAAACCACTCCAAGATTTATCCTACTAGAATTCTTCAGAACAACAAAAAATGTTATATATCTCTATATGCCATTGACAAGCATGCAATAAAAAATTCAATTAAATGAGCCTT
The DNA here is from genome assembly GCA_037957365.1 of Torreya grandis. Classification (NCBI taxonomy): domain Eukaryota; kingdom Viridiplantae; phylum Streptophyta; class Pinopsida; order Cupressales; family Taxaceae; genus Torreya; species Torreya grandis. The sequence continues at coordinate 3,636,135 of JARHVA010000049.1, forward strand.
TGGGTCACCTTTCCTCTTGTATTTGTCAAATTTTGATGGTTCATATCTTGTAAGAAATGGTATCTACAAGTACTCCATGTTAAGTGGATAAGAACACAAGTCATCTAACTTAAAATTTTTGGTCTATTTCCCACCTTGGATGTTAGTAATTTCATCCCTCATCTATTGCAATTTTTGGGCTAAGAAACTAGAGCGAACATTGGCTTGAGGTGGAACATTGGCCTCGGTAGATGGTTGGGTGGTCACAAGTGGAACACTTTGATCAAGGTGTAATGTAGGTATTTTTTGGGATAAATTATTTTTGTTAGGGAATGGACCAAGAATGGGCATACATGGATTAGGGTTTGATTGTTGGAATTGCATGTATTATGGTATGATATTCTAGTTTGGCTAAGTAAGTGGTCTAAGTTTGGGGATTTTAAGGCTAGGATGGGGTAATATGGCTATATTGTGCTTATTGGGATTGAATAAAGACCTAATTATAAGTAATGAAACCTTAATTTTGAGGGGGCACTTGTGAACCAAGACCCTATAACTAAACTAGTGGCATACTCTATACAAAAGCATATGTTGCATAATTGTTACTTGAAGAAAATTAGAACCTCTTTGTTACATGATTCCTTGTTGGAAAGTTGATCATTGTTGGATATTTGACATCCATCATTGACCAATATTCATACACTGTTGATTAGACATCATTTTGATTTGAATTAATATATTGGTTTATGAGGGATGAGGTATGTTTGTTGCTACTTGGTGAGGTAAAACATTGGTTGCCCCTTGAGGTGGTAATATATTCTACTTTTGTTGCATTGGTATGTTGGATTATACTTTTTGTTGTTGTCGAATATGACTTGTTACTTGTTGAGTAATATTCATCACATTCTATTGTTTATGAATGATATTAGTTGTTAGTTGATTACCTAATCCTATTGGTTAAGAATTTAAAGAAGTGTTTGGTTGAGGATTAGTAATAGTTGTTGGTTGAGGTTGGGACGTAAAAACTCCTACTCCTTGATTTTTAGAACTACTCATGGTATTTACTAAAGGTACACTTGTTTGCATACTAGTTTTTGGGGTATTTACACCACTTTTGTTTGGATTAGATGTTGCTTGCACATTATCCACTATGTTTTACTCAATGTTCTACATAAAAGTAGAAGACACTTATTCAATGGTTGGCACATGAAACAAGTTATCAATTGAAGTGTTTTGTGCAAAGGGGTCTACACCCTAATTGTACTAACTAGTCAAATATATTAACACTCTTATCAAAAGAACTATATCTATGAGAGGCTTATTGGAGATGGTCATTTGGTTAAAATTATGTCCTTGCCTTTGACAAACATATTAGGGTCTTGATATGGCATTTGTAATATAGCTAAAGGATTGATAGAATAAGCCTATTGATTATAAATTATGTTATGAGGCATTCTTATTAGGCTTGATAAATTCTCGTGGAAGAAGTCTGCTAGAAAATTGGACCCTACTTCTATAGCTCTAACCAAGATTTCATCCTTATTTTCCAATAAGTGATACTAAAATAGATAAGGATCATATGTGGATGGTGTAGTAACATAGTAAGGCTATTGGGGAATTGGTTCCTCTACCATATGTACCAAAGCTAGATACTATTTAGTTTATTCTTGATCCTGATCCAAGTAAGGAGGTGTGTTTACCAAAAAATGATCCAATGGGTCTTGGTTTTGTGCCTCTACTTGAGTGTTATAAGATGGATAGGGATGTATCTCATAAGAAACATTATATGCATAGGGGTCCTAAACCATTTCTTCTTGTATGACCACATTACTAACTCTTGTGTTGTACATGAGGCCACTACAAGTGTAGGAAAACATGTTGGTATCCATAGTAAATGTTTTGTAATAGAGTTATATAAACTTTGAAAATGAGATGTCTAAAAAAGGAAGTTTAAACTTGGTATATCTTGGTCAAAAGGATGGATATGTACATCCAAAAATATTGATACAATTACTTGTGATAAAATAAGGTAACATCAAGTATCTAACATTAACCATCTCACACAAAAAGGTCAAGTAAAAGGACTGTAAATTAAACTACCAGATTCTAGGTTAAAGTGTTTCAAATTAGTCTAATCTAGGAAAAACAAAAGTGGCTAGGTCTTTTGGCCAAACACGGCATCAAAATCTAGGCTCAAATAAATAATGTGCTAGGAATTTTGGCCAAATCACATCAAAATATAAACTTTAAAAGATGAGATTTTTAATCTAACAAATTTGAAACACTTAAAATAAAAACTAGGCATTTGACTCTTGGACATAAAACTTGATCAATAAGTATGAGGTATGAAATAAAAGGCACCTAGAGATATTTTATATTCTCCCAAATAATGGCTCAAACTAAGATCATTTAAATAATAATCTAGATAAAGGTGAATGACATAACCATGCTAGACAAAGATTTACAAAGGACACTTGAATTGGTTGGAACTTAGTAAAAAACTAGGATTCTATACAAAGAGGTCTATGAAACAAGTTCAAAATAATTTGAGCAGTGTAACAATGCTAAAATACTTAAGAGATGTGGTAAATGCTTGTTTCAAAAACTCTAAGACAAAAAAGGTTCCAACATAATTTGGTAGCGTAACACTACCCTCTTTAACCCAAAATTATACACACACACAAAGTTGGAAAAATTTCTAAGGCAAAAGTGTGTTATCAAGTGGACCTAAGAAAAAAAATGAAAAAAGATGGATGGTTAAAAAATATAGCCTAGGGCTCAAAGCATGAGCGATACGTAAGATGACTTGAGTTTTACCAAATGATGATAATGATGTCAAGTCTAAAAATGGTCATCAATTCAAATTGGGAATTAAACTCAAGTTAAAATAAGTCAAGTGAAAAGTGGCAAACCCAATTTAACACACCAACCTTTAAAACTTGGAAGAGTCCAATTTAAAATTTAAACTATCATTGAGGGACTTAAACAAAATGTGGCAAAGGGTCTAGACTCAAATGGGCAGCATAACTACATCAAATTAAAAGATATGAGATAAAGTGTATGATGGTGATTTTGAATAAGAAAAAAGAAGATGTTTTTAACTTGGGTAGCATAATGCCTACCTTTTTTCAAAGAGATTTAGGAATAATGTGTTTGGTTATGTCATTTTTATTAACACCAAGTTTTGACTCCACACAAAAACCAAGTAATCTAAGACAACTTAACTAACTTATCATTTTATATCTTAAACTGACAATGTATGGTAAAGTGGGTTAACTAACTTATCAAGTTTTCAAATGTCTTAGATGGAGCCCATATCTACCAACTTTCAAGTTATAAAACAAGAGAAGCAACACGTTAATTAGGTCCATGACACTTAGCTTGTTATAAAAATATCTAACCCTTTTTACAACCACTACATCTATTACTTGCTCAATATAGTGTGATGTCCAATGTGCTCATACATCCTAGGCTTATCCCCAGTTCTAGGAGGTGGTTTAACCACTCAAACCTCTGATCCTAGTGGGGTGATCCCAATTTATATACCCCCCCATGGAGAGGGGTTGAAGACAATGCTAGGAGATGAATTCCTAGGTCAAGGCTTCCCTAAAGAACTCATGGAAGGTAATGAAGTCCCCCTCACAAGCCAAGATGTAATTAAATTAAAAAACCAAGTAAAATAGATTTAAAGGTTGTTTCTAGATCACCCAAGCCATGCATATCTTGGAGAGGGCCTTGATAACTTCTCTTTTATGCCTTTGGATTAAGGAACTTTGCAATAAAAATAGTGCTTTTGATCCCAAAATTTTCCTAAAGGGTACGGATGGGAGAGAATACATGAATGATATTTATTTTTGCCAAAAAAAAACTAATTTAGTAATGATCTAATGAAAACAAACTTTGAAAAAGTGTTCAATTTTAAAGCACTTAATTGAAAAGTGTGGTGGTGTTCATTTAGCCCCTTGGATTTAAGATGTAAAAACTTGTAAATATTTCACCAAAAAGACTAAATGAAATAATAATAACCTAATTTCATTTAAAACCCAAAGTTTGAAGTGTTCAAGACTTAGCATGCTAAAGATTCACTTTAGGCACCTAATTTGAAGTGTGCATGATTTTATCCAAGTTCTTTTTAAAACCCCAAATTGAAGTGTATGATTAGTTAAAAACACCTAAATGAACTTCTAAACTAGACTTTCAACCTACAAAAATAAGATTAGGACTATCTGCTTTGAATAAATTATGATATTGAATAAATAGCTTTACAAAAAAGAGATCTCAGATTTCACATAGTCAATCCTTCTACTCCATATTGTAATCTCATGACTTTATAAAACTATGATTCAGACAGACAATGTCACTATTCAAGTTAGTTTAGAATAAATCTATAATCCTACTACTCAGGCTAATAATCTAACTATTTGGGTCCATAATCTTGGGAGTCAGGTAAATAATATCACTACTCAGGTTCGTAATCCCATGAGTTGGGTTAATAATCTCGCTACTTACAGGGCAAACTTACAACTAAGAGAGTTGTGGTATTGTCACTTAACTCTAATGGTCTAGGTTAATCTCTAGTGACTTAGATATAATACCATGACTCAGATTGATAATATTTTTATTCACAAATAGTGGTATTGCAATATCACAACTTGGAAGTCATGAGATTGCAATATCATTTCTATCGAGTAGTGGGATTGTAATATCATTATTAGTAAATAGTGGGATTGCAATATCACTATTAGACCTACAGATAGAGAAATATTAAGATAAAAAAAATTAAAACATAATATCTCAACATGGAATTAAAAAACCATGACTATCTCAGTGATGAGATTGGGGTCTAGAGGACAAACATGTGACTCCATAGTGATAAAATCATGACTTCCAAAAAATGTATTTTTGTTCAAATTTTCACTCTCTTTGCTCTCGCACTCCAAGATACTATATGAAAGTGGTTACTAGGTTGATTGTAGGTGTTATTTGACCAAATTTATGATGCTAGGTCCCATTAGATGTGTCATCATGTAGACTAGTAATTTGACTCAAGAGAGGATAATTAGTATCATGTTATTTCCAAAATGAAAACAAAATGAAAAGAACACACTAACTAGCATAATATCTCTAGGAATAGTCACTAAGAGGAGCTTAGTGGGGGAAAACCATTTGAAAACACAACTAAAAATGGAAATAAATGGGAAATGTGAACACAAACTTCTTACCAAATCTTTGATTGCACCAAAAGGTTCCTTCTTTGTCTTGCTTGGATTGTGCTTTAAGAGATATTCTTCAATGGAGTGTTACTACCTTCATCTCCTCTTGGAAACTTTGGCTTGTGATGGCTTTGGCTCAAAAATTCAAAATTATAACACTATATCAAGATGTGGTTTGAAGCTATTTGGGCATGGTAAATTTGGCTTGAAAGAGCTTAAAACTCAATAGGCAAGGCCTCTTATTTATAGATTTTGCAAAATGACTAGAATGAACCTAAACCATCCATCTCAAGATGAAGATGTGTGGCTAAAGATCCATTCAATTTTGAATGCCAAATTCAATAAATTTCCTCATAAGTATTTGGGGCAGAGAGGAATTAAAGAGTCATAAAAAGTCTTAATGAGGCATGGGAGGGTTTAATCTTGATATTTTATGTATTTATGGCCTAGGAATGTCTTTCCAAAAAATGATGTCATTTGATTACGCAGATATTTAATATCAATTTCCAAAAAGAAATATTGAAAAAGTTCCATGGAATTCCTAATTAGGCTCTTGATTTGACTTAATTAGCTTTAAGCATGATTAGTCAACTTTGATGCAAATCTTGGCAATTGGTGCATAAATTAATCAAATTGGTCAGAATGTCATATTATTGGCTCAAAATTTGACTAGATTAGAATTAAGATGCGATGTTAGATGAGTTGGATATTTTATCTCATTTAGAATGTTGTCAACACAAAATAACAAAGGTACATGTCTCATGTTAAAAAATTGGTAGAAAAGAGCAATCCAGAGCACCCAAGTGCAAAATGTCATTTTAACTTGAAATGATCTGATCAAAGTTAGATGCTTCATAAATTTCATTGCCTCATTTAATGATATTCTAGCTAAAATCAGCACTTGTATGTGATGGGTTCAAATATTTTAATGCATTTTAGTGTTTTAATCCAAATTATGTACATTTGATAGGAATTGGTTAGAAGCTTGGTTAAAGGTCTTTGGTGGCTAGTTTTAGGTGTCTACAACATGTATTGATACCTCATGGAATTTTATGGACTTTAGTGAGCCAATCGATTGTAATAGTTGGTTCAACATTTGGCATAGCTGAAGTGATCACACCACTCAATCTTTTCAAGTTTTTAGATTGGAATTGATCATCCAAATTCACTAGGTTATTTTTATCATTGGGTTTCATGGTTGAGCTAATCTGAAATAATAGGTGGTAACTCACTTTTGATCTAAAGTTGGGGGCATGTGACTTCAAACCTCTTTCTTTCTCTCTCTCCATCTCCTTAGATATTTTCACTTTAATGATTTATCTATATTTATCTTAATCTCAATTTCATAGCCTTACAATGATACATATTTTACAAAAACAACTTGCCAATAGGCAAGGCAGTTACATAAACACATAGGTGTACTCCTAAACCTTTCTCTTTCAATTTTAATCTATTTAAATTAATTTGGACCCAGATTATATTCATTGATTATACACTATAACATGCTCTTGATTATAGGTCAGTCAACAACAAAGCACTCAAATCCAGCTCCAACAAAGCACTCAAATTCAACTCAAGTAAAGACAAGGTATGTATACACACCCAATTACTTATTCCTTTCCTTTAAACTATCAATTTCATTACTAGATTAAAGGGGGGGAAATGTAAATGATCCTTTTTTATTATGTAACTCCTCTTACTTTTACACTTGGAAAACTCAAACCTTGGATATTCCTCTTATTTTTACATATGCCTATTTTTCAAGCCTCACATCTACTTTATCTTGTGCCCCTTGGCGTATCTCTTAGTATAATAGCCTTATATTGATGACATAAACACCCCATCTTAATTAGAATGATTAAAATTTACTTATATTACACCTCTTTAAGTTTTGAGCATGTGCCTACTCTCCTTCTCTTTGGACAGTCATTCGAGATGGATAATAGCATCAATGTTACTATCCTAACCAAATACAAGTATCCATTGAACTAAAGTCATCTAATTTTCAAATAAAAAATATCATAATGGTCAACCTAAGTTCTTTAAATTGAGGTATCTCCTGATAGGATTGGTATAAATATAATATCAACCCTCATTCATTTTATACCTAGATACACCTACAGATACCTAGCAATCATGCCAAAATAACACTAAAGAAGCACTCAAGTTACTGAAATCTTTCCTATTCTACCTTATTCTGATATCAATCAATGGAAAGGCCTAGATATAGGTTTGAAGTACTAAAGGAACAATCATAAGGTGATATTTCTCAAGTTACATGCTAGATCATTATTGTATTTGTTTTACACATTACATGATTCACACATAAGCCAACACGTAGGCGACAAATACATGAGTCTACATCCCTCTTATAGAGTTTTGGATATGTATGTAGTGCCCTTTGACAATGGGATCATTGTAGGTTAGCTCAACACTATGTGCCCACTAACCCATTTTCCCCCAAGGTCAAATTGAAGATGGAAAAGTAGGATTTTACCATTTCACCAGGGATGACTTTTGATTTATTATTTTTGAGAAATTAGATATTTAATTCCTAAATAATAAATGGGTATGATATTAATAAATCAGTAAATAATATGTAATAATTAAGCCACTAATTGGTGTAAACAAATTATATTTTTGCCTTTTCTAAAATAATAATAAGTGAGAGAAAATATGACTTAGCTTATTTTGGGCTATTATGATTGAGACAGAGTGTGATACTAGAGGAACAAGACTAGAACACTATCACAAGCTAAGATTTAGAAATCATTTTTTGATGAGATAGGACCACCAAAACTAGGTCACCCTACTATTTGATGATATAGTCTTGGTCTTGCAGTTGTTGTCCAAACTACTCACAAAGATCTAATTTTTCTATGTTTTGTTTACCACATCTATGTAAGCCTGTGTACCAAATTTGAAATCACCACTATCAATGTAACTCTATATAGAACTCATTATTCATGTGATTTTATATTTTATGAAATTAAATATAACTTTGGCTAATAGGGAAAAGGGGTTAGTTTGTAAAGGATATGTTGGATGCACTTTACACCCCATGTATGGGCACACTGCCTACATAATAATACTCCAAGGAGGGATCAAGGTATATTTAGTTCTCCTATTGAAGTGATTGGTGTAATAGTGTGATTAAAATATAAGTAAATATGAAATTAGATGTACTTGAAATGACTAAGGAATGGTGTAAAAGTTTGAATAATCTTGAAATATTGTTAGATGTATATATGCAGAGAATAGGGAAAAGTGCTTGAGTAGTCTAGCTTGTATTCTTGCTTCTCTCTTGTAAATGAGTTCCAAACCTTGTAAATGGACTTTGAATGGAATTTTATATGGGATGTTATGATCGTGGGTTAAATGAATTCACATTAGGCTAACATGAATTAGGATAAGGATCCAATAGAAAATGACTATTAGAAGCCAAAATACACTTGGACAACAACACCAAAAATAAGACACCCTGAGTCTTAGTGCTATAGTCCAAGTTTGGGTGTTATTGTCTATGGAGCAAGAGACGGGAATGGATTTGTCATGTAAATAGTAACCTAGGTCAATAATATTTTAGTTTGGAAGGCTATAGATGATTGGGAAACTATGAAAACATGCCCAAGAGGGTCAAGAGAGCAAGTAAAATGGACCTATGGATTGGGTGTCATTAGCCATACTCAAGTTACCAAATTTTGCATTTTATATGACTACATTTTCCACCCTTTATTATAGTGATGTAGCAAATATAAATATTAGGATAATGGAAAAATATAAATCATACCTAAACTTACCTGTAAAGGTGAAGCTGATGAAGCTATGTGATGTTAGATGTTTGTAGAGAGAGTGTAGTGTGAAGTGTGAATCTACAATGAAAAACATAGAGTAGAACAATCCTTAGTAGATATGCTATATCTAAAATAAGAATGTATAAAATCTAGGTAAGAGAAAGGAAGAGAAAGGAATGAATACACCTCATTGGGTACGTGAACCAATACAAAACCTATTATGATGTTGGATTATGCTAGGTGTATACTATACCAAATGTAATATCATGAATAGAGATGAGTGATCAATTCCTTGAAAGTGGCTCAAGAATGTAAAGGTAGGACCTTTGGCTTCATCATCACTTAATAAGTGAAGCTAATGAATCATGTGTATGTCAATCGATATTTAGACTGTGTGTCCAATCCCTCTGAATAGGTGGCTCCATCATTTCCCCATGAAGTGAAGCTATGAAGTAATACCAATATAGAATATATGTCACATGAGATGGCTCCTAAAGCTCATGAATATATTATTATCTGACAATTTTAGTGTAGATAGTTGAATGTATGCTAGAAACTAGGCCACTCTAGGTCATTTTGAAAGATGGAGATTAGGCTTGTATGAAATCCAATTTGAAACTAGTGCAATAGGCTTATGTCAAAGTCAAATCAAGAACTCAGGTACTCATGTACTTAGGAGGTTAAGCTTGTATGAAAGAAAAAATTGAAAAAGGATGCCAACCACTTATAAATGGAGTAAGGCATGCAACTGCTAAGAAATGCATAGAAAATAAAGTAAACTCAGAAAAAGGGTAGGATCAATGTGTCAGCCACATTGCCCCTAATCACTGGTGTTTGGAACATGGATTATTATTTGGAAGTTATATCAACTACCTAATTTGAAACTAGAAGTGAGATCCATAATGCCATGCATGATGCCCCCTATATTTGGATTTTTTGAGCAATAATTATACTAAAACATGCTAAATCTAGACTTTATTGAGATGTCAAACTTGTGATTGAACTCACTTTTCTATCTATTTCTAGAAAAAAATATTTTTTTGCTATCTAGATAGGAGCACCAAAAATAAGACACCCTAATATTTGGTGCTATAGTCTAACATTGACACTATTGTGCAAGGCCAAATCTGATGATTGTTCTAGATTCTTTGATGTCTACCTAGTTTGATGTCTAGATTTTATTCTAAGTATTCTGAAAACTACTATTTAAACCACTAGGAGATCTAATATTTGTGACAAAAACCTTATTTGTTGTCCCCTCTTCTGAAGGGAGGAATGAAGACCTTGTAATGACCACCCTAAAAAAAGATATCCTTGCAAATGTGTTATGCTGCTTGGATATATGATATAGCAATGATATGTTGACAAGATATCTTGAGATATAACAATATTTATATTAAGATATTTTTAGATCAACATGGGTATGCCTAGATAGATATAACAATGTAAAATCATGTGTAATGTACTGAAATAGGATTGAAAGTGTTAGTTGTTAGTTGTCAAGGAGGGATGGAGCATGATGTCCATCATGGCATCCAAAATAGCAAGATAAATGCATGATATGGATCATAGAATTGTAAAAAAGGATAAATAATCAAATAAGAAGCCTAAAAAATAATAAGAAAGAAGAAAGAAGCATACAAGGGTGGGCAAGGAGCCAAGAAAACAAGGGACATAGGAACATGTCACTCATACTAGAAAGCAAACATACAAAGCATGTTCAAATTCTGCACACACATACCATAGAAATAAGCAAGATTGGTAGGAAGGCCACAAATGCATAAAATATTACAAGCAAGGGATATTGGAAAATTTCCAAAGGTACACACACACAAATAGAAGAAAAGGACATTAGCGAATGTCCTAAGGCACACACAAGAGATAAACAAGAGCTGGAAATACAATCTAACAAGCTACACTAAGCAAGAAGAGAAAGTATGTAATAAATGGAAAGATAAAATCACATATGACTAATCAAAGAAAGAGTGAAACTATACAAGACATGTTTAATACAAGACTAAGTATATGTTAAAGAGATACACAAGTGCTAGATACTAGTGAAATGTCGATATAATAATCTATGTAATCTAATAAGTAATGTGCATCAACATGACAACTTGGAGTGTGTAGTGTAAGAATAACATAACCTAAATGGTGTAGTAATTTATAATATGCCCCTAGTGGGTATGTATATCAATGTGTGTCTCCATGCTATGCCCTTAACATTTGGCATGTCTTGGGAGATGTGTGGTTGACTTGTGGCTTACATACCTCTTTCATATTCTTGTTACATTTCTCTATGTTCTTAGTTAGGTAGACTATATATAGGAAGTAGTGGTTAGTATTTGATAATCATGTTAAGTATTCTACTATTAGTTCATTATTTTGGAGGTTACCCCCTTAAAGTGGATTTGATATATTATCTAGTATTCTACTCTACTAACAATTTTTACTATGTGATCTCTCAAATTTACTTATTCTATGCGACATAAAATCATTCTATGTAAACATCTAAGTAATTTCATTACAAGTGGTATCATAGCTTTGATTTGGGCAAGCTGTCCATGGTATTATTTTTTGGATAGGGTGAGATGTGACTTCTATGAAGGGAAGGAGCAAAAAAACATAACTTGTAATCCGAAAATAATTAGTTTTTTTTGTCAGTACAATATTGTTCAAAACACATTTTTGAAAAAAAATAATTAAAAAAAAGTTTGGAATTTATTTTCACCTTACACATTTTTAGTCATTGGATTCATCTCAATGAAATGATCACAATGCTATAGTCTGCTAGTACACTTTTTTGTGATAAAATGTTTTACCTTTGTGTGCAAAGGTAGTCATTGGATTCATCTTGGTGAGGTGATCATAATGGTACCATCCCTTGGTACACTTTTTAGGGGCAAAAACCCTCCTAGGGTTTGTATATGGCTGATCCTTCTACATGGGGATGAAAAGTGGGGAAAGAAATTCCTAGGGCTCCTTCTACTGATGACGTGGAATCTAAAACTTTAGATCTATTGATTTCTCAACTTTAGGCTGACATAAAAGGTGTGGTGTGGAATGATGATTTTTTTGTAGTTCAAATTGATGTTTCAAGTATGTGCAAAGAGATTAATGGGGTTCATAATAAATTGAATGAGATCACTACTCCATTGGTTGCTCTTTCATCTCAGTTACAATCAAACACCCCTCCACTTTAGCATTCGGGTCCTCCTCACAAAACTAACAACTCCAATTCTAGTATGAAACTGATGTTTCCTAAAGTGGAGATGCATAAGTTTGATGGTAAGTATCCTCTCACTTGGATTGTCCAACTTGAAAATTTATTTGATCTACATCAAACACCTAGTTCTTAGAAGGTGATCATGACATCTCTATATCTAAAACCTGAGCAGTTCATTTGGTATCACTAGTTATGTGCTCAAAAGAAAATGAATGGTGCCCCTGTTACATAGTCTATTTTCACTGATGATTTATTGGATCATTATAAGAATAATGTATCTGAGAACTAATTTAGCCAGTTAGCCAAATTTAGGAAAATGGGAATTGTGAAGGATTATATTCATCAATTTGATAATCTATCCTTACAGGTAGAGGACATCACTAAGGAAAATTTGATTGATCTATTTTTGGATGGTCTCAAAGATAGCATCCAATTGGAGGTTTGAATATTTAACCCATAATCTATATTAGAAGCTATCCCATGGGTTCGCATGGTAGAAGAAAAAGAGATGCTCAAATAGAAAACCTTCACCACTAGTCATGATCATACCTTTCTAGCACCATCATATCCTCAACCCACTAGACTGATACCTCAACAAATTGAGGAGAAGTGAGCCAAAGGGTTACATTATGGTTGTGATAACAAATGGAGCAAAGACCATCATTGTGTTGAAAAAAAGTTGTTTTACATTGAAGGTGCCAATGAGGATGATGATGATCAGGAGGCACTTGATGAGGATGAAGAAGATCCCAAGGAGGAATCTGAATACTCTCATCCTACTATTTCTTTTCATGATTTTTAGGTATTATTACTCCCCAAAATCTTAAGGTGGTGGGTTTCCTAAAAAAATAGGTCATTGTTCTCATTGATTCTAGGAGCATACACAACTTCATCAATAATAAGCTAGCTACTCACTTAAACTATTTCATTTATTATACTCTAGAATTTTAGGTCATGATTGTAGATGGTGTTAGTAGAAGATGCTCAAAAAAATGCCATAGTATTAATCTAGCCATGGGACACTACTTGTTGTATTCTCCTATATTTTTTATTCCTATGGGGGGAGTTGACATTGTTTTGGAAGTACATTGGCTCACTCCTTTGGACACTATTGAGATGAATTTCTAGGAATTATTCATGCAGTTTCATTTTAAGGGAAGGACATTTGAGCTAAGGGGATTAAGGGCTAAATATCCACAACTTGTTAGCTCCCATCAAATGAAAAAGATTCTCTAAAAGGGTGCTGAAGGATTTATAGCTCACTTGTTTTCCATAGAAGTTCATCCAACTCAGCCATCTACAACTCCTGATCTAAAAAAAGTGATTGATGCCCATTCGATTATTTTTAGTGACATTCCAAAATGACTTCCACCTAGCCACATGTATGATCAAGCTATCAAACTTATTCCTAGTAGTACACCACCCAACATCAGGCCATACAGATATCCTTATGCTAAAAAAAGTGAAATTGAAAAGATGGTATAGGAAATATTGGATGCAGGAATCATTCACCATAGCTAAAGTGAATACTCCACCAATTGTCATGGTGCAAAAGAAAGATGACACTTGAAGGATGTGCCCTGACTATATGGAACTCAACAAGTACACTATCAAAGATAAGTTTTCTATTCTTATCATTGATGATTTGTTAGATGAATTAAATGGTGCTCTTTATTTTACCAAGTTAGATCTACATTCTAGGTATCATCAAATTTGGATCCATGATGAAGACATACCCAAAACTACTTTCAGGACTCATGAGGGCCATTATGAGTTTTTGGGCTAACAAATGCACCATATAGATTTCAAAGTTTGATGAATACTATTTTTAGGCCATTTTTGGGGAAATTTATTTTGGTATTTTTTGATGATATCCTCATTTACAGTAAAAATTGGGAAGACCATTTGCACCATGTGAAATATGTACTCTTAGTTTTAGAACAACATCAGTTATATGCCAAACCTTCCAAATGTACTTTTAGAGCTTGTAAGGTTGAGTATTTGGGTCATTTGGTTTCACATAGAGTAGTAAAAGTGGATCCTAAAAAAATCTAAATGATGGATTGGTCGATTTATAAGACACTCAAGTAACTAAGGGGATTTCTAGGGCTCACTAGTTATTATCGTAGGTTTATCAAAAATTATGGTAGCATTGTATCCTCCCTCACATCTTTGTTGAAGAAATACTCCTTTTAATGCACTGATACATCTACCAGGGCATTTGAACAATTGAATTTGGCAATGTGTACCACTCTAGTGATGGGTACTCCTAATTTTTTCAAGACTTTTGTGGTTGAATATGATGCATCTAGGTATGGTATGGGTGATGTACTCATGAAATAAGGTAGACCACTTGCATTTGAAAGTCATCAACTGAAGGGTAAAAATCAGCATAATCCCATTTATGAGAAGGAAATGATGTCCATTTTCATGTAGTCAAACAATGGAGGCCTTATTTGATGGGTCATCATTTTTAGGTAAAAACCACTCATGATAGTCTCAAATATTTTTTGGAACAAAGGTTATCATATGAAGAACAACATAAATGAATAACTAAGATGTTAGGCTATGAATTTGAAATAGTTTACAAGAAAGGAAAGGATAATTGAGTGGTAAATGCACTATATAGGAAGGATGAATCAGTTGAGGCCTTGTTACATGCTATGACCATTTTGCAGGCAGATTGGCTAGAGGAAAGATGATCAAAATGGGACAAGGATAGTGCTACCCATGATTTGATTTAGAATCTTCAGCAAGGTTTGGGTGGATTTGAAAAATTTACATGGAAGGTTGATTCATTATGGTATAAATATAGATTATACCTATTTAATAATTCTCTTCTTAAACCAAAAATCCTTCAAGAAATTCATGCAACTCCAATTGGGGGTCATTCAAGATTTTTGAAAACCTATCATAGAATCAAGTAGAATTTTTTTGGGAAAGACTCAAGGGGGATTCCCATAAATATGTGGCTAATGTATGATATATCAAAAAAATAAAGGATAAACCATCAAAACCCCAAGTCTTTTGCAGCCTTTATCCATCCTAAGCCAATGTTGGGAAGAGGTGTTTATGGATTTCATTACAAGATTATCAAGATATGATGGTTAAAATTTTATCATGGTTATGGTATATCATCTCAATAAGTATGCTCATTTTTTTCTTTATCACAACCATTTTTTTCTAGTGTAGTAGCTTTTGATTTTTTTAACACAATTCATAAATTGCATGGTACCCCTAAAATCATTGTCAGTGATTGAGATCCCTTCTTTACTAGTAATTTTTAGACAAAGTTATTTTCATGTTTAGGCACACAATTGGCTCATAGTTCATCATATCATCCTCAATCGGATGGATAAACTGAGGTAGTCAAAAAACATCTAGAAGGATATCTCCATTATTTTGTTTTTGATAAACAGGATAAATGAGTTCATTGGTTGCCACTTGCTGAATGCTGGTATAATACTTCTATTCATAGTTCTTCCAAAATGTCTCCTTTTTTGGTACTATATGGATACCACTCACCATCCATCACTTCAACCTTGAAGTTAAATTATAAGGTTCATGTAGTTTAATAACATATTCACCATCAATAGGAGGTCCTTGCTAGTTTGTATCAAAATCTAGCCATGGCCCAAAATCACATGAAATAGTAGGCAGATCAACACAAGAGTGAGAGTCACTTTGACATTGGTGGTTGGGTTTTTGTTCACTTATAGCCATATAAGCAAAATTCCTTGAAGCAATAGAAAAAAGATAACAAGTTGTCCCCTAAGTAGTATGGGCCTTATCAGATCTTGAAAAAAATTGGTAGTGTGGCCTACAAGTTAGAGTTTCCTTCCTCCACTTGAATACATCCATTATTTCATGTATCATGCCTAGAGAAAGTCATTGGACACAAAGTGGCTACCCAAACTGAGTTACCAAAATTGGATGAGGAAGGAAGAATTAATCTTGATCTTGAGGTGATCCTTCAAATGTGCACTAAGTATTTGTAGTCTTGAGTAATTAAGGAGTACCTATTCAAATGGAAGAATCTACCCTATGAAGATGCTACTTGGGAGGATGAATCTATTGTACAACAACATCCAAAGTTGACTAAATGTTGAGAACAATGTTTTTTTGAATGGGAGGGTCATCCTACACCCTTAACCTTTGGCATGTATTGTGATATGTGTGGCCAACTTATGGCTTACATACCTCTTCTATATTCATGTTTCATTTCTCTACGTTCTTAGTTAGGTTAGCCTATGGAATAACCATGGCTAAGTAGACTATATATAGGAGGTAATGGTTAGTCTTTGATCATCTGTTAAGTATTTTGATATTAGTGCATTATTGTGGAGGTTACTCCCTTGAAGTGGCTTTGCTATATTATTCAGTATTCTATACTACTATCAATTATTGTTGTGTGATCTCTCCTATTTGTTTATTCTGTGTGATATAGAATCATTCTATGTGAACATCTAAGTAATTTTATTACACTCCAATGTATAAGTAGTATGCCCCCTCAATGGGTAGAGTGAAGTAGTCAAAGATCTGGATATCACTACACACACTCAAAGAAGATGAAGTGAAACATGGTAATGTAGATAAATTGACAAACAATAGCATGAAACAACAAATGCAAGTCCCAGCATAGTAGTATCAAAGTAAAGCATGGATGATGCATATAATCAAAATGTTTTTGTGTTTTGGATTTTTGGAATAAGCTATGTATATGAAAGACTAAGAAGGAAATGATACTAATTGATGAGTCTCAGATGAGACTCCCTGTCATGGTGTCCTGTATCAAATAAAGGTATCATGCATGATCATGAAGCATGATGGAAAGGTTAAGACTATGATTCCAAAAGCTGTGTGCATTATAAATGTTTTGAAATATCTTAAGTACAAATTGACTATGGGATCCCTCTATAACTCTGACAAGTGGATGCAACTGTAGGGCTCTTAGGGACCCATATGGAAGTAGGAGAAGCTCTTTGAACATGTGCTCTATGTGTAGATGCATGAGATCTCAATGACATTACTCTAAGTGTGAATATTATAGCTAGAAGCTATTTATAATCCTAAAGTGGTGGAGGTGTATGAGCCTTCTATACTGGTGATGGATGCCTCAATTGTGTTTGAATCTATACTAGAGGAAGAACTGTAATTGGTGGGGAAACTAAAATTGGTAGATAAGTTAAAACTAGTGACTAGAAAAGAGATGGATCTAAAGTGGGGAGTGGTAACTCATATGGAACTCCACCAAATATAATAACCTAATTATCATGAATAAATTTCATGCATCTATGAAGTGTAGATGGTACTTTTCAATTTTTTTGAATCCATGGGAGACCAAGAAACATATCAAAAACTCTTACACTGGGAACTATGGTGAAATGTGTGGTCACATGTGTTGGCCCAGTCTATAAAGGAATTATAATCTCACCCAATGAAATCTATATGTGCCCATTTTATCCATTGATAATTGTATTTTTTAGAGTGATATCCTACTCTAAATAGCCTAAATGCTAAAATAATGTAATGGTGCACATGTTGACACTGGAACCATTGTCGATGAGAACATTGTGAATGGGATGATTATGAATATGTGCTCTAATGAAAAGTGAATTATAATTTAAATTATTATCAACAATATCTTAATCTAAGAATTATATTGAAGGTCTAGTTGCAACCCTAGACTCATACACACCTATCATACTGCTCAAAGGATGTGACTCAACTGAAGGTGCCTAATATGTAGCTGGTGGAGGATGTGCATGGTATGTGTGGCGAACACCTAATGTGTACCCTTTATCTTGTTTAAAATGCACTGAAAATGGATTTGAGAAGATTTTCAAAGCTTTATCCTATATTGGCTTTGCCTGTGGAGTCTCAACTAAAGTGCCAAGATCAAGTAGGTTTTCATCTATCAAGTCCTGTATCTTATGTCTCAAACTGATGCATCTATTTAAAGTGTGGCCTAGTGCCCTGTGAAAATGAAAAAATGCATGATGATCATATCCTCATGGAATAATCTTTGCTAGGTTAGCTTTTGAAATAGGAGGGAGAGTGATGATGTTATATTCCAATAATTACTATAAAACTCTAGTTGGAGAAACTGGTAGATTGGTAAATGCATGTCAAGGAGGTGATAATAAAACCACATGCTAAGGGGGATCTAAAGCCACATTGACTATTGGTTGATTTCGATTCTTGTTATCATTAACTTTGACCTTTTATGGGACTTTGCTATTACTCTTGTTTGTTGTGTCCAGGATTCTTGTATACTTGAGTTTGCCCATTGAAATGAGTTTCACTTCTCTTTCCTTTAGTGTATGACATAATTAAGTGAAGGAAGAGAATATTTTGAACATAATAAATTCATGCAATACTAGTAAAAGGATCTATTTGAAGAGATCTTATAACTCCTAATCTACCATGGGGCTAGTCATCATAGCCAAGATGGTCTTATATCAAAGCACAGAGTCTATGAGATGCTCATTTGATTTTTATTTCTATTGTATAATTTGTGCATAAGAGACCTTATCACCAATGTTGACACTAAAATGTGTTAGGAACATGTTAGCTAAAGGATTGAATATATTGACCGACTGATTTGGTAGACTATAGAACCATTGTAAAGCATAATCCTTTAGACTCCATGGAAATAACTTGGTAAATAGCCAATCATTTAGTACATAATCCAAGCATGATATGTGAAAATCTCTCAAATGTGTCTTTGGATCACCCTTTCCATCATAAAGAGTAAGCTTAGGTTGAACAAAACCTTGTGGAAAGGGTGTATAAGTAACATGATATGCCAATGGTGTATGTAAAAGTGCAAAAAAATCCAAAGCCTGCGTAGGTCTAGTGGCACCTTGCTCAAGATGTAGCACCTTGGATTGAAAAGATCTTATCTCTTGCACAAGGGCTGCCACATCAGGAGATAGGGATATTCTAGCTGTAACTGGTGGCATAGAGGTAGGTTAGACTAATATAGGGGTTTTTGAGACATAGTTGCCCCCATAGTGTCATTTTCAACTAATTTCTCTATGGTTTGAGAAGATTGACCATTGTTTATACTTTTTTCTTCCTCTTGTAATATTTTAAGCATGTCATCTTGCACGTCAGGGATTTGGTTAAGATTTCTTGAAGTTATCTCTTATTAATTTCATCAAAACTAGTGTATTAGGCCATTATTAAAGATAGAAAACAATTTGAGAAGTGTTTGATTTTTAGCAATAATTTGTTATAGGCCAAGTGCTAGAAAAGAAAAATACTAAATATAGGAAATGTAAGATCCTAAAAATAGTTAACTATAAATTACATAAAATGATACGAAGTGTGTAAAAATGTAAGGTGATATCTCAAGAAGTAAAATAGGAGCGAGCATATGCAACTAGGGATTTTTCAAAAATATTTTTTGTAAAATATTATGAATTTTTGAAATTGAAATTGATTTTTTGAGCTAAGTATGCAAGATAAAATTCAGAAATTTATGGGAAAGTGCTTGATTTAATGGGACATAGTAGTTGTTACAACTAGGGTTTTGATAATTTTTTTTTTTTTTGAAAATTACTATGAATTTTTGAAATTTGAAGTGATTTTTTAATTTTAATATGCAACTAAAAATTCAAAAAATGATTTGAAAATTATTGAAACATTAATGGGAGGTAGTTGATGCAACTAGGGTTTGAAATAAATTTATTTTAAAATTTAATACAAAATTTTAAAATTTGAGAGGAATTTTTTATTTTAATATTCAAGAAAAAAATCAAAAATTAATGGGAAAAATCAACTAGGAATTTACCCTAGGGTTTCTAGGGGTTTTATGCAAAATTTGAAGTCAAATTCACCAAATGAATTATTATTTATGAGAAATTAGATGTTTAATTCCTAAATAATAAATGGGTCTGAGATTAATAAATCAGTAAATAATATGCAATAATTAATCCACTAATTTATGTAAATAAATTGTATTTTTGCCTTTCCTAAAAATAGTAATAAGTGAAAGAAAATATGACTTAGATTATTTTGGGTTGTTATGATTGAGATAAAGTGTGATACTAGAAGAACAGGACTGGAACACTATCTCAAACTGAGATCTAGACTTCATTTTGTGATTGGATAGGACCATTGAAAACAAGACATCCTATTTTCTGGCATTATAGTCTTGGTCTTACCACTATTGTCCAAACTACAAATAAAGATCTATTTTTTGGGGGGTTTTGTTCACCTCATCTATGTGAGCTTGTGTACCAAATTTTAGATCCTCACTCTTAATGGAACTCTTTGTAGAGTTTATTCTTCATGTGCTTGTATCTTTAATGCAATTAAATAGAACTTTGACTAATAGGGAAAAGAGGTTAGTGTGTAACGGATATGCTAGATGTACTTCACACCTCATGTTTAGGCACATTGCCTACATACCAATACTTTGAGGAGGGATCAAGCTATATGTTGTTGACCTATTGAAGTGCTTGGTGTAATAGAGTGATGAAAATGTAAGTAAGTGCAAAATTGGATGTACTTGGAATGACTAGGGACTGCTGAAAATGTTTGAATAAGTTTGAAATACTATTGGATGGATGTATGCATAGAATAAAAAAAAGTGCTTGAGTAGTCTTGCTTGTATTCTTGCTTTTCTCTTGTAAATGAATGCCAACCCTTATAAATAGATTTTGAATGGCCTTTTATAGGGAATTTAATGATCATGGGTTAAATGAATTTGCATTAGGCTGACATGAATTAGGATAAAGATCCAAGATAAAATGACCTATTGGGTGAATATTTTATCATCAAATAACTGAAGACAAAATGGTTATATCAACCACAGTGTAATGAGATAAATCTCTCCTTTCAGTAAGGGGAGGCTCCCTATAAACTATCACCAACTTAACCTATACTAAATACTAACTCAGGGGTGAGATCATATCATCCATTTCTCTTTTTTTAGAAATGACGTTCACAAAACAAAAGGAAAAATTCTCAGATAAAAACTGAATCCATAAGAAACCCATGAAAGCACAAAGTCTTTCATTGTTTTTCTTACTAATTTATGACTTATATCATAGTAGAATGAGGTGCAGCCCAAAGTTTTCACCGAAAACTACAACAGAGCATATGATTACAAAAGATAAACGTAGTTCAAAGCATTTTCAATAGCCTTCATTCTAAGACACTAAAACACAAACTAAAAACTATTATGGTAGCACAAAGTCTCCATAATCAGCTTCAGAACATCTCCCAAATTATTTTCACACAATCTGCTTATTTGATCAAATGGATAATATTATATTTAGGAAAAGGACATAAGAACAATTTCTTAGATAACACAAGTTATTTCAACACAAAGTTTGAAAGGTCGCTTGCTTTCTCATTCACCTAATAAAATATGATTAACAATTTGAGCTCAAAGTCTCAAAAATGTCTTTCAATTTGGGTAGAGTTTTTGCCTCTAATAACTAAGAGATCCTCTCTTATCAAAAATGAGAGATTATAATATATAGCATCCAAAAGAAAGATTTTAGCATTTTTTTCCATAAATGGCCCATATTACCTTGAATGCATTGGAAAGAGGAAGTCTTATGAAGGGGCCATGCTGGAGTAGATTACTAGCCTTGACTTTGGCATTTAAATCATATCAAATATCTCCTCAAAAGCATGGGTTGCCTAGTCTTCTAAAAGGTAAGGCCACTCCTCTTTATGATACTTACATGACTATCCACTCATCTTTACTCAAATGAAGATAAATGGACCTCGCCACTGAATGCTTATGCTCTTTGATAACCATTTGGTGGACTATTCCACCCACTGAAATAACTCTTCTGTTGATGCTTCGAGATTCTCTATTTTGTTCCCTCTTTCCTTGCTATATTTTGTCTCTTCCTCGTGATCCAAGCTCTCAGGGCTATCCTCTTGCCTTTTTTTCGCTTATTCAGCTCCTTAGTGGGTCACTAAGTTTATCCTCATGTCTGCATTATTTGAAAACTAACGGTTATTCCATTGCCCTAAATTTGACATCTACGAGGACATCACCAGTCGCTTGAACCTTTTTAACCTTGAACCATCTTTTAGAGTTCATCGGTTCAATGGTTTAATGGTTTGATGGTTTAATGGTTTGGCAGCTCAATATTTTATGTTTTACAAAGATTCATATTCACTCAATCTTATTATGAATTCAATGTATCATCGAACCAATTATTTAAACTTTTTGCTTAAACCTTCCACCAAAATCTTCCACTTGAACCATTTATTTGAACCTTTCAATTGAACCATTTGTTTGAACCATTTATTTGAACCATTTGTTTAAACCTTTTGTTTGAACCTTTCACTTGAACTATTTTAGCAAAGTTTAATGGTTCAAAGTTCACTGTGACTATGGTCGTTCTATATAGTTCATTTCATTTCATATCATTAAACCCCACTATTGAACCATATATTATTGAACCCTGATGTTGAACCTTGCACTTGAACCTTTTTTGAGGAGTTCAATGGTTCAAAGTTTAATTTTTTAGGAAAATCCTTCAAGTGTTTTGAAATTTATTCTTGCAAAAATCCACATTTTGAACCTTGTTCATTTTCCTGACTATAAACCCTTTAAAAATGAGTGATTTCCTTTGCCAAAAAGGCTCATGCAATTGAATAATTTGACTACTCAGAACATTTTTGAGAAAGAAGGAGACCATTTTTGGCCTACAAGACCAAAATGGTCAACAGGTTGTCGACAAAAACAAGTGACTAGTTTTGGGAACAATAGCTAGCTCCAATTGGGGAATTTCCATCAATTGTATTTTGAAATGATCAAAGGAAGTAGAATCTAGACTCTAAGTTCCTTCAACCATGCCATTGGGCCACGGAGTCAAGCCACCATAAAAGAGAAAGATGCCAAAAACTAAATGAACAACACAAAACAAACAAAGACTATACAAATGTACAAATGAACTTATCTGATACTTCAAGGATTGAAGTGATTTAGATACTACCCACTGTGAGGTAATGAGAATGGCATTCTATCTTGATATTTCAGCAAGAAACTATTCTCACCATTGAATCAATGATGGCGAATGGACCTCTCCATAAGGAATTAAATTTTATATGCATTCCTTTTGGTTCTCTCCTCTTGTCCCATAACAAGACTTGATCTCCAATTTGAAACTCATGAATCCTTCCTTTCTTGATAACTTCAAATGTTGTTTTGCCTTCATTTTGCTGATAGCATTCCAACACTTATTGTAAATGATGCACATGATCAAGATGATGTTTGGAGAAAGTAGTCAAGTCATCAACATACACCATGATGAACTTCCCTAATTCATCTCTCAAAGCAAGGTCCATTGCTCTCTAGAATGTGGTGCTAGCATTGATTAGACCAAAAGGCATTCTAGGATATCCAAATGTGCCCCAAGGTGTAGTGAAAGTAGTTTTATGTTGATCTATTTAATTAACTTCTACTTGATTATATTTAGAAATACCATCTAACATTGATAACATTCCTGAGCTGGTCACTATTTGTAATACTTGATCCATGATGGGTAGAGGGTAGTTGTCCTTCAGAGAAGACTGATTGAGATTCTTGAAATCCTTGCAAATATGAATTTCTCTATTCTTTTTTCTTATAAGAACTATGATCATGATCCAAGTGGAATGGTGAATTAGATAAATTATTCTGGCATTCAACATCTTCTAAATCTCTAAAAGGATAGTACTTGATATTTTGGGATTGTGTTGCCTTTGTTTCTATTTGTGAGGTATTGGCCCAGTCTTAATGAGAATTTCATGTCAAATTTCTTTAGGCCTAAAGGATTTCAAGTCATCATAAAAATATGCCAAAACATCAATGTAATGGTGAATAAGAGTAATGAATTTGAGCTTTTCATCAGTAGTGCAACATTTTCCAATGTTGACTATTTTGGGATTTTCTTCCATACCCAAATTTACTTGATCAAACTCCTTAGAGGAACTTGAATCCATTTATTGATACTTGATATACCTGTCATGCTTATCAAATATTTTCTCAATAAAAACCAAACCTTTTGGGATTTTATTATCTTTGAGTTGAAGAAAGTCTTCACCATTTTGTGAATCTCTTTTAGGAACTGATTCCCATGGGGGAGAGTCACTACCTTCAAAATAAAGCTCCTCAAAACTATCCATCTTTTCTAAAAAAGTGACAATTTGATTATCACCATTAAACACCTACCAATGGTCAACATTATTAGGTACACTTGGTCAAAAGACCATATCAATAGTGTACTTGTTCCCTTTGAAATCTTTATGAGGAACCATGAGGGTTATGGAGATAGCCAATGAATCTGCACGATCATTAAAATCTCTTGGCATTGTAGAAATATTGAAAGCATCAAAAATTTCAATTCAATCCCATACACGATTGTGATAATGTTGCAGTCTTTCATTTTTGGTTTGGTATAGACTTCTCACTTGACAAACTACCAATTCAACATCTCCTTGGGCATGGAGAATATTAACACCTTTAGCATGAGCAAATTATAATCTCAGCAACAATGATTCATATTCAGCAGTGTTGTTGGTATTGCCAAATTACAACTTCTATGAGTAAGGGAAGATTTCTCCTTGTGGGGATATCAAAACAATTCCAGCTCTAGAACTGGTAGAAGAACAACTACCATAAAATTCTAAAATACAAACCTCATTAAAATTTGATCTTCTTAAATATTTCTCTTCATTAGTGAGGGAAGACCCCTTCTTACCTAAAATTTTCTCTACAAATTCTTTTGATTTTATGTCTAAATTATCTGAATTGTCACCCAATGAACTTTTGTTTGATGAAATAGAAACATCTTTAGTGGACAGAAAATAATTACCCATTCTTGAGGATTCAAATAGAATTTGAGCTTCAGGGTTTGACGTTTGAGGAACACTATATTTTGACTCTTTCTTAGGAAGCAACTTTTGCATGATGACCTTAATAGGTATCCTCACTTTAGATAGATCCATGTTCAACTCTCCACCTACATCTTTACAAAAATTATGTCTAAGTAAAATGCCATAAGAATCTGGAACATCGGCCACTAAGATTGTCATCTTAATCCTCTTACTTGGAAAAGTTGTAAATGTGAATTGGGCATCTTTGATTTGACCCAAAAGTGGCACTTAATTGTTTTCCATAGAGAACCATATCCCAAAATTCCTAGTTAAGGTAAGACTGAGGGAATATGCTACCTTGGCAGGCATAACATTATCAGAGGCTACAAAGTCTATTATACAATTTCTCAATTTATGACCATTTACCAATAGAGAAACATAGAAAGGTTCTATTTTCCTAGGGGCAACAAGAGGAGTAGCTACAAGATTATTTTGGGTGGATTTTTTATTTGAGGGATCATGAGTCACTTTTGAAAAATATTATCCAATAGGGATGGTTTTGTTTTTAATGCATTCAGCCAACCTATCCAACTGCTAAGGGTTGGCTTGTAAGTACTCAAACTCAGACATTTGGATCTTGGTCTTTCTAGCATGATCAATTATGTCAAATAACTAGAATGAACGAGAAATAGAGGAAGGAAGTCCATCATTATAATTTTTATTTGATGTAGCACTGGTCTGAGGAATAAAAGCAAAAGGTACAAAATTATTTGAAGTACTTACTTTCTTATTGCTCATTAGGTCCTTTGATTGGAAAGGTCGTGAAGTTCCCCATTTAACAATTGATATCACTGGCTAAGGTTCATTTACTACTTTTCCCCTATCAACTTATTGAGTTGACTAGTTTTGGGACCTAGTAAAAATAACATATGCTCCATCAAACACTTCTCCATTTTTTCTAGCTTCATCTTGGTAATTCAAAAAACCAATATTGAAGTCTCCATCTAATTATTCTTCTCCTTCTGCAAAGAGATTAGCATCCTCTTCTTGGTCTAACTCAAGTTGGAAGAGAAATCATGTTCAACTTCATAATAACTGACTACTGAGTTAACTGGTGCTACTTCAATGACAAGCTTCCCCTATGTGGAAGGAAGATGATTGGGTTTCCCTTGATTTTTGGCAGCATTGTCTTGATATGAATGGTTAGGAAATGTCCTCCTTGGTATATCTCGATAAGGAGGAGTAGACATACCTTGGGACATTTTCCTTTTTAGAGCTAGCAATTCATTTGCTAACTTTTACACCATAGGATCAGTGGTGCTTGTGGAAGAATTTTCAGCAGATGAAGAAAATTTATTTTTATTAGGATCTCTTCTTATCTTACCTGCAAGGATAAGATCATCTTCAACCTTGGTAGCAAAAATTTGAGCTATAGAAAGATCTTTATGGCTAGCTTGCCTTAATAGAAAACTCACTTTGAGAAGTTGAGAATTGATGAAAAAGCACTTAAGATTTTCTGGAGTTGGCTGAGTAATTGTAGGAATCGTATTCCTCAGCTTATTGAATTTAGCAATAAAGTATCGCATAGGCTCATGAGGCTCCTTCTTCATTTACATAAGCGAAGCCAATAAGGCATGTGCATCTTCTACAAGTTTGAACCTAGCCTCAAACTTGGCCTTGAGAGTGTTCTAGTCAGTTATAGTCTGAGCTTGAAGATGATAAAACCAATCTGTGGCAGCACCTTGCCAGGTTTCTATAAATAGTCTTACCACTATATCTTCATATTCAATGCCTATCACACCACAAGCTATGTAGAAAGCTACAATATGCTCATTTAGATAAACTTTCCCATCACCATAAAACTTGGGAAAATTCTTTATTGAAC
Organism: Torreya grandis; assembly: GCA_037957365.1. Lineage (NCBI taxonomy): Eukaryota > Viridiplantae > Streptophyta > Pinopsida > Cupressales > Taxaceae > Torreya > Torreya grandis. Next base: position 3,663,066 of record JARHVA010000049.1, read on the forward strand.
TACAAGGTAGTTCATGTAAAGGTGGGGTTAGATTTTGGGGGCCAAAAGTGTTACCCCAAGGGCCTTGGGCTGCCATGATATGATGATTGAAAAGAGGGATAACAAACCTTTGTGGAGTATGTATAAATAAATATCTACTAGTATAGGAAGGAGAAGCTTCACCTGGTATTGGAGACCTGACGTTGGTAGGAGTAAAACTCTTGGTTCACTGAAGGTGAGATCATGGAGGAGAAAGATCAAAATTATTTATTATGCATAAACTCAAATATAGGATCAATAATGCCCTGAGCTCTCTGGCTTCACATTACTATGGATCTACTAGAATATAGAATGGAAAAGAACTATAAATGCTTCAATTTGAAGCGTGAAGATTCAAATTGTACGTTCTTCCCTAGCAGAGTCACCAAAAGCTATTGGGTGAATATTTTGTTGTCAACTAACTGAAGAGAAAATGGTTATATCAACCACAGTGTAATGAGATAAATCTCTCCTCTCAGCAAAGGGAGGCTCCCTATAAATTATCATAAACTTAACCTATACTAAATACTAACTCAGGGTGAGATCATATCATCCATTTCTCTTTTTTCAAAAATAATGTTCACAAAACAAAAGGAAAACTTCCTAGATAAAAATTGAATCTACAAGAAACCCATAAAAGCACAAAGTCTTTCATTGTTTCTCTTATTGATTTATGACTTATATCACAGTAGAATGAGGTGCAGCACAAAATCTTCACCAAAAACTACAATAGAGCATATGATTACAAAATATAAAGGTAGTTCAAAGCCTTTCCAATATCCTTAATTATAAGACACTAAAACACAAACTAAAAACTATTATGGTAGCACAAAGTCTCCATAATTAACTTCAAAACATCTCCCAGATTATTTTCACTTGCTCTGCTTATTTGATCAAATGGATAAGATTATATTTAGGAAAAGGACATAAGAATAATTTCCTAGATAACACAAGTTATTTCAACACAAAGTTTGAAAGGTCACTTGCTTTCTCATTCACTTGATAAAATTTGATTAACAATCTGAGTTCAAAGTCTCAAAATGTCTTTTGATTTGGGCAGAGTTTTTGCCTCTAATAACTGAGAGATCCTCTCTTGTCAAAAATGAGAGATTACAATATATATCATCCAAAATAAATATTTTAGCATTTCTTTTCCACAAATGGCCCATGCTGCCTTGAATGCATTGAAAAGAGGAATTCCTATGAAGGGGCCATGTTGGAGCATATTACTAGCCTTGACTTTGGTGTTTAAATCATATCAAATGTCTCCTCAAAAGAATGGGTTACTTGGTCCTTTGAAAGGCAAGGCCACTCCTCTTTATGATACTTACATGATTGTCCACTCATCTTTACTCAAATGAAGAAAAATGGGCCATGCCATTGAATGCTTATGCTCTTTGATAACCACTTGGTGGATTGTTCCAACAACTAGAATAACTCTTCCATCGATGCTTCTGGATTCTCTATTTTTCTCCCTCTTTCCTTGTATTTTGTCTCTTCCTAGTGATCCAATCTCTTGGGGCTATCCTCTCACCTTTTGCTGGCTTTTTCGGCTCCTTTCTCAGTGGGTCACTGAGTTTGTCCTCAAGTTTGTGTTATTTGAGAACAAATGGTTATTCCATTGCCCTAAATTTGACATCCATGGGAACATCATTAGTTACTTGAACCTTTTGAACCTTGAACCATCTTTTAGAGTTCATCGGTTTAATGGTTCAACGGTTCAATGGTTCGATGGTTCAATAGTTTGGTGGCTCAATATTTTATGTTTTGCAAAGAGGCATGTTCACTCAGTCTTCTTATGAATTCAATGTATCATTGAACCAACTATTTGAACCTTCTGCTTGAACCTTCCACTATAACCTTCCGCCTGAACCATTTGTTTGAACCTTTTGCTTGAACCATTTGTTTGAACCTTTTATTTGAACCTTTCACTTGAACCGTTTTAGAGGAGTTCAATGGTTCAAATTTCAATGCAACTATGGTCGGTTTATATAGTTCATTTCATTTCATATCATTGAACCCCACTGTTGAACCATATATTTTTGAACCCCGATGTTGAACCTTGCACTTGAACCTTTTTTGTAGAGTTCAATGGTTCAAAGTTTAATTTTTTAGGAAAAGCCTTCAAGTGTTTTGAAATTTGTTCTTGAAAAAACCCACCTTTTGAACCTTGTTCATTTTCCTGACTGTAAACCCTTTGAAAATGAGAAATTTCCTTTGCCGAAAATGTTTGTACAATTGAATAACTTGACTGCTCAGACCATTTTTGAGAAAGGAGACTATTTTTGTCTTGTAGGACCAAAATGGTCAACAGGTTGTCCACAAAAACAAGTGACTAGTTTTGGGAACAACATGACCATTAGAAACCAAAATACACTTGGATAACAAAGCCAAAAATAGGACACCTTGAGTCTCAGTGTTATAGTCCAAGTTTGGGTGTTATTATCTAGAGAGAAGGAGAAATAGGGGGATGTATTTGTCATGGAGAGAGTAACCTAGGTCAAAAAGGGTTTGATCTATAAGGCTATAGATTATTAGTACACTATGACAACATGCCCAATAAGGTCAAGAAAGCAAAAAAAATGGACCTATGGATTGGGTGTCATTAGCTATACTCAAGTTACCAAATTTCACATTTTATATGAGAACTTTCCATAACCTAGATATGAATACACTAGAGTGAATTCAAATCCAAACCTAGAATAATCTAAGTGGTCACATCATATTTCAATGAATATTCCATACATGACACTAACATCAAACTCAGACACTAGTTTCAACGTAACTATCCTAGATTGATGTAAGTGTCCAGAGAACCATAGACACTAGATCCATAACCTGATGACTATTCTAGAATCTAATTCCTACACATACCAGATACAACACTAAATTAGCAATAAAAATGGCTAAGTGCTTTATTTTATGTCATTTATATATTTTACATAGCTACACTTTCCATTAATATCTTATCTTAGTATAATAAATTTAGCATAAGGTATATCTAAATTTAGCACATTAATTGGCCTCCTATAGATCTGATATTCACCCTTATGCCCTATTATTTCTATATCCTTAACACTATCTACCGAAGTAGGATTCCTTAACCTAAATTAGGGTTAAACATAGTAAAATCATTAATTAAGGGAATGGTGTGATCTCGTGTGAGTAATGAGGGAGCCATTCCACTATATAAGGAGGTAATAAAGTGGTATTACAAGTATTTTGTAATTCATTCAATTCATCATGATCCAAATATACAAGAGTGACATGTAAATTAGAATACATGTTGAAAAAATTGGGAAGAGGTGGATCATTGATGTGATAAATAGTAAGAGTGTGGTATTGAGAATTAGGGTTTGGAAGTTAGATGCTCCAAGGATTGGGATTGGCCTCATATTTGTAACATTTCCCACTATGTATGAATTTGATACATTTGCTAACCAAAGATGCAATAACACACATATTATGGGTCCATGGGTGACTTAAGAGCATGTTTTAAGATAAAGGAAGGTCAAGAACCATAATTTTGGTATGGATTATCTTGGGTCCAAAGGTAAGAGGGAACAAAATGCAACCAATTGGGTTTTTATTGTTTTTATCAAGTCATTGACACATGAGATGGGTTTATTTGATATTTTATTTGGTGTATCTAACTTTTTGAATTAACCAAAGAGAAGTGACATTAATGGTATATCATTCATCTAGTAAGACTTTTGAATGAGGGTATTGTGCATTCCAATTTTGATAGAGGTGGATTGTCTACTCAAAAAAGGATTTCATCTTTAATCATATTCTCTTCAAGAAATTATATAGCAGGTTTTCCAAAAGAATAAATATTTTTTATGGCATTAGTTTTTGTAGATGGATGACCATTAGAAGGTAGTTTAAAACCTTACGATGGTGGTTCTTAAAAATATTGTAATCATTGCATAAGAAACCTATGATGATAATGATAATTTTAGACTAGTATAATTAGGGGAATTTTTCAAGGCATTGAGTTAATTTATTATAATATATTCCATTAAAATTTAGAAGATGAATAATCATCACAAGGTTTGGGGTTATGAGAAATTACAATCTTTGTAGTGATAGAAAAACTAGGTTGAGGTTTTGGTTGTGGAAGTGACTCATCACTACTAGTTGGTTCTAAAGATGTTGGTGAAGTAGTTTTAGTATCTTTAAGAAGCTTTTTGTTGGTAAAATATTTATTAGGTTTAATTATTGTATATTTATGATCAGGTTTATGATGATAGTTGGCTTTAGCCGCATTCACATATTGAGAGTTATTGTAGTATTAATCATAATTAACTTTGATTGCACAAATGTTTTCATTGGATGTTGTGTATTGGGATTATAAGAAGATTTGTTGGATTTTGAATGTAGAGGTTTGGAAAAATTTCTCTTCTGAGAATTTTTGTGATATTCAAGATGACATAATTTGATCATAATGTCATGATCAAATGTATCACCTAACATGGAAGAAATCACAAATTTTATAATCCCATGACATGTCTCATGAGAATGACCAATGTCAATGTGTAATCAACAAAATTTATTAGGATAATACCATGATGGGTGGGTTAATATTGTTATAGATGAAAGGTTTAGATGGAGATAATCAATTCTTCTTTTTTAACATCATTGAAGGTGATCAGGGAGAAGTTTGATTATCTAATTTGACTACACCAATTTTTTTTAAAGGGGATTTAGATATGATATTTGCACTAGTTATTGAATTAGTTGAATTTTGGAAAGATTATTTGATTGACATATGTGATGGATCAAATTGATCCATAAATAAATCTTATATTTTAGCTTGATCAAAACCCTGTTCTAATGTTTGAGGGGAAATTTTTTTGGACCCTTCATTGAAGAAAAGGTTTCAAAACAATGACAACTATTTTGAAAATATTAGCATCACTAATATTATGATCTAATTTGTGAGATAATGAGTTCCATAATTTAATGAAAGTGTGAGTACATTTAGAGGATAATTTCTTAGCATTAATAAAATGACTAAGGCAATTTTTAGGAAGACCATTTAAAAAAAAATATTTAACTAAAGCATTGACTAAAATCCTCTAGTTGTAAAATGGAATGTTTAGGAATTTGATTATACCATTTTAATCATCTCCTGTGAATGTTTTGACAAGAAGTTTAGTGGTAGTAAAAGTGTTGGTTTGGACCCATTTTTTGTAGAGATTACCAAATGATTTAAGAAAAAGGGAAGGGTCTTTAGTAACATCATATTTAATAGTTGGAGAGATGTTTACTATATCTATGGATACAATAAATGGAGCTAAAGGTTCATTTTAAAGATGTTGAAGCATATTTTTATGTATGAGAGGTTGAGGGATGATATTCCAATTGGAATCTCTAAGAAGACGTGGAACCATTTTTTGTTATTTTGAGGCATGATAAGAGGACTTTAACTAGCCATTTTTAAGATATGATTTTACATTTGCATGATTTGAGAACTGTTAGTTGTTTTCATAACATTCATTTTTTGAACCATTTGAGAAAGAATTTGAGTTGTATTTATAGGTGAATTTTGATTGATAGTGGCAGAAGATGAAACATTAGGATTGATAGGATGTGGAATATTAGTACTGGTAGGAGGATCATTCCCAAGATTAGGGATAAGAATGTTTCTTATAGGAGGGTTCCCTATGTTAGTATCAATTACTCCAATGGTATAATATGGAAGTTGAATAAGGTACCATTGGTGTTAGGAGTATAAATAGTATTATCATCAAAAGTGTGAAATATATTAGAGTCATATAGATCATCATTTTGGGTAAATTGTACCATGTTACATTTGATGGAGCTAGATGAGGATCAAGAGTATGTGTACCATGAGGGAATGTCATCTTGGGTGGCTAAAGTGGGTAAGAAAGAACAACCCATGTAAATTATAAATGGGTTAAGACTGTAAATAAATATTATGATAGGTGATTTCATGATGATAAAAAATGTGAGAAGGAAAAAAATTATATGTAAGTCTAAGAGAGAAAAATATTGATAAATAAAACTAAGTCAACCACTTATAAAACTAGGTTGACTAGTTATTTAGAGATATATATTTATACTAGTTGGTTAGGACCTACAAGGTTGATTAGGTTAATGTAACCAAATTTTGAGGGGAAAATAATAGTGTGATATGAAAATAATTTGACCAAGACCTACATGATTGACCAGGACCAATGTGGTTAACCAAGTTAATCTGATATGATCCTGAAAGGATAAGGTAGTGACCATATAATGAAATAGGTTAGCCAACAAATATATGATCAATTAGGTTGATCTAGTATATTTATGAAAGGAAAAATAATTTGGAAACCAACTTAGTTAGGTTGGTGAACCTAGTTAGATAGATAGGGAAAAAATTAATAGTTTAAACCTCGATGATCTAGTTTGAAAATAAAAGTGAATCAAATAAAATATATAAGACTAAGTCATGTTGGTCAACTTAGTCTATTCATACATAGTCAACTAGATTGTGTTGGATGATCTAATTGAGGCACACATCATAGAATTGTATTAACATTGGTCGATATATTATGTAATACAATAGAGAATAGCAATCAATGAGTAGAAAATGTAATTTTATAACTATTAATGCTAACTAATTATCCAAAAATAAGATCAAGAAGTTGCACTAAAAGGTTTTATTTGATAGTTTAGTCTTCCAAATATACTTTCTTGTTGATTAGATAGTGACAACCAAATGTTTTAGTGCTAACTATGGAGGAAGAGTCATTCCCATAGACCACTAAACCTAGTTTCAAAGGTAAGCTGGAAGTAACTTTTTGGTGTTAACTAGTAACTAATGAACCACAAGATCAAAGGGATAGATGGATTCCCAAGGCTCAATACAAAATAAAATCCTAGGAATTTCTAAAATACCATGAGGTATGTGGAAACTAAAAATTGTGTTAAATTTGAACTATATCTATGAGTATTTGGACAAGCCCATCACATTGTGATTTTGTAAATGATAGACAAAGACTGTAAACATAATATCACATATAATTTCATTAAAATATATAAATAGTTTAAAAACTACAGGTACACAATTTATAAGGAAAGCCAACCATAAATAAAAATAAAGGTGAAAATCAAGTTATTGAAAACCAAGTTGAAAATTTTGAAAGTGAATAAATAGGCAGCCAAATCTTTTAAAAGTAAAAGTGGTTCTAATTACTATGAGAATAAAGATTAATTACCTTTTATTATGCTAAAAATAAAGCACAAGAAATAATATTGAACAGGTCAATATAGTTGAGCAAACATGACAAAACAAAGTCAACATTGGTCAACATAGTCTGCTGTAAAAAATGACCCAAACAAACTAAGTTGGCAAGGTCAATTTAATTTATTGGTAGAAAACACATACACATAAATAAATTGAACAAGTCAATTTAGTTGATTGTGTGATTATAGTTTAACAAAATTGAAAAATTATGAATTCAGTAAGGACATTTTTAATTTAAACTACTATATTTGAAAAATAGTAATTACAAATTGATTAGAATTGATAATATTGAAATACTAAGCCATTAAGAGTGAAACTAAAAAATAGAACAAGATCAGCTAGGACAATTTAGTTGTACAGTTGAAATGATAAAATTCTATTGACTGGGTATTTTAGGTGAGATTTGATCTTATAAAGATAGAAATCTAAAAACACAATAACTAAATAAAGTCCACTAGGTCGACTTAGTATAAAGAAAACTAATAAACTAAAAATAGGAAAATAAGAATAGATTCACCAGTATGATGTAGTTTGTTGAAATTGAATATTAAATATTGCATAAATAAACAACATCAACCATCTTGAATTAGCTAATTATAATTAAAAATGTAAAAAATAGGAAAAATGACTGGGTTGACTGGTGAGACCTAGTTGGCTGAAAATGAAACCCTAAAAATAGAGGACAAAACTAAATTGACTAGCATAATCTAGTTGACTAAAAACCTTAGATATGTAGATTGAGAAAATGACTAGGTCAACCAATGCAACCTAGTTGAGTGAGTAAAAAACCTGTACACAAGACAAAATTGGATTGACCAATATGATTTAATTGACTATAAATTAAAAATAAAAAATAAAAGGGTTAGATTAAAATTGAGTTCACTAGAATGCATGGAATAAATTAGTATATATTTACAACTTGTCCTACTTATTAAATTCCAAGCTCGAAGAAGGTAATCTAACCAACAACTCATTACATAACTATTTATATTAGAGACATGACCAATTTTGATCTGCTAAACCTACCTAAGGGATATATAATCACACAACACTATAAGATAGGGTTCCAAAACCTCTAGTCAAGTATCACTATGTAATAACCCTAGCTAGGTATATAATACATTAAATAAAACTAATCTAGTTCTCATCAAAGCTTGTGTCACAAAGGAGGATGGTTAAACAAAATAAATCAAGCAAATAAAACTCTAATCAAGTCAATGTAAAGGTAATCTAATAAATGACTAAAACATTTAACCTATTACTTTATGTAATATCTATCTATCAAATGAAAAAGTAAAAGTTAGTAAAGGTTAGGGATACTTACCTAGAATGAACCCATCAAGCCTCAATCTCTCCTTTGGCCAATGGTGCTTTCCAATAGGTTTTTTTGGATTTGTAAATATCACACTATATAAATCATCACTAGGCTAAAATACTCCCACTTTGCATCTAATACTTTCACACAATATAAGTTATATTACTTCTAAGGCAAAACCCTAAGCAATGACTCCTCAAAAGTAGATCTAGTAGAATTATGAGCTATAATAACAGGAAAATAAATTTCCTCTCTATTGGATTAAAAATAAAGTGGTATTTATAGCCAAGATTGATCTAAACATTTTTATAAATTTAGCTATCAAGGTTGGCCAACTCGATCTTGTTAGGAGGTAAAAGTAGTTGTTAGGTTTCAAACTAGGTTGATTAGGTTAACCTTGTTGTCCCCGAAAATGTTAGCTCATTTTTAGACAACATTTGAACTATTTTGGTCCAACAGACCAAAATCCTCTCTCCCCTTCTCAAAAATTGTTTTGGGCATTCAAATTCTCCATTTTTCAAGTAGGCTAAGTTTTACGGACTCATTTCTATGGACTTGCAGGCTTAAATCTACGGACTCAGTTCTACAGACTTTGCAGGATGGAATCTACAGACTCATTTCTATGGACTCCACCAGTTCTACAGACTCATTTCTATAGACTCTACAGGCTTAAATCTATGAACTCTATAGATATGTTTCTATGGACTCAAAATGCTTGAAATCAGCAAGTTCAACAAGTTCAAAGGCTTCTACAGGCGAGTTCAATCAAAAGAACAAGTTTCCAACACTTAGTCATTTTCAAGATTGGTTCAATGCCTTAGTTCAACCAAAAGAGTTCATCGACAAGATTTTATGTAGTGTTTGAACCATTGAACCTTGAACCATAATGGTTCAACAGGTTCAATGGGTTCAAAGGTACAACGTCATCAGCAAGAGTTAAGTGCATTTGTCAAGTTCAAAGGTTCAATGGGTTCAATGGTTCAATAGGTTCAATGGCCATATGGTTTAATGTGTTTAGTTCAAGAGATAAAAAAAGACTTAGTCAAATAAAGAGATTGAATAGATTGAACCATTGAACCAAAGTTGGTTCAATCGGTCGCTTCAATCAACAGGTTCAAGGGGCTACCCCAAAGCCAAAGGAAAAAGTGCCCTTGCGGAGGGTAGTGAACCAAGTCGAGTGCCCTTGTGGAGGACAGTGAGCAAAGGCAAACATAGGGAATTCCTTCAAAAAAGTTCCTTTGGCAAAATTGTTAAGGACCATTTCCTTCGGACAAAATGTCCAAAGGAATTCACTCGTGAAGAAAGCCCAAAATCAAGAACCCGACGGAAAATGACTAAGGCAAAGCGAAAGAAAAGCCCAAAGAAAATCCCATTGAAATAATTAAAGCCGAAGGCCACCTAAAGGATCTCGAAGGGTAGGTATCCTTGTGGGAGGCTCTCGCCAAGGAAAGTGGACCATTTCTCAAGACCCCAAAGGGCAAGTTCCCTCTGAGAAAGATCAAACCTCAAAGTGTAGCAAAAGCCACCACATGTCCCTTACAAAGTGCAACAGAAGCTGCCACGAGCCCCTTACAAAGTGTAGTAAAAGCTGCCATGTGTTTCATACAAAGTGCAGTGGAAGCCACCATGTGTCCCTTATAAAGTGTAGTGGAAGTTGCCATGTGTTCCTTATAAAGTCAAAGTGGAAGCTGCCAAGTGTTGCCCGTCGGGACATAGTTTCTAATAAGTTTCAAAGCTGTGAAATGTGCCACATATTTTGTTGTAACTTAGTAGAAGCCAACAAGTGTCAAACTTCACAATTTCTTCCTTTTACTTCTTTGTTTTGTAAGGAATGTGGTGGGCCTCGAGTGAGTTGCTAACCTCAACAGAGCATGCCATGTGTCATCTTCCATAGGACTCTCAAAAGACATCTAAAGCCTCTATAAGTTAAGCAGATGCTGCCATGTGTCCTTGCCTATTTCACAGTGGAATGTGTCACTTGTTAAGATCAGTGGAAAGCAGCCAAAGCAAGTAGGAAAGACACAAAGGAGTTTCTAAGGAGAATGATGGGCCTGCAACTATCAAATTTAGGGCAACCAAGTAGCCGTTGGCTTTCAAACAATGATGGGCTTGCATCCGTCAAATTTGTGGCAATGAAATAACTGTTGATCCTTACAAACTTAAGCACAAACCCCATGAAAAAATTTAGTGACTAGCCAAAGAGATAGCCTAAGAGCTCAGATCACATAGAAAAGGGTAAAATACAACCAAGAAAGGGGGAATGATGAAGAAAGATCAGAAATATCCATGCATGGGATATGTTTCTAGAAGGTGAAGTAGTCTACTAGGTGGACATCAAAGAGTATGAATATTCAATGGCACAGCTTGTTTTTCTACATTGAGTAGAGCGAATAGCTATGCACACATAAGGAAACACATCATGTGGCCCATATTTAAGACCGATGCCTGATTCCAGCATAGCCCATGGATAGAATTTAAAATGCATTAAAGGCATTAAATGCATCGTAAGCCATTTTTGTGAAACAAGGTGCCCAAGTCTTTATTAGAGCACTATATATTGGACTCTCTTTTATTGTTTTAGGAGATCTCTCTCTGTTATCAGAAACAAAACTCTGCCCAGATTGAAAGGCATTACTGAGACTTTGAGCTCAAATTGTTGATCATATTTTGTTATTTGAATAAGAAAACAAGTGAATTTTTAGACTTTATATTGAAATAGCTTGGTTGTTGGGGAAATTATTCTTATGTCTGTTTTCTTAATATGTTTTTTGTCCATTTAATTAAATAAGTATAATTAGTGAAAGTAATCAGGAAGGTGTCCAAAATCCAACTGTGGAGAGACTTTGTGCCCCCACAATTGCCTTTAGTGTGTTTTTTCTATTCTTGTGTAAAGGATCTTGGGACGACTTTGTGCCCTCATTATCCTTCATATTTTATTTCTATATAAAGGACCTTGGGATGACTTTGTGCCCTCATTGTCCTTCATATCTCACTCTTGGGTAGTCGAGGTGGAGACTTTGTGTTATATCTCAGTCTGCTGGTTACTACGCCTTTCGTTATCAGTTACTTGTCACTACTTGAAATAACTCCTATTGTTTCCTATAAGATCACTTTTGAAAGAAGAGAAGTGCCTTCAGTGCTTTCACTAATATTTTCTCCTCTATTTGTTAACATCATTTCTAAAAAAAGAGAGATGGATGGTTTATCCTACCCTTGAGTGTTATTTTCTACTTATATATAGTATATAGTTCTTGCATATTTACAGGGAACCTCCCCTTGATGAGAGGAGAGATTTGTCCCCTTTTGATGTAGTAAACCTACAATCCTAGCTGACCAATTTCCCTATGGTGTGGTTGAAGAGTCCTATTTTGCTCATTAGTTAATTGATTGACAAAATATTCACCCAACAATTTTTGGTGACTCCACTAAGGATTTATGTGCAATCTAAAGCCTCAAGTTTTAGATTAAATCAGTCCCTACCCTTATCCATTATAGACTCTGGAAACTCTGTTCTTTGTCTTACCCATTATCATTATAGCCTTACCATCTCCCTCCACCTCCATGCCAACTAGGATAGAAAGCGCAGTTTGAAGCCTCAAGCTTCAAGCTGAAGTAGTGCCAATTCTTTTCCATTTTTATTTTTACACTCTGGCAGATCCACTCTATACATGAAGCCAAAGGGCTAAAGGTATTGTTGACCCTGTATATGAGTAAAGTAATTTTGATCTATTTCCTTCACCATCTCGCCTCCGATGAACCAAGAGCTTTCCTCCTACTAAAGTCAAGTCTCCATTACTAGGCAAAGCCTCCATTTTTGCTATTAATAAAGCTTTGTCAATAATTACCCTTTTGAGATTTGTTATCCCACCTTTCCATAGTCATACAATGGTAGTTCAAGGTCCTTGGGGTAACTCTTTTGGCCCACTGAATTTAACTCCACCTCTACATGAGATACCATGCAGTTCAAGAAAAAAATTCCCCAATTCTGTAGTGATGGGAAGGTTCATCCTGATGAACATATTGCAACCTTCAACATAGCCTATGGCATAATAGGTGTGGAGTATGAGGATGTAGAATTCAGGTTGTTCATGGAAACTTTACAAGGTGCTGCTATAGACTAGTTCTATCATCTGCAAGCTGAGACTGTGACTGACTGGAACACTCTCAAAGCTAAATTTGAAGCTAGATTCAAGCCTATAAAAGATGTGCATGCCTTGTTGGCTCAAATCACATAAATGAAGGAGCCTCATGAACCCATGAGGGATTTCATATCCAAGTTCAACAAATTGAGGAACAAGAATCCTGTAATTGCTTAGCCTACATCTACGAATCTCAAATGTTTCTTCATCAACTCTCTGCTACCTAAAGTAAGTTTTCTGCTGAGACGTGCTGGCCAAATAGACTTTTTTGGAGCTCAAGATTTGGCCACTGAGGTGGAAGATGACCTTATCTTGGTAGGAAAGATAAGGAGAGATCTTAATAAAGGTAAATCTTCCTCATCTTCTAAATATCTATCTATAGGTACCAATGATCCAATAGTGTAGAAGCTAGAAAATGAGTTGCTAGCTCTCAGGAAGTAAATGGTGCAAGGGATATCTTTAGCTCCTTCGTATAGAGATATGCCAAGGAGGACATTCCCCAATCAGTCATACCAAGACAATGCTACCAAAAATCAAGGACAACCAAATCGCCTTCCTCCCCCATAGGGGAAACTTGCCATTGAAGCACCACTAACCAATTCAGCAGTTGGATATCTTGAAATAGAATCTGATTTCTCTTTCTAGCCTGAATTAAACCAAGAAAATGATGCTAATCTCTTCACTAAGGAAAAAAGAAGAATTAGCTGGTGACTCCAAAATTAGTTTCCTGAATTACCGAGATGAACCCAAAAGTGAAGGTAAAGTAGATGAGGGATCATATGTTATGTTCACCCAATCCAGGAATCAGTCAGCCCAACCAGATGATAAGGAGAAAGTAGAGGAGTGACCTCAACCAACAATTTCATTTGCTAAATAGGGAACCACTCTACCTTTCTAGCCAAAAGACTTGGTGATTGTAGGAAAGGTAAGTGCATCAAACATCTCTGCACCTTCTACTTCAACTTCACAGATTAGTCCTCCCCCTCCTAAAAATGAACAAAATGAACTCCCTTCCTCTATTCCTAGTCCATTTTAGTCATTTGACATAATCGACCATGTCAAGAAGACCAAAATTCAAATTTCTAAAATCAAATTCTTACAATCTAATCCTAAGAAATTGGATAGGTTAATTCAGTGTGTGAAGAATAAAGCCATCCCTATAGGACAAGATGTTAAAAAGGTAACTCATGATCCCCCAAGTAACATGTCCATCCCAAAAAATCTTGTCATTACTCCTACAACTACCCCTAGGAAAATAGAGCCTTTCTATGTTTCCCTATTGATAAATGGTCACAAACTGAGAAATTGCATCATAGACTCAGGTGCATCTGAAAACATCATGCCTGCCAAGGTGGTAGAATCTCTTGGACTCACACTGACCAAAACCTTTGGGAGATGTTTCTCCATGGAGAATAAACAAGTACCTATATTGGGACAAATCAAAGACACCCAGTTTCTATTTGCAACATTCCCAGACAAAAGAATCAAGATGATAGTCCTAGTGGCTGATGTTCCAGCCTCATACAACATTCTTCTGGGGCAAAATTTCTGTAAAGACATTAGAGGAAAATTAAAAATGGACCTATCTGAAGTGAGGATCCCTGTTAAAAGCATCATGTAGAGGATGCTTCCTGAAAAGGAATCAAAATATGTTGTCACTCAGACATCAACCCCTGAAGCTCAAATTTTGTTTGAATCTTCAGGCATGGGTAATTACTTCTTAACCATAGAAAATATTCATGTTTTAGAAGATAAAAATCTTATAGGTGGTGATCCAAGAATTGACTCAGATGAGACATCAAAATAATTGGTAGTGTGTAGTACAGATGAAAAAGAATCTTCCCTCTCTAATGAAAGAAAATCTAATAGAAGATCAATTTTTGATGATATTTGGATCCTAAAATTCGATGGCAATAATTATTCTACTGGCTCAAGGGCCAAGATTGTGTTGATATCTCCTCAAGAAGATATTTTCCTTCTTCATACAAGTTACAGTTTAACAACACCAACAACATAGCTGAGTATGAATCTCTATTGCTTAGATTGAAGGCTGCTCAAGATAAGGCATCAAAATCCTTCATGCCAAAGGAGATGTTGAACTGGTGGTTTGTCAGGTAAGGAACCTATATCAAACCAAAAATAAGAGATTATGCCACTACCGCAATCTATTCTGGAATCAAATTGAAAGCTTTGATGCTTTCAACATCTCTGCCATACCTAGGGAATTCAATGACCAAGTTGATGCACTGGGTGTTTCAGCAACTCTCTTAGTTCCTCACCTAGACTTCAAAGGAAATAGGTACACTATTGAATTGGTCTTTTGACCAAGTGTGCCTAATAATGCTAATCATTGGCAAGTGTTCAATGGTGACAACCAAATCATCACCTTTCTAGAACAAAAAGACAACTTTGAATATCTTCACTTCGAAGGCAGTAAGCTCCAGAAACTTGAATCAGCGCTTGAAATGAATTCAGATGCAGGTGAAGAATTCTTGCAACTAAAAGGGAATAAAATTCCCAAAGGATTGGTTTCTCTTGAGAAACTATTTGACAAGCACAATAGGTTCATCAAACAATAAAAAATGGATTAAAACTCCTCCCAGGGGTTTGATAAGATAAATTTGGGTACCAAAGAAAATCTCAAGATGGTGAACATTGGGAAGTGTTGTACTCTAGAGGAGAAACTCAAATTTACTGACCTAATTCACCATTACATGGATGTTTTGGCATACTCTTATGATGATATGAAGTTGCTCAAGCCTAAGGAAATTCACCATGAAATTCCTCTCAAGGATGATTCAATGCCTTACAAGCAAAAATCCCAATAGTATAATCCAAAGATATCAGGTATTATTCTGTCTAAGATAAAAAAAATGCTAAATGTTAGGATAATTTTCCCAAGTCATTATTCCACATGGATTGTCAACATAGTCCCTATGAGGAAGAAGAATGGAAAAATTTGCATCTGTGTGGATTTTAGGAATCTAAATCAGTCGTCTTTAAAGGATAACTATCCTTTGCCCATCATAGATCAAGTACTTTAGACAGTGACCAGCTCAGAGATATTATCAATGCTAGACAACTTCTTAGGTTACAATCAAGTGGAAGTTAGTGAAGTAGACCCACATAAGACTACCTTCACCACACCTTGGGGCACCTTTGCTTATTGAAGAATGCCATTTGGCCTGATAAATGCTGGCACTACCTTTTAGAGAGCAATATACCTTGCTTTCAAGGATGAGAAGGGTAAGTTCATTATAGTTTAACTTGATGACTCGACCATCTTTTATAAGCATCGCCTGGATCATATACACCACTTGCAACAAGTGCTAGAACACTGCCACTAGAATGGCATTTCTTTAAACCCCAAGAAGTCAATTTTTGGAGTAACAAAGGGGAAACTTTTCAAACACATTGTGTCTAAAGGAGGCATAAAGATTGACTCAAACAGAGTCAAGTCTATCCAAGAGCTTACCTTGCCTACAAGTAAGATTGCTATTCACTCTTTCTTTAGAAAGGTGAATTTCTTATGAAGGTTTATCCCTGAGTTTGCTGAGAAGAATTGACACATTGTGAACATGATGAAGAGAAAGGCCACCTTTAGCTGGACTGAAGAAGGCAAGTCAACATTTGAGGATATCAAGACTGCCATTGCCCACACCCCAATTCTGGTTTTTCCAGACTACAACAAAGAGTTCAACATATACAATTATGCTTCTGAACACATGCTTTCAACAATTTTGATTCAAAAGAATAAACAAGGTATGGAATCTCCCATTTCTTTCATGAGCTGCCCTCTCAAAGCTCATGAGCTAAAGTACTCAAACATGGAGAAGCATGCTTATGTAGTGGTCAAGGCAGTCTAGCATTTCTACTTCTACATCTTGAATTCTCACACTACTGCCTTGGTTCCTGATACCACGGTCAAATCCATACTAACTCAATAGGAGTTTGGGATGAAAAGAGGCAATTGGATTGCAAAGATCTAGGAGTTTAATCTTGTCATCAGCCAACAAAGCTGGTATGGTTAAAAGGCCTATGCCAATTAATTATTGATAACAAACCAAAAGAAATAGAGCATGAATAAATAGAGGTGGAAGACACACTGACAGTGCCCTTTGTCTCCACCATGAATGAATGGTATTTAGGTATTGCTCATTTCCTTACTTATGGTGAGTGTCCTGCTCACCTATCTTATAAAGAAAGGAGGACTATCAAGTTGAAAGCTACCAATTTTGTCCTTTGGGACATTGGCCTATAAAAGAGGAGCCTTGATGGAGTGTTCCTTCACTATGTTGACAAGGAGCAGTAAAGCCAACTTTTGAAATCTTTCCAGAATCTAGCCTATGGAGGACATTTTTTTGCTCCTGTGACTACCCATAAAATTTTGCGAGCCAGGTATTACTTGCCAACTCTTTTCCAAAATGCATATAAGTGGGTAAGAAAATGTGAACTATGTCAACTATTTGTGGGAAAACCCAAGCTAGCTGCTCTACCTCTCAAGCCAATGGTCATAGAGGAACCATTCCAGCAATGGGGAATTGATTTTATTAGAGCTGTAAATCCATCTTCAAGTGCTGGACATGATTATGTCCTTACAACAACTGACTACTTCACCAAGTGGGTGGAAGCTATTCCAACCAAGCATGCTACTGCAGAAGTAGTTTGCAATTTCCTCAAGGAGAATATCATTTTTAGGTTTGGGGTCCCAACCAAGATTGTCATAGACAATGCAACTTGTTTCACTTCCTAAGAGATTACTCAGTTCTATTTTTACGATGGGATCACCCTCTCCCACTCTTCTGATTACTTTTCACAAGGGAATGGACAAGCTGAATCAAGTAACAAGAACCTGATGACTATCATCAAGAAGCTGGTGCATGACAACCAAATACCAAAAAGGGTAATTGGTAAGTCTCCTTTTCAACTTCTTTATTGGCTCAATTCTGAAATACCAATCACCCTAGAATTTCTAGCATTAAAATTGGCTAACGTAATTGAAGATCTAACATATGAAAGCTCCATTGATAAGAGGACCATGTACCTGACTAAGCTAGATGAGCAGAGAACTATTGTGGTGGACCAAATTTCTACCCATCAAAGTCTGGTAAAGAAGCTCTTCAACCAAAAGGCAAAAAACTATAGTTTTTAGATTGGTGATCAAGTTATGTTATGGGATAAGAGAAGAGAACCAAAGGGAATGCATGGGAAATTTGATTCCCTATGGAGAGGCCCATTTACTATTCATCAGCTCAATGGTGAAAATAGTTTCTTACTGAAATATCAAGATGGTACACCCTTTTCATTACCTCATAGTGGGCAACATTTGAAGCACTTCAATCCATGAAGTATCAGATAAGATCGGCTTGTACATATGTATATTTATATAGTCTTTATTTATATTTTTGTGCTTTCATTTTTTTTGACACCTTTTTTTGGGTAGCATGACTCCATAGCCCAATGGCATACTTCAAGGCACTGGAGATTCTAGTTTCTACTCCACTCAGCTACTTCAAAATTTCAATTGAAGGAAGTTCCCCAATTGGAGCCAACTGTTGTCCCCAAAAATGTCAGCTCATTTTTATCCAACATTTGAACTATTTTGGTCCAACAGGCCAAAATCCTCTCTCCCCTTCTCAAAATTATTTGGCCATCCAAATTCTCCATTTTTCAAGTAGGCTAAGTTTTATGGACTCATTTTTATGGACTCATTTCTATAGACTTTGTAGGCTTAAATCTATAGACTCAATTCTATAGACTTCACAGGATGGAATCTATGAACTCATTTCTACAGACTTCACCAGTTCTATAGACTCTACAAACTTAAATCTATGAACTCTATAGATATGTTTCTATGGACTCAAAATTCTTGAAATTAGCAGGTTCAACAGGTTCAAAGGCTTCTACAGGTGAGTTCAATCAAAAGAACAAGTTTCCAACACTTAGTCATTTTCAGGATTGGTTCAATGCCTTGGTTCAACTAAAATAGTTCATCGACAAGATTTTATGCAATGTTCAAACCATTGAACCATTGAACCTTGAACCATAATGGTTCAACGGGTTCAATGGGTTTAAAGGTTCAATGTCATCAGCAAGAGTTAAGCGCATTTGTCAAGGTTCAAAGGTTCAATAGGTTCAATGGTTCAATAGGTTCAATGGCCATATGGTTCAATGCATTTGGTTTAAGAGATAAAAAAGACTTAGTTAAATAAAGAGATTGAACTGGTTGAACCATTAAACCATTGAACAAAAGTTGGTTCAATTGGTAGGTTTAAGGGGCTGCCCCAAAGCCAAAAGAAAAAGTACCCTTGCAGAGGGCAGTGAACCAAGCCGAGTGCCCTTACAGAGGGTAGTGACCCAAGTCGAGTGCCCTTGTGGAGGGTAGTGAGCAAAGGTAGACACAGGGAATTCCTTCAAAAAAGATCCTGTGGAAAAATTGTTAAGGACCATTTCCTTCAGACTCACCTGGGAAGAAGCCCAAAATCAAGAATCTAGAAAAAAATCGACTAAGACAAAGCAAAGGAAAAGCCTGAAGAAAATCCCACTGAAAGAATTAAAGCTAAAGGCCACTTGAAGGATCCTGAAGGGTAGGTACCCTTATGAGAGGCTCTCACCAAAGAAAGTGGACCATTTCTCAAGACCTCAAAGGGCAAGTTCTCTTCAGGAAAGATCAAACCTCAAAGTGTAGCGGAAGCCACCACATGTCCCTTAAAAAGTGTAGCAAAATCTGACATGTGTCCCTTAAAAAGTGCAATGGAAGCCGCCACGTGTCCCTTATAAAGTCAAAGCAAAAGCTGCCAAGTGTCACCTATCAGGACACAATTTCTAATAAGTTTCAAAGATGTGGAATGTGCCATGTGTTCCATTATAACTCAGTGGAAGCCAACAAGTGTCAAACTTCACAATTTCTTCCTTCTACTTCTTTGTTTTGTAAGGAATGTGGTGGGCCTCGAGTGAGTTGCTAACCTCAGCAGAGCATACCACGTGTCATCTTTCGTAGGACTCTCAAAAGACATCTAAAGCCTCTATAAGTTAAGTGGATGGTGCCATGTGTCTTCACCTATTTCACAATGGAATGCACCATGTGTCACTTGCTAAGATCAACAAAAAGTGGCCAAATCAAGCAAGAAATACATGAATGAATTGTTAAGGAGAATGACGGGCCTATAGTCATTAAATTTAGGGTAACCAAGTAGCCATTGGCTTTCAAACAATGATAGGACTATAACCATCAAATTTGTGGTAATGAAATAACTGTTGATCCTTATAGACTTAAGCATAGACCCTGTGAACAAATTCAACGATCGGCTAAAGAGATAGCTTGAGAGCTCAGATCACACAAAAAGGGAAAAATATAGCCAGGAAAGGGGGAACGATGAAGAAGGATAAAAAATATCTATGCATGGGATATGTTTTTAAAAGGTGAAGCAGTCCACCAGGTGGACATTAGAGAGCGTGAATATTCAATGGCACGGCTTGTTTTTCTGCATTGAGTAGAGCGAATAGCTATGCACACATAAGGAAACACATCAAGCAGCCTATATTTAAGATCAACGCTTGATTCTAGCATAGCCCATGGATAGAATTTAAAATGCATTAAAGACATTAAATGCATTATAAGCCATTTTTGTGAAACAAAGCGCCCAAGTCTTTCTTGGAGCACTATATATGTGACTCTTTCTTATTGTTTTAGGAAATCTCTATCTGTTATCAGAAATAAAACTCTGCCCAAATTGAAAGGCATTACTGAGACTTTGAGCTCATATTTTTGATCATATTTCATTATTTGAATAAGAAAACAAGTGACTTTTCAAACTTTGTGCTAGAATAGCTTGGTTGTTGGGAAAATTTTTCTTATGTCTATTTTCTTAATACATTTTTTGTCCATTTAATTAAATAATAAAAATTAGTAAAAGTAATCGAGAAGGTGTCCTGAAGCCAACTGTGGAGAGACTTTGTTCCCCCACAATTACCTTTAGTGTGTTTTCTTTCTATTCATGTGTAAAGGATCTTGGGATGACTTTGTGCCCTCATTATCCTTCGTATTCTATTTCTGTCTAAAGGACCTTGGTATGAACTTGTGCCCTCATTGTCCTTCATATCTCACTCTTGGGCAGTCGAGGTGGAGACTTTGTGCTACATCTTAGTTTGCTGGTTACTATGCCTTTGGTTATCAGTTACTTGTCACTACCTGAAAGAACTCTTGCTGTTTCCTATAAGATCACTTCTAAAAGAAGAGAAGTGCCTTCAGTGTTTTCACTAGGATTTTCTCCTCTATTTGTTAACATCATTTTTGAAAAAAGAGAGATGGATGGTTTATCCTACCCTTGAGTGTTATTTTTTGCTTATATATATAGTATATAGCTCTTGCATATTTATAGAGAACCTCCCCTTGATGAGAGGAGAGATTTGTCCCCTTTTGATGTAGTAAACCTATACATCTGGCCAACCAATTTCCTTATGGTGTGGTTGAAGAGACCTATTTTGCTCATTAGTTAGCTGATTGACAAAATATTCACCCAACAAACCTAGTTCCATAACATGCTTCTTAACCTTCACATTTCGATTAACCATTCCAACTTAAGAGGGAAAATAAGACTGAGGGTGTTTTCTTAGTGAGGGGTTATTTTTAAAGAAGAATTTATTTGGGAAGTAGATAAGAAGGATTTAATTACTCAGGGGGTTAGATACAAGTGACTTATAGTGGGTTTAGGTAATTATATAGGGACTGATAATCTTGAGAAACACCAAATATCTGCACACCCCTTTCCCAGTGAACCCTTTAAGGCATGCACTCAGAGAGAGTAAAAATTGATAGGTTTTCATAATAGAAAACATAAGTAAATGATAAAGTTTTAAAATATTATGTGTATACAAACCTTGTACTGGAAGATGTAATAACCCCGTTGGGTGATAACTAGAAATACATGAGTTTTATTTATTAGTTTATTTTAAACACACACAATAAGTAGATTATATCATGAGAATATATGCAGTGATCATAAAAAAATACTCCATTAATGTCAACTATAAATAAGCATGTGATATCTAACAATCACTTATCAATATCAATATCAATATCAATATATGAAAAGACATCATACTACAATCATAGAAAGTAATTACAAATAGCCCACCACTACTAGTACAATACATAGTCACTATTGTCAATCCATAGAAAAAAGGTAATTACAATTCTTCATGATAATGTTTTAAATAATAAATATAATATAATACAATGTATAAAAAATAAGATACAAGGCTCCCTAGAGCATGAGTTCCCTAGTCTCTCCAGTATCTGTGTGAATCTCAAGAGTCATCAAGAGTAGTACTGTTGTGGGGAGGGAAAGAATCATCCCAGTGATTTTCCATACCAAACATGAACCAATGATCCCTACACTAATACCATTATGGAATGGCCCTCCTTTTATAGATGAGTAGATAGTGATGGTGTGAGAATCTAGAGAAATAAGTAAGTACCTGTGTGTTATATGATTTCTAAGACTAAACATGCAGTATATCATAGAAAACCCATTTTATTTAAATATATCGAGCAAACATGTAAATCATACTCATGAAATTATAATATCTCACTAAACATAGTTAATAGTGATCTATATATCAATCATATACATACACACCACTTGGTAATATTGCCTTCATCTGGCATTATGATACTAGTAAGCCAATGAAGTATATCTCACTCCTTACTCAATATCAACAAATCAAGATTTTTCAAACATAATTTAACCACAAGATTCATATAATTTACATCTTACTAGAAATCATATCACATAACATGTTAAATGTAGGAGTAATCAAAGCATACATTTATTCTATCAAACATATGAATGAATATTATTTTATTATCTATCCCATAATAAAAATAATGACTACAATTTTTACCACCTAGGTAAAATACACATTTAACTATAGATTCCAACTACCATAATTAGTTTCTAAACATACTACACCCTATGATAACTCATATTACCATAGTCTAGTGATCTAAGACATAATTACTAGTTTTCCACAATCAATCATATAAAGTAGTCTTAAATACATGTAAATATATGCTTCTATTCAAGCAACTAGATAAATAAAGCAAGTCACCATTTCCATAAATCTTGAAATATTTTATCCTAGCATTTGTTACACTCTCAAAGGTTGTATGCACATATACATAAAGTCCTACTAACTATCACAAAACATGCTATTCATAGTAATAACCAACATGCATATATTTAAACTATAGTTCTAACTAAAATATTCTCTATGACATCCCATAATATCATAGTTCATTACATATGAGTGCATTTATTAACTACAAATAACCAACCTTACAATTCAAGAATCAAAAGTCTCATAATCCTAAAAGCTAGGTAAACAAGTATAACTTATACCAATTGGGTATATTTTAGGCTTAGATTACATAATCTACACTTTATAAGTAAATACAAGTATATAACATAAGCAATAATAACACAATCTACAGGTTTTATGTACCCACTACTTACACGTAATCAATCAAAATAATAACAAAGAATCAGATAACTCATAAATCCATTATGATCTTTCATTCTAATAACTCATTATGTTTCTATAATACTATTCTAAAAGGTTATAGTTTTGGGTCCTAAGAACTTAATGAATTATTTTAACCATCTATTTAACTATAGGTATAATTCCTATATACAAGTACTTTTACAACATAATATGCACCTTATGTTAGTACTCAGATGATATGTAAGGACTAATTTTCATTTATTTTATACCCAAGAACTCCCTATGATTTCATCAAGTACATAGATATATGAATCTCTCAATCTATGAAAATATACTAGTAAAAAATTATGCAATGATCCCATATCCCAAATCTTTAAACTACATAAACTAAATATGCATACACCCTTGGATATATTAATACACTCATGATACGTATTATACACAAATTTACAACAGGTCAATATACAATATACTAACTAGTAAATCTTAAAAGGTTACAGTATACTCCACTTTAAAATTTATATGGCTCACAAATATAGTAACCATTAATAGGCAGCCAAGGTGTATACCAATCCAATAACCACTATATCATATTTTAGTATTACAAGTATACTCAGGGAAGAAGAGTCTTTTATTCAACATATCAAGCCAAGAGGGCACAAACAATATGCTATTTAATATTGATATCCATTGTTCTAAGGGAACTTAAACCTATATACATATAGTTGGTTTAGAGTGTAATCACACACAATAACTAAGAATCCAAAGCTAATAATATATATAACACTCACTAGATATGGTTTTCTAATTTTACGCTCCCTGTCGAAACCTTATTCTCAATTTACGATTTATAAACATTGTTGATCAAAGCACATCAATTCTCTTATAATTCCTCAAAAAATCTATTGATTTCCATGTTAGTTATTATTCATAATAACTAAGATGAATAACTTTATGCAAGTTATAACTCGTACGCAAAATATAATTCATGAGCAAATATAAAACCCATTATTCAATAACACTATCAATATTTGATTCACATTATATATATATATATATATATATATATATATATATATATATATATATATATATATTACTAACACTATTAATATCCATTATTATCACATTAGATTAAATATAATCAATATTCTCTATATCACCAGATCATATTTTATTGATTAGTTAGCTCAATATTTACTATATTCCTCATATTTAAATTCAATGATGATTATTTTAACATATGGTACATAGTAATATAAATTACCATTAATATATAGTCATAAATAATCCATTTAATTATGGCATCTACATGTTATATCCACATCATATATTCATGAACTACATGTTACGCCACAGTCATATAATATAAAGTCATTTATAAATTACTAATATTATATAGTAATTTATACATATTCCTTGCTAACAACATATGGTATTGTAAATGATATACATATTTAATGGTTAAAGAATATACAAAACTCAACAATTTATTTTAATTAACTCAGTGTTTTAGTATAGAAAAGAAACAATTAGTTAAAGTCACTATAAACAAGTCACCTTATATCAAATGACTACCTTAATAGTTTGATGGTGCTTCATAGTATATTTAATGAGTCTCTATTCCTAATTTCTGCATAGGATTGTTAATTCACTGATATTTCGACCTAAGCTTTTATACAAATCACTATAGTTAAATTCCTAAATCATAGTATGTTGTTAATAAATAGTTTACCCTATATAAGTTGATGCATATTTTTCTAAGTCAATGTATATTTAATTTACAGATTATGATTTAATAATGGGATGGCATTCTAAGTCATAGTATATTTAATTTCCAGATTATGTTTTCTAATGAGACACCACTTTCAGATTAATTTTCTAAATGGTCTAAAACCCAATGATTTACATTTTATTTAGTTAGATCTAATTATCTGAAAGAGACATCTAGTTAGATAAATACACAAGTTTGTATTTTTTTAGTTTACAATACATATCCACATAACACTAATACATTAAATTTTGTTGCATATAACTTATTTGAAGTTGTCTAGTAAATAACTAGATTAAAGCCTATTTATTTGAATGACTAGATCAAATATTCCATACCAAATTAAATTTCTCAACCATTAGTTATTACACACAAAATTAAGGTTTTTATAATGGCCAAAGTGCCTACTTAGAAACTCACTTGTTTGTCTTTGCTTCCTCTCAATGCTTCTTTCCTTTTGTGATATGCCCCCCTTCTACCCTTCCAATTCTCTTCTCAATTTCCTCTGCCATCGTAATCTCCATGTATTCTCTTTTCTTCTTAATATCATCTACTCTTCTTTTCATGCAAAAGTCCTTTCTCTAGAATTTAGTTTCCAATCAATTTTCAACACTTAACTTGAGCTCTCATTAATTCTATAAACATGTATAAGTCATTGCTTAACCATTTTAGTTTTAAAATCTCAATTTGAGTTTCATTTAGTATCATAAATTATGCATATTCTGAGTTGTTCACGAAGTTTGCCTAAGCATAATAAAATGATGATTTTATATTTTCCATACTCAACGTAACTCATGCATTTAGCTCTTTAAGTTGGTATTTTGTGATATTAAATTTCCTTAATTAAAAATAAACTAAACTAAAGTAATTATCTCTTTAAAAAATAAACTAAAATAATTAATAAATACAATTATTATAACATAATGATTTTAATTAAATACCACTTGAGTCATAGCCAAAAAAATATAATATCTTAAGTATTATATGGTTAACATAATTATTAAAAGTCTTATATAAAAAAACATCAAACTAAGACAATGATATTTACCAAATATCATTTAAACCTATCACTATTTTAAACAACTTGTTTAGTGTAAACATAAAAAACATGACTATAAAAAACATTGTATGAGTAAATCTATGCACTAAAATCATACATGAGCATCAACTAAAATATGATCATAGAAGATATATATAAGCACTCACTATCTAAATCAAATAAAGAGTTAAACAAGTTATTCTACAATGGTGTGTGTGTTGGGTTACTAGAAATTTCTCTATTATTCCCCAATCATCCCATCTACACCATCCTCTTTAATGATCCTTTCTCTCCATCATGCTTTGAGGGTAGAATCAATCATACATCCACACCATGATAAGTAGGTAGTTAGTCTGAGTCATCGTATATCAAAAACTAATGATGCATAACTAACAAATTTACATCTACAATATATGAAAATAAAGAAGTACAACTATCACATCATATAAACTAATCAACATATCACTATTCCATAACTAATATATATCATAAAGTTTAAATCAAAACAATAATTATCATATGATAACCATAATAATCTATGGATTCAAAGGTTATAATACTTAGTGTGAAATTGGGATGTAACATCCTTCCCCCCTAAAACTGGTCATGATTTTGATGACACGTATTCATACAATAGTTATGAATAGTAAACTAAGTTTAATAGAATAAAAACATAGTATCTAGTATCAAATCATGTAAATAAATGTGTAAATGGACTATAAAACTCATCATAGTCCTCTCAAGTAGCACTATCCTCAAAGTATTGGTCTTACAAGACCTTGCAATGAGACACTTCTCTATTACACAAATAAAATTTGTGAGTCGCAATTACTATAATTGGTTTTATCATGACCATTCCAATATCCAAAACCTCGATGAAAATTTCACTGACTTTCGCAAAATCACATGAGATAATCAAAAAATCTAAAAACAAATAGCTAGGGAGAGTTCCACAAAACCTTCCAGCCCCTTCACACATCTCTCTAACCTAGAGAGTGTTTTTACCATTTTGGAGAAAAGTATTTAGGGAGCCTGGTAAGAATGATGTATATAAGTTAATACTATCACTACTCTACGTAGATCTTGATAAGTATAACATGTCAATATTCACACTATTCCACAAAGCTCCTGACAAGTATGATGATGAATAAGAACTATAAATACTATATTTTCAACATATACAAAATTATGGAATAACTATTCCATAGCATACATGTGTATGCCCATATGTTTTAATTTGAAAATTCATTTGTCATATCTTGGATTCGACAAGTCTGTCTATTGGATCCATACTCAACAACAACCAAGTGAATGTGAGACTAAGTAGGATACACTCCTATCAATTAGTACTCATGTTCCTAACTCACCACTCAACCCTTAGGTCTCCACGACCTAATGATCTTTAAAATGTGCACAAGGTTCAATGAATCACAATTCTATAATAATAGACCATAGAAAGAAATAATATATGCTAATTAATTCTAGATGTAACAACATACATACAATAAAAATCATATAATCATTCTAAAATCATATTAAGTTGCCACTAGCCAAAAAAAAACTAGTATCATATTTCACAGCTTAACTTATAATGTTATATTAATAATTAAGAGGAAATAATGTTAAAATTAACATAGCACACAAAGGCCAAGGATCACACCATCCTTACAATCTTATAAAGGAATAAGTGAGACAATGTCTCCCTACTTGCTTGGATAGTACTCAATAAGTTAAAAATTTGTCTCGGCCCTTTTAGATTACCAAGGTATTCTACACATCCCATACCCCACTTGTTCCTGATGAAAGGTACATAAATAACTCTTCAAAACAACATGCTCTAAAAAGAGAATAATATTAGTCTAAAAATGTATATATTAACATAACAATTAAAATCATTAGAATTAATATAAATTCAAGGTTTGTCATTCCTCATGGTCAAGTTCACAAGTTAGATAAAATAGTGTTAGGGTGTGGAGCTAAAAGCTTCACCAAGGAGCACACTTATCAGTTTCGGGTCTACACAGACACCGGCGTCGATCAAGAGCGACCAACGTCGGTCAAGAGCAGTTGTAGAGGTGCCGACGTCGGCAGAAGGTCGGCCGACGGCGGTCACAGATAAGCAGCAGGAACTGACATCGGTTACCTGCGTGTCCAGAAAGCTATTTCTGTGGACAGAAGTGAGTGTTTGCATGATGAGTTTGAGTTGTAGTCTCAAGCTCGTGTTTATATTATTAGCATTACTATTTTTAGATCCCTTGTTCAAGTGGTTTAACTGTTTGTTGGAAGTGCATGCTCAAGTCTCCTAATTCTATATGTAGAATTAGATCTTCTTAGCTTATTGTAGTAGTTGGAGTTATTGTGAATAATTGTAGTTGGGTGAATTATTTTGTAATTCATTGTATGTGAAGAATAGTACAGAATTGAATCAATCCAGGTTTGTTGGAGTTGATTGTTCTTGAGAGAGAGAGCTCTTAAGGAATAGAGATCTATTGAGAGATCTATACTCTAGGAGAGGTGTGGAAGAAAGAAGTTTCTTCAATTGTATTCCTTTTGTAAAGAGTTTGTTAATACAAGTTTTCAGGGTGGTTTCTTATATCTCTTGTTCTTGCTGTTTATCATTCTAATTACTTGTCTATCTGATTTAATTCCGTGTTTATTGCTTTCACAATTGTAATCTATTGTTGGTGTGATCCCCCAACAAGTGGTATCAGAGCCTTGGTTGCAGGTTCAGAGCTTGATATCCAATAATTGGTATCAAAGTTCAAGTTCATTAACAGGTGGTTCAGATCTATGTAGTGTGTATTGATTACAGGTTCTCACAGGGGTTTTTGCAGGGATTTCTATTTGAGTGGGAGAAGCAATGGCAAATGAAAGTAAATTGAGAATGGAAAAGTTCAATGGAAAAAATTACCAACATTGGAGAATGCAGATAGAGGATTATTTGTATCAGAAAGATCTCTACTTACCATTAGGTGGGGTTGCAAAGAAGCCCAAAGACATGGAGGATGAAGAATGGGAAGTTCTTGATAGAAAGGCTCTGGGGTCTATAAGACTGAGTCTCGCATCCACTGTGATATCCAATTTATCACAGGCAAAGTCCACGGTAGAGTTGATGACTACGTTAACAAATTTGTATGAAAAACCCTCAGCTTCCAATAAGGTATATCTTATGAAGCAGTTATTTAATTTGCATATGAATGAAGGTGGATCTATTTCTACTCATCTGAATGATTTCAATGGAATTGTGAATCAATTATGTTTAGTGAATATAGTGTTTGATGATGAGATAAAAGCTCTTTTAATATTATGTTCTTTGCCTAAAAGCTGGCATGGCTTAGTAATGGCAGTAAGTAATACTGCATCTGCATCAAATATTTTGAAAGTAGAGGATGTTGTTAGTGTTATCTTGAATGAGAAAATATGTAGGAAAAGCACAAAAGAGACATCTGGGACCGCTTTAAGTTTTGAGAGCAGGGGAAGGCAGAAAGAGAAGAGCAAGAAAGGTAGATCAAGATCCAAATCTAAGGGGAAAGGCAGATCTAAATCCAAAAATGGTAGAAGGCCACAATGCTGGAATTGTGGAAAGATGGGGCACATAAGCAGAGATTGTTGGTCAAAACCTAAGGAGGACAATTAGCACGAAGGAAAGGAAGAAGCCAAGATTGCAGGTATTGCACAAGATGCTTTAATTTTCTCTCTGCATAATAATATAGAATCTTGGGTATTAGATTCTGGTGCATCTTTTCATGCTACTCCTAACAGAGAATATTTCAGTGACTATATCCATGGAGATTTTGGAATAGTGTATCTAGGGGATGATGAGCCCTGTAAAATAATTGGCAAAGGTAAAGTGCAGC
Organism: Torreya grandis; assembly: GCA_037957365.1. Taxonomy (NCBI): domain Eukaryota; kingdom Viridiplantae; phylum Streptophyta; class Pinopsida; order Cupressales; family Taxaceae; genus Torreya; species Torreya grandis. The sequence goes on from JARHVA010000049.1 coordinate 3,692,966, forward strand.
TGAAGATGCAGAATAACAACACATGGGTGTTGAGAGATGTGATGCATGTTCCTAGCTTGAAGATAAATTTGATTTCTGCAGGAAAGTTAGGGGATGAGGGTTGTACAGTAACTCTCATAGCAGAATCTTGGAAGGTGACAAAGGGTGCACTTGTTATGGCCAGAGGTAAGAGAGAAGGTACTCTCTATTTGTGTAATTGTGTTACTAACAAATCTCCTTCTATATTATCTACTTCAGATATGGACGCTAAATTGTGGCACTCAAGGCTTGGCCACATGAGTGAGAAGGGGATGTCAATTCTTAAGTCCAAAGGTATGCTTTCAGATTTAAAAGGCATAGATCTAGAGTTTTGTGAGCACTGTGTATTTGGAAAATAGAAAAGGGTTAGTTTTCTCAAGATTGGGTCTACTAAGAAGAGGCATAAGTTGCAGCTTGTTCACACAGATGTGTGGGGACCAGCTCAGGTTGCTTCCATTGGAGGATCACAGTACTATGTATCTTTCATAGATGATGCTACAAGGAAGGTATGGATCTATTGTATTAGAATAAAATTTGATGTATTTGAGACTTTTAAAGTTTGGAAAGCTATGGTTGAGAATGAAATAGGTAAAAGATTAAAGTGCCTGAGATCAGACAATGGCGGTGAGTTATGCAGTCATAAGTTCAGAGATTATTGCTACATGCATGGAATCTGCAGGCAAAGGACGGTTCCAAGGACACCTCAGCAGAATGGAATTGCTGAAAGGATGAACAAGACAATAATGGAGCGTGCAAGATGTATGAGATTGCATGCCAGTTTGCCCTTACAGTTTTGGGCACAAGCTGTTGACACTGCAGTACACCTGATTAACAGAGGACCCTCTACAGCTCTGGATGGTGGTATTCCAGAAGAGGCATGGATAGGTAAAAAGGTTGATCTCTCATATCTCAAAGTTTTGGGTTGTGAAGCCTTTGTGCACATAGATAAGGAAAATAGAAAGAAGCTTGATGCTAAGTCTATGAGATGCACACTTATTGGCTATGGCTCAGATGATTTTGGTTACAGATTGTGGAATATAGAAACTAACAAGGTAATCAGGAGCCGTGATGTTGTTTTCAACGAAAGAGTGATGTATTGTGATCAGCTAAGGAAGTTGAATCAATTTGAGCAGAGCAATGGTGAATTGGACGAGGTGAAAGTCCAAGATGAGCTCGCGGGAAAAAGAAATAATCACTTGCAGGAAAACACAGAGACCGACGTTGGCAGGACATGAACTGGCGTCGGCAGGATAGAAACTGGCGTCGGCCATATAGAGACTGACGTCAGTCGTACAGGTACCGAGGTCAGTCAGGCAGAACCGACGTCAGTCAGTAACAGGTCTGCAGGTGACCGAGGTTGGTCACTGTCAGAGAATTTGGGTGGACAGCGTGTTGTAAATGAGTCTCAGACACCCATCAGGAGGTCAGAAAGGGTGAGTAAGCCTCCAATTAGATATTCTCCTTCTTTATTTTATTTATTGCTAACTGATGGTGGAGAACCAGAGAGTTTTGAAGAAGCAATATAGGTGGAGTTCAAGAGTGAGTGGGAGTGTGGCATGGTTGAGGAGTTGGAGTCCTTAAGAGAGAACCAAACATGGGATTTGGTTGAATTGCCAGCTAGTAAGAGAACACTCAAGAATAGATGGACCTATAGGTTGAAGGAAGGTGAGAATGGATAGATGAGATACAAGGACAGATTAGTAGTGAAAGGATTTGCACAAAAGCCAGGTATCGACTTTGGTGAGATTTTTTCTCCTGTTGTTAAAATGACTTCAATAAGGGTTGTATTGTCTTTGGTTGCTTTTGAGGATTTGCATCTTGAGCAGCTAGATGTTAAGACAACGTTTCTTCATGGAGACTTGGATGAGGAAATTTTTATGGAATAGCCAAAAGGATTTGAGGTCAAGGGTAAGGAGAAGTTTGTGTGCAGATTGAAGAAAAGCTTGTATGGCCTCAAGCAAGCTCCTAGGCAATGGTACTTAAAATTTGATAGGTTTATGACTGAGCATGGCTACAGTAGATGTCAATTAGACCATTGTGTGTATTTCAAGAGATTTGATAATGATAGATATATTATTCTATTGTTGTATGTAGATGATATGTTGGTTGCAGGATCACACATGCAGGATATCTCTGAGCTTAAGGTGAAATTAGCTCAAACATTTGCTATGAAGGATTTGGGAGCAGCAAAGAAAATCCTTGGCATGAGCATTAAGAGAGACAGGAAAAATCACAGGTTGATATTGTCTCAAGAAGATTATGTGGACAAGGTGTTGAAACGGTTCAATATGCAGGATGCTAAACCGGTAAGCACACCTTTGGCTGGACATTTTAAGTTAAGTAAAGAATAATGTCCTAATTCACATGATGAGGTAGAGTACATGAGTAAGGTTCCATATTCTTTCGCAGTAGGAAGTTTGATGTATGCAATGGTGTGTACTAGACCGGATATTGCCCACGCAGTGGGAGTGGTAAGTAAGTATATGGCCAATCCAGGTAAGGAACATTGGAAAGCAGTTCAGTGGACCCTTAGATATCTGAGAGGAACTAGCAGTAAGCACTTATGCTATGGAGGTTCAGATACTTCTCTACATGGCTATGTAGATTTAGATATGGCAGGTGATTTGGATGGTAGGAGGAGCACTACAGGTTATGTTTTCACTGTAGGTGGAATGACGGTTAGCTAGATATCTAAGTTGCAGAAGGTTGTTGCCTTGTCAACTACAGAAGTAGAGTACATTGCAGCCACAGAGGCTAGCAAAGAGATGATATGGATGACACGGTTCATGGATGAGCTTGGTAGGGAGCATGAGAGTTTCAGATTGTATAGTGACAGTCAAAGTGCAATCCATTTGGCTAATAATTCGGCCTTTCATTCAAGAACAAAGCACATACAACTAAGGTACCACTTCATACGACAGGTATTGGAAGATGGAGAGTTGAAGCTAGAGAAGATCCATACAGATAGGAATCCTGTTGATATGTTAACCAAGCCAGTTACAAAGGAGAAGTTGAATCTTCATTCAACTTCTGTTGGTCTTCATGATTGAGCTGAAGATGGAGGAGATAGAAGATGTTGCTGTACAGGTACTGGTGCAGCTGTTTATCTCCAAGTGGGAGATTGTTAGGGTGTGGAGCTAAAAGCTTCACCAAGGAGCACACTTATTAGTTTTGGGTCTACACAGACACCGGCGTCGGTCAGGAGTGACCAACGTCGGTCAAGAGGAGTTACAGAGGCGTCGATGTTGGCAGAAGGTCGGCCGATGACGGTCACAGACAAGCAGCAGGAACCGACGTCGGTTACCTACGTGTCTAGAAAGCTATTTCCGTGGACAGAAGTGAGTGTTTGCATGATGAGTTTGAGTTGTAGTCTCAAGCTCATGTTTCTATTATTAGCATTACTATTTTTAGAGCCCTTGTTCAAGTGGCTTAACTGTTTGTTGGAAGTGCATGCTCAAGTCTCCTAATTCTATATGTAGAATTAGATCTTCTTAGCTTATTGTAGTAGTTGGAGTTATTGTGAATAATTATAGTTGGGTGAATTATTTTGTAATTCATTGTATGTGAAGAACAGTATAGAATTGAATCAATCCAGGTTTGTTGGAGTTGATTGTTCTTGAGAGAGAGAGAGCTCTTAAGGAATAGAGATCTATTGAGAGATCTATACATCTAGGAGAGGTGTGGAAGAAAGAAGTTTCTTCAGTTGTATTCCTTTTGTAAAGAGTTTGTTAATACAAGTTTTCAGGGTGGTTTCTTGTATCTCTTGTTCTTGTTGTTTATCATTCTAATTACTTGTCTATCTGATTTAATTCCACATTTATTGCTTTCACAATTGTAATCTATTGTTGGTGTGATCCCCCAACAAATAGTGACTGTAAAAAGTCACAAGTGGAAAGTAAGAACTAACATCTCAAAAACAAAAATCCTACATACCCTCATGATAAAAGGAAACACTGCAACCCAAGTTGCTAAATCACTATTCACTTAAGAAACTTGTAAGTGTAGTATCATAACCTACTTCCACAACTAGAAGGAAAATACTAATCCACATAAATAAACTCCTAACACAAATGAATTCTCAATCAAGACATCTACACTCAACTACAAGACAATTCCCACTACACTAGGTGATACCAAACTAAAAGTGGTCTTATAAAAAAATTTACTCATAAAATTTGTGTATATAAGACACAAAAATAATGCATATATACTTAAGTGAGAAGCATCCCATGATTTTTAAACACCCACAACATAAAACACAAATGGTGAAGGTGATTTGATTAGATGTAATCATATTCGAGGTGTTCAATCTAAGAAATAAAATATGGTAGAAATCTCTTGTTCACAACTCATGAACTATGCTATGCACTCACCTACCAACATTGATTACAACCAATACCATAGAGACACTTGATAACTAACCATTTATCAACTCTAAGAGAGTACAAGTGATTCTAAGGGCACACACTCAATGTACCACACACATTCATAATTCTTCTTTTTGATAAACAAAAAGATATAAAAATGATAATGGACTCATTAGGTCCTAAAGTTTGAGCCACAACTTTAATACCACATGTAACAATCTCATTGGGTGTTAACTAGAAATACATGAATTTCATTTTTATTTTTATTTTTAAAATATATATACAATAAATAGATTATACCATGAGAATCTAAGTAGTGATCATAAAAAAATACTCCAAGAGTGTTAACTATAAATAAGCACGTGACATCTAACAACCACTGATCACTGTCAATATATGAAAATGCATCATACTTAAATCATAGAAAGTAATTATAAATAGCCCACCACTGTTGGTCTAATAAACAACCACTATTTTTAATTAATAGAAAAATGTAATTATAATTCTTCATGATAATGTTTCCAATAATAATAAAAGTATAGTACAATGTACAAAAAAAAGATACAAGTCTCCTTGGAGCATTAGTTCCCATGTCTCTCCAATATCTATGTCAATCGCAAGAGTCATCAAGAGTAGTACTATTGTGAGGAGGGAGAATATCATCTAAGCACTTTTTCACACCAACCATAGACCAATGATCCCCAACACTAATTCCATTAGGGAATGGACCACCCTTCATGGATGAGTAGATAGTGTTAACTATAAATAAGCACGTGACATCTAACAACCACTGATCACTGTCAATATATGAAAATGCATCATACTTAAATCATAGAAAGTAATTATAAATAGCCCACCACTGTTGGTCTAATAAACAACCACTATTTTTAATTAATAGAAAAATGTAATTATAATTCTTCATGATAATGTTTCCAATAATAATAAAAATATAGTACAATGTACAAAAAAAAGATACAAGTCTCCTTGGAGCATGAGTTCCCATGTCTCTCCAATATCTATGTCAATCGCAAGAGTCATCAAGAGTAGTACTATTGTGAGGAGGGAGAATATCATCTAAGCACTTTTTCACACCAACCATAGACCAATGATCCCCCACACTAATTCCATTAGGGAATGGACCACCCTTCATGGATGAGTAGATAGTGATGGTATATTAATCTAGAGAAACAAGCAAGTACTTGTGTGTTGTATGATTTATAAAACTAAATATGTAGTGTATCATAGAAAACCCATTCTATTTAAGGATAACACACACACACATTTAAATCATACTCATGAAATGATAATCTCTCACTAAATATAATTAATAGCTATTTATAGATCAATCATATGCATACACACTATTTGATCATATTTCCTTCATTTGGCATTGTGATGCTAGTAAGCCAATGAAGTCTATCTCACTCCTTACTCAATATTATCAAAGCAAGATTGGTAAAACATAATTTAACCAAAACATTCATACAATTTACATCCTACTAGCAATCATATCACATAACAAGCTAAACATAAGAATAATCAAAGCATACATTTATTCTATTAAACATATAAATGAATCTTGTCTTATTATATATCTCATAGTAAAAATAATGACTATAGTTTTTGCCATCTGGGTAAAATACACGTTTAACTGTAGATTCCAAATACCATAATTAATTTCTAAACATACTACACCCCATGATAACCCATATTACCATAGTCTAGTATTTTAAGACATAACTACTAGTTTACCACAATTAGTCATATAAAGTAATCTTAAATACATGGAAACATATGCTTCTATTCAAACAACTAGATAAATAAAGCAAGACACCATTTTCATGAATCATGAAATATTCTATCCTAGAATTCATTACACTCTCAAATGTTGTATGCACGCGTACATAAATTCCTACTAACTATAACAAAACATGTTATTCATAGTAATAACCAACACACATATATTTAAACTATAGTTTTAATTAAAATATTATCGATGACATCCCATAATATCATAGTTCATTACAAATGAGCGCATTTATTAATTAGAAACAACTAGCCTTACAATTCAAGAATCAAAAGTGTCATAATCCTAAAAGATAGGCAAATAAGTAAAAAATATACCAACTAGTTATATCTTAAGCTTAGAATGCATAATCTACAATCTATAAGTAGATATAAGTATATAACACAAACAATAATAGTATAGTCCACTAGTTTTATGTACACACTATTTACAATCAGTCATTCAAAATAATAGTAGAGAATCATTTAACTCATAACCCATTATGATCTTTCATTCCAATAACTTATTCTATTTCTAGAAAACTATTCTAAAAGATTATAGTTTTGGGTCTTAAGAACTTAATGACTTACTTTAACAATCTATTTAACTATAGGTATAATTACCATATGCGAGTACTTATGCAATATAATATGCACCTTATGTAATTACTCAGATGATATGTAAACATTAAACTATTGTTTATTTATTTTATACTCAAGAACTTCCTATGATTTCATGAAGTACACATATTTATGAATCTCTCAATCTGTGACAATATATTAGTCAAAAACTATGCAATGATTTCACATCCCAAAGCCTTAAAATACATAAGCTAACTATACATACACCCTTAGATGTATTAGTACACCCATGATATGTATTATACACAAATTTACAATAGATCAATATAACATATACTAACTAGTAAATCTATAAAGGTTATAGTATACTCCACTTTAAAATTTATATGGCCCACAAATATAGTAATCATTAACGAGCAGTTAAGGTGTATACTAATCTAGTAACCACTAGATCATATTTTAGAATTACAAGTATACTCAGGGAAGAAGAGTTTTTTATTCAGCATATCAAGCTAAGAGGGCATAAACAATATGTTATTTAATATCTATATCCATTGTTCCAAGGGAACTCAAACTTATATACATATAGTTGGTTTAAAGTATAAGCAGACACAATAACTAAGAATCCAAAGCTAATAATATATATAACATGCACTATATATGGTTTTCTAGTTTTACTCTCCTAGTTGAAACCTTATCCTTATTTTATTATTTATAAACATTGTTGATAAAAGCATATCAATTCTCTTATAAGTCCTCAAAAACTCAATTAATTTACATGTTAGTTATTATTCATACTAACTAAGATGAATAACTTTACACAAGTTATAACTCATATGCAAAATATAATTCGTGAGTGAATATATAGCCCATTATCTAATATCACTATAAATATTCAAATCATATAAAAGATGATATATATATATATATATATATATATATATATATATATATATATATATATATATATATATATTAGATTTTACTAACACTATTAATATCCATTATTAGCACATAGGATTAAATATAATCAATATTCTCTATATCACTAGATCATAGTTTATTGACTGGTTAAATCAATATTTACTTTATTCCTCATATGTAAATTCAATAATGACTATTGTAACATATGGTACATAGTAATATAAATTACCATTAATATATAATCATTAATAAACCATTTAACTGTGGCATCTACATGTTATATCCATGTCATATATTCATAAAGTACATGTTATGTCACAGTCATATAATATAAAATCATTTATAAATTACCCATATAATATAGTCATTTACACATATTACTTGCTAACAACATTTGGTAATATAAATGATATACATATTTAGTGATTAAGGAATATAAAAAATTCAAAAATTTATTTTAATTAACTCAAAAATTTAGTATAGAAAAGAAACAATTAGTTCAAGTCAGTATAAATGAGTCACCTTATATTAAATCATTGCCTTAATAGTTTGATGGTGTTTCACAATATATTTAATGAGTCTCTATTCCTAATCACTGCACAAGATTGTTAATTCACTGATATTTATGCCTACATTTTATATAAATCACTACAATTAAATTCCTAAATTGTTGTATGCTATTAATAAATATTTTACCCTATATAAGTCATTGCATATTTTTCTAAGTCACTGCATATTCAATTTTCAAATTATGATTTTCTAATGGGACACCATTCTAAGTCATAACAAATTTAATTTATAGATTATGTTTTCTAATGGGATGTCACTCCCATATTAATTTTCTAAATGGTCTAAAACCCAATGATTTACAATTTATTCAATTAGATCTAAATATCTGAAAAAGGTGTCTAGTTAGATAAATACACAGGTTTGTATTTTTTTCAGTTTACAATACATATTTGCATAACACTAATAAATTACAATTTGTTGCATATAACTTGTTTGAAGTTGCCTAGTATATAACTAGATTAAATCATGTTTGTTTGAATGACTAGATCAAATATTCCATTCCAAATTAAATTTTATAACTATTAGCTATTACACAAAGAAATTAAGATTTTTTATCAAGGCCAAAGTGCCTACCTGGCAGCCTGCTTATTTGTTTTTGCTTCCTCTCAATGCCTCTTTCATTATGTGCAATGCCCCCTTCTACCCTTCCAATTCTCTTCTCAAATTCTTCTATCATCGTACTCTCCATATATTCTCTTCTCTTATTAATATCATCTAGTCTTCTTTTCATGAAAAAATCCTTTTCTTTTAGCATGCTCTCATTAATTCTATAAACATGCATAAGTTGCCACTTAACCATTTCAATTTTAAAATCTCAATTTGAGTTTTATTTAATATCATAACTTATGCATGTTTTTAGTTGTTCACTAATTCTACCTAAATCATATTAAAATAATTATTTTATATTTTGCATACTCAATGTAACTCATGCATTTAGCTCTTTAATTTGGTATTTTATGATATTAAATTTCTTTTATTAAAAATAAACTTAATGAAAGAAATCATCTCTTTCAAAAAATAAATTAAAACAATTAATAAATCCAATTATTATAAGATAACTATTTTAATTAGATACCACTCGAGTCATAGCCAAATAACTCTAATATCTCAAGTATTTTATGGTTAACGTAATTATTAAAACTCTTATAAAAAAAACATTAAACCAAGACAATGATATTTACCAAATATTATTTAAACCTGTCACTATATTAGACAACCTGTTTAATGTAAACATAAAAAACATGACCATAAAACAATATTATATGAGTAAATCTATGCACTACAATCATACATGAGATCACATAATCATATCATCATAAGCATCAACCAAAACATGATCATAGAATAAATATATAAGCACTCACTATCTAAATCAAACAAAGAGTTAAACAAGTTATTCTACTATGGTGTGTGTGTTAGGTTACTAGCATTTCCTATGTAATCCCTCAATCATCGCATCTAAGCCATCCTCTCTGATGATGCTCTCCTGCTATCATGATCTAAGGGTAGAATCAATCCTGCATCCACCTAGTGACAAGTAGGTAGTTACTTTTAGTCATCATATATGAAAAATTAATGATGCATAACTAACAAATATACATCCATAATGTACAAAAATAAGGAAGTACAACTATCACATCATGTAAACTAATCAGCATATCACTGTCCCATAACTATTATATGTCATAAAGTTTAAATCAAATAAATAATAATCATATGATAACCATAATAATCCATGGATTCAAAGGTTATAATACTTAGGGTGAAATCGAGATGTAACAAAAAGTAAACCTTTTCTATTGGTTTTCTCAAAATAAAATCCTTACTCTTGACAATTTTGATGAAGAGAGGTTTAACATTTTTAAATAGATCTACACTATGTGAAAGTGAAGCACATTCAAATCACCACCTCTTTTTTCTTTGCCATTTTATGAGTTGGATTCTCAATGTTATCCTTTCATTGTTTCAAGTCACTTGGGTAAGGTTGAATTCCACCTTTGATTTCATTTATCATCATGTCCTTCCATTTTCAAGTTATCTTTTTAGAAATATTTGGAAGCAATCTATTCCCCACCTATTTTGGGGTCTTTGGAAAGAGAATAATCTTAGGATATTTCATAATAAGAAAAATTCTATATTTAGGGTGGGTTCAAAGATAGTGGCTAGTATCAAAGAGAATGTTCTAGCCACAAAGACTTACGATAATGAAAAAGGTGAACATTGAGGAATGATGATTAACACTTAAGTTGAACCTTTTATACCTAAGAATGAAGTAATTGGTGGAAAGAAGGTGGTTAGAGGGTTTTTAATTCATTGATTAAACTTGAATTTGATTGATCTTAAGAAGGTAATCGGGGTTGGTAGGAGGAGGAGGGGTGATCTAAGATAATAATGGAGTCTTCATGGCAGATTATGTAGGACCCATTTTTATTAAGTATAACTAATCTATAGAAGCAATAACTACTTTGTGGGGTATTAAAATAGGAAAGGAAGTGAATTTTAGACACCTAGTAAGTCAAGGGGACTCTCTTAATATCATAAACTACCTCCAAAGATTAAACACTCATAGAGAGACTATCAGGGACATGGTGAATTATGCTCTAATTTTACTTCAATCTTTTGAAGATATTTATGTTAGCCATATCTGTAGGGAAAGAAATAAAGGAGTTTATTGGTTTAGTAACTAGGGTTACCAATTCAATATTTTTTAAATGGATAAATCATCATGATCTTCCTCACTCGATCACCCAAATAATTAATGAATAATCCAAAAGATAATTTCAAGTCTTCTTTGGTTCATGATTTCCCATTAATTAAAATGAATAACATTTCTCTAGATGGTAACATCATTTATAGAATTTTGAGTTCATCAATGTGACGATTAAATATTCATATTTTTTCTAATTATGAAAATATTTTTAGAGGACCAACTACCAAATGTGACTTGTGTTAGCTTAATCATGTAAATGATTTGTCTTGTGATAATTATTTTTCACATATGAGTATCCTATGATTTTGTAATGTGCAATTGGTTAGAGGAAGACAATAATTATTTACCATTATAAGAATTCTAGCTGAAGATTTATCTTGTTGAAGTTGACCTAGTGAAAAATATTTCAAAATATAGGGGAAATGGGATGAATTTTCCTCTTAACCACCATCCCATGGTTTGTGGGAGAAAGAATAGGCAAGGGCTGAGATCTATCAAAATCAAAATCCCATTGGTGTATACTTTTAAACAAGGGAAGGAGAAAAAAGGACACAATGTGGATACTCAAAATAAGGGTACATAAAATAAGTTGAGTAGGAAGAATAAAAATAATAAGGTATATTACTCCAAATTGAAGAAATTTTGTTTAGAGAGTGGCATCTCGAGATTGGAGGAGGGGATCAAAAGCCTAAAAAAGGAATATTCATTGAAACTACAAATGATGATAGGGACTTTTAGATTGGAGAATAAACCTCACATAGGAGCAATATAAGATAAAATTTAGACACCCAAAGTCCCTCTTCTATAGTAGTAATGACCAACCAAAACATCATGGGAAGTTTGGTTAATGTTGATGATCTTTAAAGTAGGGTTGAGACCATAGATAATGAATCAAACTTACACTTTAGCTTTTTGAAATAGTTATTCAATGAAAAAACCAAGCTCAAAGATAAAATTAACTCCCTACAACAATAGATAAATAGGTATATGGATATCCCCTCAAATGAATATAGTAAAAAAGATAGCAACATATATTATTCCAATAGTTTTGATAGGAAAGGGTGGAAAATGCCAAGTTAAAGGGTAGTTTGGAAAAATTGGAAGGTGAAATGTTGTCCATAAAGGAGAAACTAAATAAAGTGGGGTGTTAGCCCTAAATTAGATCTATAAATCCTTACTTGGGAAGATAGGGTTAAAAATATATAAAATACAATGCTCAAGGGTGATAATCAGATCTACAATAGGCCAATTGGGTACTAAACTAAGATATAAACATATACTAAATTTCTTATGCTGAGATAGGATAAAAATAATAAGTAAAAGTATGATAAATATGAAAATGATAAATAAATAATGTAATTAGCTTGTTATGATGCTAATGCACTTCTAGATCTGGAATAGGAAAGAAGTAGACTAAGGTATAATTCTATAGCAGTCATCAGACTCTAGATTAAGTACCTCTAGAGCCTTAGACACTAACATCAACCTAGGATGGTTACATCAATGATACTATATGAAATTAATTCAAATGTCTTATACTGAATACCTACTATAAATGGATGTAACCACTTATATGCTTATGGTTTTGTCTTCAACTTCATTCTGATGCATTTAGATCTGGGTCATGGATTGTCATTCCTCATGAATTTGTAAAACTGGACTTGTTCATCTTCATAGTGACTTAGGGGGAAAATGGCTTAGTGAGAACATGATGTTGAGCTGACACAAAATAACCCTATGTCAATGAGTATTTCCTACATATCCAATAACTTAAAGAGGGCCATATACTGATGTAGTTCTCATCTACATGTTGGATTATGTGTGAATCATGTAATATGTGCAAAGCAAGTACAATAGAGACATCTTGTAACTTGGAAAATCAGATCTTAGGATAATAATTAAATACTTAACACCTATATATGTGTTATTCCTATGATTGATATGAGAATATTAGTAAATAGGAAAGATTTACTTTATTGGGTACTTGATTGAATGTTTTTAATAGGTTGTCTTGGTTTGTACTAGGTGTTGTAGGTGAGGAATGAATGAGGGATGACATTATATTTATATCAATCCATTTAGATAAGTAACTCACATTAAATAACTTAAGGTGACCATTAATATATGTTTCATTTTTAAATTAGATGAATTTATGGGCATTAGATACATGAATTGGGTCAAGACACTAGCATTGATGCAAGTGTCTGTTTCAGGCATTAGTGTCCAAGGAGTAGGAAAGTAGGCACAGACTCAACTCTTACAAAGGTGGAAGGTGAGTATGTTTTAATCACTTTAAGAAAGATATAAGGCCTAGGTCATAAAAATAAGACTTTCTAAACTAAGAGAGAGGCCAAGGGGAACAAGATAGAGTAGATGTGAGATTTAGAAAAGTGAGAAAGGTCTAGAACTAAGAGGAATAGCCAAGGTCTGAGTTTGAAAAGTGTATAAGACTAAGGTGATATATAATCCATAAAATAGTGTTTACAATGGTAAATATTATAAAAATTACCATAAATATTTGTGCACCTAATAAATAAATGGAGCTTTAAGGCTTGAGGAGGATGAAATAATTCGTAATCCAAGGAGATATGAGAAAGATAACCAGGAGTCATACAAAGAATCAAGTAATAAAAGAGGAGGAACTTGAGGATGAATTTACAAAGGACCATCTCTAATACTTGAGGGAGAAGTGGAAATTTTTAGTTTCCCTCAATGATCTTCCTATGACGTAAGGTTGTCTATGATGATATCCTAATGTGATGCTAGTTCTGTTGTTATTTTGCTAATGTTTTATTTTTAGTAGTTAGATATTATATTCTCCAAGATTATTTTTATAGGATGTTGGTTGTTTCAATTTTTGATTTCAAGTTCTCATTTTTTAATTATTTTCTTAGTGTTTTATAAGGGTTCATGCCCTTTCAAAACTCCATTTTTAACCCAATAAAAATATCTAATAATGGGTTGTGGATAATCATGCATCAATAAGTGCCTACCCAAGAATTAAAAATAAATATCACAAGTGCATATTGAAATAATATAATAGTGTATGGGGAATTAAATATATTAAAATCCCCTCTAAATATGTAATTAAATGAAGTGAAGGATTAAATAATCACTAAACTATCTCTCCCTTGATAATACCTTCCTTCACTTGCCAATGTTGCCTGACTTCAAAAAATTAGGTTTCAAGCAAGGGTTTTGTGAAGATGTCTATAACCTAGTCATATGTTTGGAAAAATTTAAAATCAATGACCTTATATTTTATTAATTACCTAAAATAATACATGTAGATATCAATGTGATTTGTGCTTTGGTGCACCATTGGGTTGCATTAAAAGTGGATAACACTCTAATTTTCACACTAAAGCTGTGGGTTGGGTCTATGGTAATATGAATTCTAAAAATAAGGGAAAAATCCAAATTTACTCATGACCAAAAATTAAAACTCCATTATAAACAACTTCTGTAATAAAAAATGTAATAGTAGGATACTTATTATAAGACCAAGTCACAAAACCTACCTTGATATGATAGATGTACCTTACAATTGACTTTTGATCATCTAGATAACCTACCCAATCAATATTTTTTTAGCCTATAATAGTTGTGTTTCCACCAAAAGTGTAACAAAAAATTGAGGCTTTTCCTCATCACTTATACCCAATCCCATAGTTAGTAGTATTGGAAAGATACATGAGAACACTTTTTTTAGCTTGCCAATAGATTTCATTAGGGTCTTGACACTAGTGTGGTACCAAGTTCACAAAAAATTAAAGACTAGGACGATTATGAGTGAAGTACGAAATACTTCCCACAAATTTCCTATACAATGTACCATCAATTGTGGGAAGTTTGACTCCATAATGATAATGAATCAATGCAGATTGACAATTTTTCATGCTGAAGTGGTTGAGTATGTCTTGAGCATACTTGAAATGTTTAATAAATTTTCCTTTCATATATAATGAAATGTAAAGACTATAGAAAAAATAAAGCAACCCAAAGTCAGTCATCTCAAAATATTTCATTATTTGAGTTTTCAACACATGAATATGCTTGGTGGAACTCCCTATGATGATTAAGTCATCGACATAGAGGACCAAAATTAGGAGTTTCCCATATAATTTATTCTTTAGTCTATGGTGTTGGAAATCCATTTGATGGAATTATAATATTTGTGTTTAAACTAAGAAGAGTACTAACCTAATGGAATTCATCTCAAAAATTGGAGAAAAGGTTGCATGGTAGTCAAAACCTTCATGTTTTGATTTGCTACAAGTTGGGATTTATATTTGTCCATGGAATTATCTTCTACATACTTAGTTCAGTACACCCTCTTGTACCTCACTATTTTTATTCATTTATAAGTGGAACCAAGTCCCAAATGTTGTTTTTATTTAAAGAAATAAGTTCTTATGCTATAGATTCCTGTCATTTAAGATTATTTGAAGCTTGATTATAAGTCTTTAGATCTTATGTCACTTCAATTTATGCTAAATGTGATACACCATATAGATGTTGTGGTATCATCATGATTAGATTGATTAGATTACCTACCAATGCACTAGCCTCATTGGAAATTATGTAAACCGATTTTGGCAAATCTATGTTGGTTGTGTAGGTGCATTTTGAATGTATTCTAGCATTGGATGTGGAGGTGTTGGTTGTCCTCCCTACAACTCATCATCTTAACTATAGTAACTCTCATAGTATAATTCATCTAAGATAAAATATTATTCATAATAGATCTCATAAATTTGTGTTCAACTTGGTATAAAGTAATGGAGGGGGAGGAGTAGGAGATGTTGGCATGAAACCCTTGAATTGATCATCAAATAACACATCATACTAGTAAATCAATTTAGTGTTGCATGGAAAAAGAATATGACATGCCTTCACATCTTTAGAATAGTTAAAAAATATACAAGGATAACCTTTCCTTTCCATTACTTTTATATTTTCATCTAGAATGTGTACCCATGAAATACATAAAAAAAATTTGAAGTTAGAAACATCTAGCTTGATATAAGACCATTTTTCTTCGGGATTCATATTTTACACTTGGAGAGTAAGGAATACAACTTGAGATGTAGGTTGTACACTAAATTCCTTGACTTACTACTATGGAGGCAAGTGTTTGGAATTGGAAATATACTATGTGATTGGACATTTCCTTTAGTGTGATGAAGTTGAATGTTAGCCTTTTCATATAAGCTAATAATATGATTATTGAAAAAATATCTTCCATTATTTTTTCTAAGATGTTAATTTTTTTCTCTTTGATAGATTTTCAATAGGAGACTTGAATTTTTTATTTATCTAAGACTTGAATTTTATTTTTTAAAAAGTAGATCCAAGATCTATGATAAAAATCATCAATGAATGTAAGCACATTTGTGTTTTTGAAAATAAATGTTGTGAAAGGACATAATATCAGTGTGAACCAAATAGAATTCCTCACTCTCTTTTAAGGGTTTGCCTTTAGGAAATGGATCATTGTGCTATTTTCCAAGTGCACAACCTATAAAAACTCCATATTTGAAATAAACATGTGGAAAATCAATAACCATGTTATACTTACCAAGGTCATACAATGAGAGATGCTTGAAGTGACCAAAACTCTCATGCCAAATTTTACTTAATTCATTATCATGTGCAATCATGACTTGTGAAGGTTTAGTGAAGACAAATTTGTCAAATTTTTAAAATCATGCTTGATGATCAACCTTTCCAATGCTTATAAGAGTGGATTGATATTTGATATTTATGATGACAACATCAATATGTGTAAACTCAATGGTTTTTCCTTCACATGAATGTATGATCTGATATATAGATAAAAGGCTTGCATATAGGTTTGTAACATGAATAACTTTGTTAAATATGATGTTATCCATCCCAAATATCTTTTCATCCTCAACAACTAGAGGAGTATAGTTTCACAAAAAAACATTACCTGTGTGGAATTTGTCAAGATTTTCAAATAGTAAGCCATCATGCACTATATGCTAATGGGCTCTTGAATCCATAATCCATCTAGACATAGGTGATCCTGTTGTTTCATAAAGTGTTACTCCTACATTGGTAGGAGGGACCCGCATTTTTTTCATCCCCACTTCTAAGAATACTATTTTATTGAAACACTTATGTTTAAGTTGGTCTAGTTTCTTAGACCAACTGAAACACTCTTTTTAGATGCTTACTTTTACTTTTGTTTTTCCTTTTTATTAACTTAGGAATGAATTCTATTGAGTTAATTGATTGTCATAGGCTTAGTATTTGCTTTTCATTTATTTTTTATATGGTCCTTGCCTTTGCTAGAGTTGGTTTGTGACTTCACATTAGTATGTTTAACTACTAATGATTATTGTTTAGTACATTTAGGTAAAATTTCCCTAATATTTTTTTCTTGTTCTCTTTGAAGTTTTTCACAAAACTTGCCCAAATTTTGGTGCCAAATATGTAGATCCCATATAATTGTGTTATTTATAGTAGTTTGAAAAAAAATTGAGTAAGATGACCCAGTTTAGAGAAAATATTTACAATGAGTTTTTGACTAATATTGGTTTCACTAGTCTCAACAAATAAAATTCTCAAGTGCTTGACTTGAGTGATGAAGACCTCAATGCAAGGATAGTTGTTTGGACTAAGAGTAATGAAGTAATTTTATAGTTGGCATGCCTTCCTCTTATTATGCTTTCTAAAACTTCTTCCAAGGTATTCTAAAATTTATAAGGTTCCATGATGCCAAAAAATGAAGCTTCAATTCAAGAGATACTAACTGACCAAGGATGCCTCTAACTTCATTGAATGATTTTACCAATTTTTTTGTTTGAGAAGACCATAAGTTTTAAGCTCTTCACCCATTACAATGTTATAAAATCCCTTACTAAGGATCACATCAGTAATATATACTTTTTATTTGAAGTAGTATGAACTTGAGAGGGTTACTTATTTTTTAGCCATTGCTAACACATAAACTTTAGTGTGAAAAAATAGCCAAAAATTTTATATACCAAAAAATTATAAACAAATATTTCCAGAAATACATGTTAAAATGATTATCTTGATGAGAAAATCACAATGATGCAATTAACCTATGGGAAATTAAAATTTAGCAAAAAATGTCTTTTTGGGGCTATAGGTGAAATTGTTTTATATTTATTTTTTTCTAAAAAAGTGAAATACACATTAAAATGAACATCTTAATGATAAAATGACAATGATACAGTCACCCTATGGGTCAATTATTATTTTTTAATATTTTTTAAATTTAAAAATACTATGTTGAAGTGTGTTTAATCTATAGGTTCTCTGATATATTAATCCACTATTTTAAATAGTGAACATTCCAAAATGGCACTGACTATAGAGTTTTACACCACCTTGTAGCCCCATACTCTAAAGTATGTAAAGAGTAACTTCTTAGGGATAACCACTTATCAGTGCTCCATAAAATCAAATGACCAAGAGGCTTTCTATTGGCAAAAATAAAACATTAGGTGATTTTTATATACTATGAGGTATGTGGAATTATATATATATATATATATATGTATATATATATATATGTATATATATATATATGTATATATATATATATGTATATATATATATATGTATATATATATATATATGTATATATATATATATATGTATATATATATATGTATATATATATATACATATATATATATATATGTATATATATATATGTGTATATATGTATATATATATATATATATGTTATATGTATATATATATATATATGTATATATATACATATATACATATATATCTATATATACATATATATATATATATATGTATATATATATATGTATATATGTATATATACATATATATATATATATATACATATATATATATATATATATATATATACACACACACATATATATATATATATAATATATATATATATATATATATATATACATATATATATATATAGTGTTATTTGATGGCTTAAGTATTGGGGCAATACCATTCTAACCTAAGGGATTTCTACTAAAAACTTTGATTCAACCCTTAGTATCCAATTTCATTCACCATCTTATTATCAACCAAGATCCCATAAGGGTGAGGAAAAAGCATAAGATTTGATACTTGCAGTAATCCACTAATTTTGGGCATGAAACTTGAAATGTAGAAAAATAATAATAATTATAGATATGAAAATTGAAAAGAAGGAATTAAAAGAGAGGTTAATAGGGTTTGGTTTTGGTAGTGTGCATGCTTCTTGACCATACACCTAATGAATATGACCACATAATTTATCTCCCCACCATCTGTCACACTACCGATCTTTACATATGAAGGAAGGATTTTCAGTTTAAATGTGCATTCACTATGTTGAGTTGGATCTCCCCTCAACCTTTTGGGTGGATTTTTTCCACATTCCTTGTTATAAATGGTTGTTACCACTCATTATACATCATTTAATGCAATAGTTATTGGTGGGAGTAATAGCAACAATGATTTCAAAACAAGTGTGGAAATTCATTCCAAAAGTTTATCATGAGGTAATTCTCTTAAACTAGACACACTTGTGCCTAATGTAGGTTTAGTATTACCTAAGTTTGATAAATCTTGTATCTATTTTGAAAACTTTACTCTTGTTGCATATTTTATGGGGCGATTCCCCCTAGAGAGCCTCCTCAAATAGTGGGTTCATAACCACTGGTAGAACCATGGGGTTAAATTGGAAGGTGTCCAAAACCTCACCAAGAGATTTTTTCTATTCTATTTAAATAACCTTGATCACTGCAAGGCCATTGTTAACCATAGGCCCTAGTTTATACATAACACTTTGGTTTTTTTCTCTCACTAGACCAGTTATTTTTAGGTCTTAGTGTAGGCCAAACTCAAAATCCCAATTTGGATTAAGTTTCTTGGGTTGCCCTTAACCTTGTGGAATTTTATAGACTAGCTTATCAAGCCATTTGGGTGCTTCATTTTACATGAGCAGTCTAAATTTTATGTTTCTCACCCCCAACAAAGGGTTTATGTTGAGATTAACCTTGTTAAGGATCTCAAATAATCCCTTCATATTCAAGTCAGTGATAACCATTTCACACAACAAGTGTTGTTTATAAATTTTCCAAATACCTACTTTCATTACCAATCATCTTCCCACATGAATAGGGAATGTCCTCTCATGGTCCCCACATCTACCATGCCCTAATAATGTAATGGGTCCAACCCAAAACCTTTATCTAACACCTCTAATAGGTGGACCATGGTTAGTAACCACAAAAATGCTCCTACTAGAGTGCCAAATAGGAAAAATGCATCATGCCCTTCACATACCTTTGTCATTGCCTCTATTTTAGCTAAATCCCTTCCATATCCATAACTTTAGCTACCTAAACCCATTTTGTGCTTACCAAAAGTGACCTCTGATATAGCCCCTTTGTTGGTCTCTACTACACGTAGCCTTACTTCACAAGCCCCTTTGGGGGCGACTGACTCAAATTTTATGAATCTTGTTTACCTTCAGTCGTAAAACTATGTTACATTGATATCTTAGCCCTTCATCTTCTGGTAAAGATGAATATGGGTCACATAAATGACAACCCTTTACTTTATGTTGAGGTGTGGAGCTAAAAGCTTCACTAGATGAGTGGATGTTGAAGTTGCTAGATTTACACAGTCACTGATGATGACAAGAAGTTGACCAGTAGCTGCCAGCGTCAGTCATGTATCAGTCAATGTCAGTCGTGTGCAAGCAAATAGGGACCGATGTCGGTTACCTGTGCATCCAAAAAGTCTATTTTCATGGATGAATGGATTGTTTGCATGATAAGTTTAGCTATTAGTTGTAAGTCCATGTTTCTATTTTTGGCAGGACTATTTTAAGCCTTTGATTAGGAGGTGTATTTAATGGTTGTTAATGCATAGCTCATGATCCCTAATTCTATATATAGGGATAGATCTTCATATCTTGTGTGTAAGAAAGAATAGTACAAGACATATATTATATGTGTATCAATCCAGGTTGTTGGAATTGATTGAGAGAACTCTTGAGGGAAAGAGATCTATACATCTAAGAGGTGTGAGAAGAAAGTGTGATTTTCTTCATTGTATTTCCTTCTGGAAGAGTTTAATACAAGTTTTCAAGGTGGTTTCTTGTATCTCTTATTCTTTGCTATTTTTGATTCTAGTTACTTATTATTCTAGTTTAATTCCATATTTAGTTGCTTACATAAAAGTAATCAAGTTTGTTGGTTGATCCCCAACAAGTGGTATCAGAGCTCAGGTTGACTAACAGGTGTTTCAGATCTGGTTAGTGTTTGTTGATTATAGGTCACTCACAGGGGTTTTTGTTTGAGTGGGAGAAAGTAATGGCAAAAGAAAGTAAACTCAGAATGGAGAAGTTTAATGGCAAGAATTACCAATTATGGAGAATGCAGGTAGAAGATTATCTGTATCAGAAAGATCTGTATTTACCATTGGGTGGGGTTGATAGAAAGCCCATAGATATGGAAGATGAAGAACGGGAAGTTCTTGATAGAAAGGCTCTTGGATCTATAAGATTGAGTCTGGCATCTACTATGATTTCTAACTTGTCACAGGCAAAGACAACGGTAGAGTTAAGGACTACTTTAGAAAATTTACATGAAAAACCCTCAGCTTCAAATAAGGTATATCTTATGAAGCAGTTATTTAATTTGCAAATGCAGGAAGGTGGATAGGTATCTAATCATCTTAATGATTTCCATGGAATTGTAAATCAATTAAATTTAGTCAAAATAGTTTTTGATGATGAAATTAAGGATCTTTTAATATTATGCTCTTTACCTGAAAGTTGGCATAGTTTGGTAATAGCAGTTAGTAATACTGCATCTGCTACAAATATCTTGAAAGTAGATGATGTTGTTAGTGTAATCTTGAATGAAGAAACTCATAGGAAAAGCACAAGGGAAACATCAGGTAATGCTTTAAGTATTGAAAGTAGGGGAAGGCAAAGAGAGAAGAGCAAGCAAGGGATATCAAGGTCTAAGTTAAAGATGAACAATAGATCCAAATCCAGAAATGGAAAAAGAAAGATAACCTGCTGGAATTGTGGAAAGAGAGGACATGCAAAGAAAGATTACTGGTTGAAGGTTAATGAAGAGAATCAACATGAAGGTAATGAAGAAACAAAAGTTGCAGGTATTTTTGCACAAGATGCTCTTTCACTTTCTTTGCATAATAAAATAGAATCTTGGGTTTTAGATTCTGGGGCCTCTTTCCATACTACCCCAAATAGAAAATTTTTCAATGATTATGTCGAGGGAGATTTTGGAAAAGTTTATTTAGGGGATGATGAGCCTTGTAAAATTGTTGTCAAAGGAAAAGTGCAGCTAAAATTGTAGAATGGAAACACATGGGTGTTGAAGGATGTCATGCATGTCCCAACCCTAAAGCAGAATCTGATTTCTGTAGGAAGTTGGGTGATGAGGGTTGCACAGTAACTCTCACAGCTAAATCTTGGAAGGTTACCAAGGGAGCACTTGTATTAGTCAGAGGTAAGAGAGTAGGTACTCTCTATTTATGTAATTGTATTACTGATTATTCTCTTTCTATATTATCTACTTCAGATGTGGATGCAAAGTTGTGGCACTGTAGGCTCGGCCACATGAGTGAGAAGGGAATGACTATCCTTAAGTCAAAAGGTAAGCTTTCAAATTTGAAAAGCATAGATCTAGATTTCTGTGAGCATTGTGTTTTTAGAAAATAGAAGAGAGTAATATTTATCAAAACTGGGTCAATAAAGAGGAAGCACAAGTTAGAGCTTGTTCACACAGATGTGTGGGGACTAGCTCAGGTAGATTCTATTGGAGGATCATAGTATTATGTTACTTTCATTGATGATGCTTCAAGAAAGGTATGGGTTTATTGTATAAGGAAGAAATCTAATGTTTTTGACACTTTTAAGATTTGGAAAGCTTTAGTTGAGAATGAAATAGGCAAGAGATTGAAGTGCTTTAGATCTGACAATGGTGGTGAGTTTTGAAGCTATAAGTTCAACTGGTATTGTTATATGAATGGAATACGTAGGCAAAGGATGGTTCTAAGGACACCTCAGCAAAATAGAGTTGCTGAAAGGATCAATAGAACAATATTGGAGCGTGTACAGAGTATGAGATTGCATGCTAGTTTGCCCTTACAGTTTTGGGCAAAAGCTATAGATACTGCAGTTTACCTGATTAACAGAGGACCCTCTATAGCTCTGGATGGTGGAATTTTGGAAGAGGCATGGATAGGTAAAAAGGTAGATCTTTCATTTCTCAAAGTTTTTGGTTCTAAAGCTTTTGTGCACATTGATGAAGAAAATAGAAAGAAGCTGGATGCTAATTTTATGAGGTGCACATTTATTGGTTATGGCTTTGGAGATTTCAGATTCTGGTTTTGGAATCTAGGAACTAACAAAATAATTAGGAGCTGTGATGTTGTTTTCAATGAAAAAGTGATGTATAGTGATTAACTCAAGAAGCTAAAGAATTCTGAGCAGGGCCATGAAGATTTGGACAAGGTGATGGTCCAAAATGAGCTTGTGGGAAAGAATAATCACAAACAAGAAAACATAGAGACTGACGTTGGTCAAGTAGGAACTAACGTCGACAATACAGGAACCGATGTCGATCAGACAATGACTAACATCAGTCAGGAAGGAACCAGCATTAGTCATGTGGAACTGATGTCAGTCAGTTATAGGCTTGGAGGTGACCGAGGTCGGTCACTATCAGAGAATTTGGGCAAACAACATGTTGAGAATGAGTCTCAGATGCCCATTAGGAGGTCAAAAAGGGTAAGTAAACCTTTAATTTGATATTCCCCTTCATTATTCTATTTATTGCTCATTGATAGTGGAGAACTAGAGAGTTTTGATGAAGCAATATAGGTGGAATCCAGGAATCAGTGGGAGCTTGGCATGAATGAGGAAATTTATTCCTTGAAAGAGAACCAAACATGGGATTTGGTTGAGTTGCCAATGGGAAAGAGAACACTAAAAAATAGATGGATCTACAGATTGAAGGAAGGAGAGAATGGACATATGAGATATAAGGCTAGGTTGGTAGTGAAAGGATTTGCAAAGAAACCAATTATTGATTTTGGTGAATTTTTTTCTCTTGTAGTAAAAATGACTTCTATTCGAACTGTATTGTCTCTAGTTGCTATTGAGGATTTGCATCTTGATCAGCTTGATGTTAAGACAACATTTCTTCATGGAGATTTGGATGAAGAAATATATATGGATTAGCCAGAAGGTTTTGAGGTCAAAGGTAAGGAGAAGCTTATGTGCAGGTTGAAGAAAAGCTTATATGGTCTTAAACAAGCTCCTAGATAATGGTATTTGAAATTTGACAGGTTTATGACTGAGCATGGCTACAGTAGATATCAATCTGATCATTGTGTTTATTTTAAGAGATTGGATAATGGTAGATATATTATCCTGTTTCTGTATGTAGATGATATGCTTGTTTTAGGTTCACACATGTAGGATATTTCTGAACTTAAGGTAAAATTATCTCACACATTTGCCATGAAGGATTTGGGAGCAACAAAGAAAATCCTTGGCATGAGTATTAAGAGAGATAGAAAAAATCATAGGTTGATTTTGTCTAAAGAGGATTATGT
The DNA here is from genome assembly GCA_037957365.1 of Torreya grandis. Lineage (NCBI taxonomy): Eukaryota > Viridiplantae > Streptophyta > Pinopsida > Cupressales > Taxaceae > Torreya > Torreya grandis. Next base: position 3,717,569 of record JARHVA010000049.1, read on the forward strand.
GAACAAGGTGTTGGAGAGGTTCAATATGCAGGATGCAAAACTGATAGGTACACCTATGGCTGGACACTTCAAGTTGAGTAAAGATCAGTGTCCTAATTCACATGATGAGGTAAAGTACATGAGTAGAGTTCCATATGGTTCTGTAGTTGGGAGCTTAATGTATGTAATGGTATGTACTAGACCTAATATTGCCCAAGCAGTGGGAGTTGTCAGTAAGTATATGGCCAATCCAGGGAAGGAACACTAAAAAGTAGTTTAGTGGATTCTCAGATATCTGAGAGGGACCAACAGTAGGCATTTATGCTATGGAGGGTCAAACACTTTTCTACATGGATATGTAGATGTGAATATGGTAGGTGACTTAGATGGTAGGAGAAGCACCATAGGATATGTGTTCATTGTTGGTAGAACGATGGCTAGCTGGATTTCAAAGTTGTAAAAGGTTGTTGCCTTGTCTACTATAGAGGCAAAATACATTGCAGTCACAGAGGCTAGGAAAGAGATGATATGGATGACACAGTTCATGGAAGAGTTGGGAAAGGAGTAAGAGAGTTACAGATTATACAGTGATAGTCAAAGTGTAATTCATTTGGCTAAGAACTTAGCCTTTCATTCAAGAACCAAACATATATAGCTTAGGTACCACTTCATTAGACAAGTATTGGAGGATGGTGAGTTGAAGCTGGAAAAGATCCATACAGATGAGAACGCTACTGATATGTTAACAAAGCTGGTAACAAAGGAGAAGTTAAATCTTCATTCAACTTTTGTTGGTCTTCAAGATTGAGTTTGAAGATGGAGAAGCTAGAAGATCTGTACAGGTACTAGTGCAGCTATTTATCTCCAATTGGGAGATTGTTGAGGTGTGGAGCTAAAAGCTTCACCAGATGAGCAGATGTTGAAGTTGTTAGATTTACACAGCCACCAATGATGGCAAGAAGTCAACCAGTAGCTGCCAGTGTCGGTCATGTATCAGCTAATGTCAGTCATGTGTAGGCAAACAGGGACTGACGTCGATTACCTGTGCATCCAAAAAGTCTATTTTCGTGGATGAATGGATTGTTTGCATGATAAGTTTAGCTGTTAGTTGTAAGTCTGCGTTTCTATTTTTGGCAGGACTATTTTAAGCCTTTGATTAGGAGGTGTATCTAATGGTTGTTAATGCATAGCTCATGATCCCTAATTCTATATATAGGGATAGATCTTCATAGCTTGTGTGTAAGAAAGAACAGTACAAGACATATTGTATGTGTATTAATCTAGGTTGTTGGAATTGATTGAGAGAACTCTTGAGGGAAAGAGATCTATACATCTGAGAGGTGTGAGAAGAAAGTGTGATTTTCTTCATTGTATTTCCTTCTGGAAGAGTTTAATACAAGTTTTTAGGGTGGTTTCTTGTATCTCTTATTCTTTCCTATTTCCGATTTTAGTTACTTATTATTTTGGTTTAATTCCATGTTTAGTTGCTTACATAAAAGTAATCAAGTTTGTTGGTTGATCCCCAACACTCTAGGAGATTTTAGAATCGTAGTTGTTACTTTTAATAGGTTTTCAACCCTCTCAAACCTCACAAAATAGGGAGATATGAATCTTGATAGTTCTTCATGCTAGTCTATTCATGGAATGTAAGAGGACTTACTAATTTAATGCATAAGTATATGGCCAAGAATAGTTGTCAATTATTTTCAAACATGAAGATATTATGCCTACAAGAAGTCAAGATTTCTGACTTCATGCTTCATTCTATGGCACACATTATCTGGCCTAGGGTCATTTATCAGGCCACTCATCACAAGTCTAGAAGAGGAGGAGTTATGACCTTATTTCACCAAAGTTGTCCCAACACATCATCTCATGGGGGTTCAACCTCTCAAATCATGTGGTTTGGATGCTCTTTGATTTTAACAACCACATAATTAGGCCAGTTAATATTTATTCCTCTAATGATGTTATTGAGTGTACCTTGTTATGGAGATGGTTGGCTAACTCACTTCCAGATGCTCACTAGATTATTTGTGGTTATTTAAATATGGTAGAATCACTAGAAGACAAAGAAGGGTGGCTTCCCATGAGCTGGTGTGTAGGATAATGTGAGACATGGTTTTATTTGTATAACAAACTCAAGGTGTTTGAACCCAATCATTTTCAGTAGAAATATTCTCACTCATCCTAGTTCACTTTGTCTAATTTTTGCCAAGGTGAGGATAGGGTGCTCAAAAGGCTTGATTAGTATTTGTTATCCAAATAAAATATTTTTTATTTTACACCTATACAAGGCCAACTAATCTTGGTTATACTAGACACCTTTCTATTTAACCATCACCCCATTTTCTTTAATGTTGAGTGGACTACTCCTCAAGTTCAAGTGCATATCACCCAATTTTACCTCAACACTACCCATCTCAAGCATGAGCATACCTTGAATCACATTGGATTTATCTAAAATATTGCTCTATTACCCATTAGGTTCACTAGATGGATTATGTGGTGGTCTAATGCTATCAAACATACTACCACTTTCCTTAGAATATATGGAAAATAGGCTACCTTTTCTAGATGGCATATTCATCATGCCACTAATGAAGAATTTATTCAAGCCTCCTAGGAGATTGAAGCCTTACCTTTTAATGTATAATTACAGTCTCACAAAACTAACTAGAGACACAAATTCTATGTTTTTTAAGCTTACAATGCTAGAGGAGCTTAGCTGCACACTAGAATGCATTGGCTCAATGTGGGGGAAAAAGTGACCAAGGAATTTTTTGTCCTACTTCAGTCTAGACAAGTGACCGATAGGATCAAGGCCATTAAAGGTGTAGCTGGGCACCTCACCAAATTACCTAAGGTGATGTAGGATTTTGTTATTCACTACCAAGAGGTGTTCACTTTTTAACCAAATACTACTACCAGATAAGATGCTCTCTCCCATTATTTGGGAGTTGTTCTTTGTAAGCTTTCAGAGGCCCAAAGAGTCACTTGTGATTGACCTCTTCATCTTAATGATCTTAAGGAAGCTATTACATAGATGGCCACTGATAATACTCTTAGAATTGATGGGTTACCTTGTGAGTTTTACCATTCTTTATGGGACACTATGGGCCCTGACCTTCATAAGGTTTATCTTGAAGCTTTGCATACCAATTCTTTGGGGACTCTCATAAACCAAGGCAATATTAAGTTCATTCCCAAAGTTGGAGACCCAAAAGTGTTGACCAATTAGATACCTATTAATTTATTGAATATATCCTATAATATATTTTCCAAATTGGCCCTTAGAATCAAACATATCCTTCCTCTGGCTGTGAGGAGTGAACAAACTAGTTTCATTTAGAATCGTTATATCCTAGACAATGTGATAAATTTCTGGGAGGGCATGGAGTGGGATAGAAATTCCAATTAGAAAGCTCTTTTTTAATCAAGATTGACTTTGAGAAAGCCTATGACTACATAGAATGGCCTTTTATCATGACCATGTTACAGGATCTTGGCTTTTGACCAAAATGTTTGCACACTATTAACATGCTCTTTTAGGAGGCTATAGCTTACATCACCATAAATGTGCCCAATATCATAGATTTGAGCTACATAAATCAATTAGACAAGGTTTCCCTCTTTCCCCTAACCTTTATGTTCTTGCTATAGAAGGTTTTAATTATCTTTTATTTGACTGTACTTCTAGGGGGCTGGTTGAAGGTATTTCTCTTTCTACCTTGGATCATCAATTGGTAAGTGGTCACTTTTCAGATGATTCCTTTCTTACTCTCCAAGAAGATGAAGAGTCAGTTAGGAATGCTATGCAATGCCTTGATATTTTTTGTTTATCCTTAGGATCTTCCATTCAATGGAAAAATACTCAATGCTATAAATAGTCTCTATCTCCTAAACCCCCTTGGCTTGAGGGTTACCAATGGTAATGGATCCTCCCATGTATTCAATTTAAATTCTTTGTTATTCCTTTTGCCTTTTAGGCTTCGCTTGTTGATCTTTGTTCTTATGTCTTACATAGGGTTGAAAAAAAATTGCCTATTGGATTGCGAAGCTTCTTAATCTGGCTCAAAAATTTTAGATTTATTCTAAGGTCTTGGTTGCTACACATGTTTATTACTCATCCTATTAGGCCCCTTCTAATTCCAAGTTGGAAAAGATTCGTTGTGACTTCCTTTGGGCTAATTTTGAAGGCCATTAAGGGTTTCATAGAGTATATTGGGCCATTTGTTACAGGCCTAAAGAAGTAGGTGGTCTTGGCCTTATTGACATTAAACTTTAGGGCATTGCTCTCAATGTCAATTAGATTATAAGAGGCTTGGAATGAGATGAATCTTGGAAGATCCTTATCAGAAACTACATTTCTCAAGGATCTCCTCTAGGCAAGAAGGTGTGGTAGGGTATTGACTTTCATACCCTCCTCACTCCTATGCCTATCAAAATCACTAGCTCTTTTATCATACAAAGCATATGAAAGACCTGGGAGAAACTTAATTCTCACCTAGTTTGGGTTGGAGATGGATTTAGGAATGGTCTCTCTATTAATTCTCAATCTCTTTGGTGGTCCCCTATTCTCAATTTCCACAATGTTCTTTTTACCATGATTCCTTGGATAACAAGTCTTAGGCTTTTTAAAAAGGGTATTAAAGACATTGGAGATCTTTTATATAAGATATCTCGTGTCTAGCTACCTTGGAATATTATGAAATCTAGGTTTTAGCTTAACAAAGAAGATAAAGAATCTCTTTTTAAAATTCAAAATGTCATATGTGGCTATTATATGCACAAAATTAGAGTGTCCTCTCTTACTGCATTGTGGAAGAATTGGAAGTGGCCTATAGCCACTCCTTTTTTTCATTATGCCCCTAAGTTGGGATATAATTTTCTTGCTCCCCAACATATAGATACTAAGGTGCTCAACAAAAGTTGGAGTCTTAACTCTCTTCATTATTTTTGGCGGCTGAGGAGATTTAATAATATATGGTTGGCTCTCTTGGAACCTAAAAAATCTCACTTTCTTTGGTGCATTATGTATCATGGGCTCCCTATTAGAGACTAAATCAAGCATATGGGGGTTCCTAATCCCACTTATCATGCTTGTTACTGCCTAAAAACCATTAATCACCTTTTTTGGTTTTGTCCCCATGCATAGTTTTCTTAGAGATGGATTCACTCTCTTTTTAAACCCTTCAAACTTGAAATGTTCACCTAGAAAATGGCTCTCTTAAGGGGGCTTGGCCTTGCTTCTTGCAAGATACAATAGATTTTGGTAGATATTTCACACTGATATTTTATTTTAGATCTAAAATTCTAGAAATAAAGCTTGTTTTAATCAAGAGCAATGGAAACTAGTTTTTAAATTTATAAAAAAATTAATGTGATCTCCAATGTTACCCTTCAGATCTAGAGTTAGATAAAGAAATTGAAAATGGAACTTCACCATTTACAAGAGTTACTAGATTACTGGGGTAATACCCTTTATGTTGTCAGTTAAGAACCACTTGAAAACATTCCTCCTTAAGGATGTGGTGGTGGAGCCAGATGTTCTTGGTCTCAAAGCCATCAATCATAGAGTCAGCAGATCTCCTCTCACTTTTTTTGGCCATCACTTGGGTATAGGACTACTTATTTTCTAGGTGGATTATCTCATCATGATAGTGGCAGCAGAGGAGGCTGGGTGGTTCCCCAATAAGACAAGTTTCCATGCCTAGATCTTACTATTTCTCCACCTTGGCAAAATTCTAAACACCTATAACAAACTCCTTAAGAGCAACCGAATTATGGGTGGGAGCCTCTTACCTTGGATGAGGATGCCCAAGCTGACAAGGGGTGGGGAGGGAAGCCTTAAGAACCTCCACCACCTAATACCATGTTTGTTGTTGTTTCTTAATGAATTGTTTATTAGTTTATGCTTTATAATTTTTGGTTGTTAGTACACATGTGTTAGACTTTCTGGCTAGTATGGCCTTTTAGTTACTTCATCTACTTTCTCAAGGCTTTTATAGTGCATTATGTTTTTAGGGTGTGACTTTTCCACCTATTTTTTTGGTATGACTAGCTATATTTTATTTTTTAAAATTTTTATATATAATAAAGTGCACTTTTCATTTTAAAAAATTAAAAATAATGTCAAATATGTAGAAAACATAAAAATGAAAATATGATATTTAAACTTGCTTGTGGAATGGGGTGAAGATTATATATCTTTGATACTATATTAAAATATTTAGATAGGGTCCATAATCATGTTATATACCATAATACAAAAATCCAAAATCCATGAAAGCCTAAAAAATAAGATAATTTTTTTATACAAGTAACATAGATACCTATTTTGATTAAGAGCACTAGCCTAAATCTCCAGTATAATAATAACTCTCATCACAATGTGCCTCACCCACTATCCCTATATTTTCTTATATAGGTAATAGAGGAGGCTAGGGTTAGGGAGTTACAAATAGAATAAGACAAACCTAATATTGCTGAAGGTCAATTAAATATTTACTTAATTAATAATATATCTAATAATAGGTGGTTAGTAAGTATGCACCAATGAGTTCCTACCTATTTTACCCTAATTTTGATAAAATAATAAATTTAATGATGTTATTTGGTGTAAAAATAGATTGATATGAAAATTCTAAATATGTATAATAATAAAAAAATTATGATAGTGAATTGATAAATATGGAGAACTATTAATCCTAGAAAACACTAAGAAGAAATGTACTTAGCTCAAACATATTCTTATTGACTATTTTAAATATCTAATAGTGGAAATGAAAAAATTATTTGATTGTGCATGCTCAAGATCAATAACAGGATTTAAAATTGAATCTGAACAAGACCACTGAAGATGGACAATAACACATGCTACTTGAGTATAATGATTGTGACTAATGATTAACATGAAAATATATAAAGAATAAATAATTTAATAGTGAAATATTAGATAAAAAATATATAATATTCCTGGATAGGACCATTGTAGTGTTGTGGCCAACATGCCCATTTTTTCATAGAAAAAGGGGACCATTATAAAATCCCTCAACTCAAAAATTTCTTGGAACCCATATCTCCTCGTAGTTGGTCCCTAACTATGTAAAATATTAGTATCCTGTTTCAACTTGATTAGCTGAGTGTTTCATAACATTCGTAGTTAACAAAATATCATCATGGAAATCCCTATAGTCACTATTGTTTATAATAATTTAACCCTTCTATGTTTTAATACAAAGGTTTTCTCATGCTTAAAATATTTTGTGCTAACTATGTTATCTTGCAGAGTTAAAATTATGCAAGTTTTCCCAAGATGACATCACCTAGGGTCCTATTTAGAATTTCATGAAGTTGTGCCGATAAACATGTAAGTTTTTATTTGATCAAGTGGCCCCCTATTTGATTTAGACACTTTTCATAAATATTGTAGGTTTTTAATGAGGGAACAAATGTCATGTGGATCCTATTAGAGTTATTAGTTTCCCAAGGGTGTTAGAGATGTCAGAACCCTCAGAGAGCCTAATGAGTGAATAACTATCGTGTGAAGTTTGTCAGAGATATTATAACCTTAAGAGATCCTAACAAGTGAAAAATTATAACATGAATCTTGTTAGAGATGTCAAAACCCTAGGAGAGCTTGATGAGTGAAAAATTATCACATGGAGCCCATTAGAGTTGTCAATCTCTCACGGGGTGTCAGAGCTATTAGAACCCTAAGATATCTTGATGAGTGAATAGTTACCACATAAAACCTAGCATAGATGTTAGAAATCCAAGAGAGATCTATGAGTGAATAAATTCTACATGGATACTATTAGATATTTTAATCTTATAGGGGTGTCAAAGATGGTAAAACCTTAAGAGAGCCTAATCAACCATAGGCTGCCACATGGCACTTACATGTAAAATGATGGAAAAGGCATAGGGCATCTCAATCATGTAAGAAATGAGGTATAATTAGAACCCAAATTGAATCACAAAATATTACATGTCACTCTCACATACTAAATGGAAAAATGGATCATAGTAGATTGGGCAAGGAAAGTAAAGATACAAGTTGGGCCATGAGCCAATAGTAGATCATTGCATGTACTCAACATATCCAAATGGCTGACTCCAATTCACATAAATATAAAATAATGATACCCCAACCATGCCTAATTAGTGTAGCTTATAGAGAAGTGCCCAACTAGCAAAAGACACATGGTCAAACTAGAGGATATATGGGGCACCAAAGGGGATAAAATAGCCATATTCCTACCACTCCATTACATTAATATAATTGTATAGCTAGGATCTGATTCAAAAACATATAAACATCCCTTTACCATCACCAAATAAAAATTGAGCACATTTTTTCAAAATTCTCTTAATAAATGCCAAATTAAGAAATAACTGAGAGGGTTGTGCAACTAAATAAAAATTAGACTCATGCAAGGTGAACCCAAAATTCCATTAATATAGTAGATATTTACAGAGCCTTATAAGTCCTCAAAGCTATTAGCTTTATTATTACCACTCCCAACTCCCAAGTATTTTTAATTTCAAAACCTTCTCAAGATTTTAATGCTTACTTTAGGGTAAAATTTTGTGCCAAGCAAATCCAAACTCTCAACCATGGCTGCATCATCTTGAAATCCCAAGCTTATGACCAAATACAAAGATACCACATTCTCATCATATCTAACCTATTTTGAGCACTAAAACAAAGTGTTTTGGTTAATTTAGGACATATAGAATCCCAACTTATATGGATGAGGGTGAGACCCAATTCCTTGATGAGCTTAATGCTCTAGGAGAATCAATATTAAATAAGGATTCTACAAAACTAGAGGTGTTCCCATGTGTCTATCTCTTTGGGAACATGATAGGAAACTCCATGCACATGTAAAAAACTACATAGGACCTGGTATACTCTACAAAGCCTCATAATAAAATTGTAGATATCTCTGAGACTAATTTTAAGTAGTATTACAATCTCCTAGATTAAATCCTAGTTTATAATTAGAACATATTAGATACATGGGATAAGATGCATGAGATATGTGGGGTCCTCTAGGATTGGGTCATTGATCCTGAGTAATGGACCAAAAAGGAGGACATCAATTCTTATCCCATTCATCTCTTTTGGGAAGGAGTTCATGTGGAATTTATATTTTTAAATAATATATTTAGAATAAAGTATGTCATGCATGTGAATATCCTTTAAGTGTCCCTACTAAGAATCATCCTTAAAGGGAAGGAGGTTCCAAACCTCAAAAGCCTCATAAAATTCAACTTGATCAAGGGTATTAATGAGGAAATAGGAAGGGGAAAATTATATATATTAAGGTATCTTATGGATGCAATTTATGCCACCCTCACATTTATTCCTTAATTGTTCCCACCATGGACCGATACTAGCTCTTTTGTTCATGTGGTATTTTATAAGTTGTATGCACACCATTACAAGAACCACATCTGGGGCATCTATGAGTCCTTATACCTAGTGGCTTAGATGAACATTAATGATATTCTCATGTCATGGATCTAATATGAAATTAGGAAGATGATATTACCCATAGGATCCTACTAGTCTATATATACTACACATTATTCATGTAGAAGGGACCTGACAAGACCCTCTCCTACTACCTTATTAGGTCCTAAAATGACTCACTAAGAAATAAATTGATTATAATTTGGACAAAGGTTTCATAATTACATGCTTGATCACTAGTAGAAGGCATATATAGACTTCCTAATCTTATTTCACCATCATGAGTATAGGAACTTAACCTCACTATAGAATATGCCTTGGGAAGAGATGAACCTAGAGAGTGGGATACCTATGAGGTTATCAACACACATGTGGTAAAATATGAAACTAGGATAAATATAAAGTATTACCATGAGGCCCAAAGAGATGATAATATTCATCTCAATCCAACCAATGATACCAAGGTGTTATCATGGTTTGAGGTGGTGAAAAATAATGGGAAACAGGCTCAATCTAGGTCATTCACTGAAGAAAGGTTAGTGCCACTTCTGTAGGCTCCTCCAACTTAGCTCAAGGAGGATGTTTAGATAAATATGCCACACATTTATAGGAGGATAGTACATATGATCCCATCACCTTCACTCTCATGATATTTTCCTCTTCTAGTCTCAAATCTAGCCATGCTACTTCTAATTCCAAAATTTACTCAACCATAAACAACCCAAGTGATGTATTTTGAAATTGGTAGAAACCTTGAAGCAATATTAGAATGAGACTAAGAAGGGGTCTAGTTGAGAGTATTTACCCCACTATATCCATCCTTATACAAACAATTAGACCATGCAACGTATTTATTTCTCCCACTAGGCATATCTTGATGAGGCCTCCTTTGGTTCTTATTATTCCCATTTCTCAATTCACTTTAGTACCCCTAGATCTAGCCATGTTTAAAATCCTCACTTATTTTTTCTCCTCTTCTTAGCCCATTCCACTTGTACGATTCCTTGCATCTTGTGCTTGGTCTTTTAGAGTCTTAGTTACATGGAACTCATCTCTAAGAGTGTCTACTTCAGGCCAAGCAACTTTTAAAACTCTATAAAGGGCTTAGATTTTAGTGGATCCAAGCTTTAAGGTGCCAACATACATTGTGGTGGCCATGTTAGTGTCCCTATTAGTTACTCTTCTAGTATAGAGACTTATCAGTGTCCCCACCTTAACTACCTAGATGGCCATCCCAATGTTGAGCACACCTATATGCACAATTCAAATGGATCTTAGCTATATATTAACTACAACTAATCCCTTAATAATATAGGTTTCTCTATAAAAAATGCCACCATAACTCCTTTGATTATTGTAGTATAGGTTGATCTGAGTATGATGACGAAAATGAAGAATAGGGTAAATTTTATTGTGCCCTAATTTGAAGGTCCAATCACCACCACTACTCCTTCAAACATCACTATAGATCTAACTAATATAGGTAAGAGATCTAATAAAAGATAAAGGAATCTCCCTCTTATCCCTCTATTCATCTTTCTCCTCCCATTAGTCCCCAATCCTCCTTCTCTATCACCTCAAGCATTCAAGGATTCAACTTTAACCAATAAATTTCCTTATTTTTATTAAATACCTTATACCATGTGATATTAGTCCATAGGTTCACATGACATTTGATGAATAGTTTTCCTAATTATTCCCATGGGGATTCCCATTCATCCTTCCTCCTTTCACTTCAATGTCCCCTCATCTTCTACTCCTCTCTTCCTTCTTTCCTTCCCCTTCATCCATTTCTCCCCATCCTAGGCCTCCTTCATATACATCTACCTTTACCATCCCACCTTCATCCTATTATACTACCTTATGAGTTTCCATAGGCCCAAGATGGGTCAGGTCCTTAGACCTTAACAATCCTTAGACCTTAACAAAACATAAAGACTAGAAATGGTCCATCAGGGTGACCCAAAGGTCCAATGGGAGTTCAATAGAGAAACTATGAGCATGAAGAGATTTTTCATGTAGATGTTTATTAAATAAGGAAACCCAATGGTTTGAAGGATATAACATGAGATATTCTCCCTCACCAAAGTGAAGACATCTAACATAGAGGAAAAATTTGTTGAAGACACTATTTTGGTGGTTTGGGATAATAATGAACTAAATGAAAAGCTCATAGAAGACATGATGGAGTAAGTCAGAACACTTGGATCATAGGTGAGGAACACTTACCCATAAGATCTGATTGGTCAAGTGATGAGGCCCTTGTGCAACTACATGCAACTCTCAAAAAAGTGACTAGAGCCTTGACAATGAGAAAAGAACACCTATAACATACTTAAGCATACTTGGAAAGAGTTACCCATATGGACACCAAATGCAAAAGGATAATTTTGGTTATTCACAAGGGAATGTTCCAATATCTTAAGCTCATGCCTATAGTAGACCTAAACCTATACCAAGATTATGCTAGGAGCATGAGGACTTAAATTGAGGAGTGGTTATCCATGATCTGGATAGTGATCAAGCCTCTAGAAAAGAGCAGGGAGTAGATACTAGCTTATTTCAAAGACATCAACATCACTATGTTATTCCACCTAGATGACGCGTTACTATAAAGAGGATAATTTGAAGTCAAACTATTCTAATTTGACCAAGTCATTAGGATAAAGATGGTGATATATAATAAGGCTAGGATCAAGGTGATTCTAGAACTAGAAACCTAGTCAACAACAAACCTTATCCAAGTTTCTGAGGTAAGGGTCTCCATTAAGGCCCCAATTCAAGTTCATAAGTGGTTTTTAGCATAGGCTAAGGTGGTCTTTTGGGAACCTCCCATGAACCTCAAAAATATGGACTAAGAGTTCGACTTGGTGGAAACCATGTTGGTAGCTAAAGATTCATGACCCAAACACTTAGGGAGTGGTACACCTCAAACATCCTCATGATTCTCTCATAGTGGGCCATAAGAATTTTACTCTACCTATTCTAGGATATGGGATTTTTTTTTTATAATTTAGTTGCAACCATTTTAATCCATCATGGTTGAGAGTTGGAACTTATGCTACTAGGATATGAGTTCCATTATACTTTTATATATACTACTTTGTAATATTTTTAAAGGTATGACTCTATTGTAAACAAACTCTATTAGATTAATGTAAAATTATTTCTTTTTGGAAATGCTTCTAATTAATGGATACATTCTATTTCCTTTCTATTTTAATACATTAACACTAATGTTAGGATTGTTAGATGTGATTTTTTGCATGATTTATGTGTTGATTAGAATGATTGTTAGCTATTCTCATTAAGTTAATTGATTCTTTCATTTTATTGGAAATATCTTAGTAACTACGTGTGATTAACAACATGCCCATTTGCATTTATCCATTTAAAGAATCTCTAAATAAAGCATTTCTCCTTTTTCCTTAGACTCTTTCCCTATGTGAATAGAGCCCAAGCTATCATGAAATATGGCATATAGTTGTATAACTATAACTAAGCACGTTTTTGGTCTTCAAAGAATCAATGTTTCCATTCATCTAGAAACATTTATTATCTACCTCGCCCACTCTCCCTTTTGATATTTATTTGTGAAAAAGTGATCTTTTCCCCTATTTTAGAAATGATGAAGTGAAACATGGTAGATCCCATAATTTCAAATATGTTACAATTGGTTTAGTTATAAGTATATAAGTTTTGTATTAGTGAGAAAACTATTATTGAGCCTTCAATGGTGGTATTACATATCTTAGAGATATATTCCAAGTAGGATATTTAATGGAGCCCAATACTTGAAACTCATGTTGTAGATTGTCTTAGCACTAATCCTAAAATTAGAGGATGTAAGTCCCTCAATTATCACCTAAATATATTATGGGAACCTAATCTCATAGGTGATTCATGGGACTAGATTTTTGGAGTGACAATAATTGGCACTAGAAGGAGGGAACCCATTCTCACTAAATAACAAATCTATAAACTATTAGCCAATCCAAAAATAACCTAGAGCCTTTGGTATAAATATATAGATCTTGAGTTGGTCATGAGCACCTGATAATATCCCATCTATAATTTTATAGGAGAACCATAACTAATAGAGGAATAAAAAGACCCTTTCTCAACCTAAGAGTTCATCCTCTCAGTCTACTCTAAACCAACCTCCATCCATAGCTGCACCTATGGCATTGTTAGCTAAGTTGGCCATTGACATTCCTAAAGTTATTCATGACTTACTTAGGAATCCTAAATGGTACCTCCCAAGATTCACACTAGATGTAGGGTGTACTTCCTAAGAATTTTTTACCTTATAGAAAACTACTTTTAGGCTTATAAATGTAGAACATGAGGATGTTTCCTACAAATTTTTCCCATTAAATTTGATGTAAGTGACATATGATCAATTTTTAAATTTTCCTAAAAGTTCCATTACAAACTAGGATCAATTCATTAATGTGTTCCTCACCTAGTTTGGGCAAGTAATTTACCCATGTATGGTGTAATAATAATTTTCACGCATTAATATAGAACCAAATGAGCCCATAAGTAATTATAATGGTACATTCTAAAATATGTATAGTCATATGAATTTATTATATAAACCAAATGCCCAATTGGCCCTTGAAATGTATAAAAATGTACTAGGCCCTTGGATAGTTATGTTCCTACGTAAAGATCATTTGGTGATAAATTTACACCTAGATTACACTAAGGCCATCAAATTGGATAGGAAGCTTAATCCTCAAGGTCTATTGGCACCAACCATCCCAAATTCACTATCGAATCTACTTACTTTGAATCCCCTCTTTTTCACTAGCTAGAACATTCCTATGCCACAACTCATGCTAGTGACAAAGTAACTTCCCTTGAAACACGTTAACCTAGCCAAAACTTGAACTTCCTTAGCCTATTTAATAATGAAGTTAGGCCTCAAGCTCATAATCAAACACTACTTCCTATCATGAATAATGTCCAAAGTGTGCCCCATGAATCCATTAAGAATGAGTTGGATGCTATATAATGAATGGTATAAAAGTTTAAAAATGACTTCTTGGGCCTCCAAATATAATTTGGTAATAATGGTGGTGAGAGTTAAACTAAGAGCTTCAAATATCATAGGAAAAATTCTCCGCATAACTACTCCAAAAACCATGTAGAACCTTCACCTAATAAGCTCCATGAAATTGATAGCCCAACATGGAGATTTAGACAATATCAAATTCTATAATGACTTGGATATCTTCCAAAGGGAAATGGAGGAATATAAGATAGTCCCAAACAACCCCAATTATACTGGTTAAATTGATGCCCAAGGATCCTCAAGGCCTCTAAGAACTACCAAGGTATTAGATATCTTAGAGTTTTATACCCTACAATATAATGAGATAGAAGAGGCCACCAATGAAGTGAAGGCTTTACAGTAGTTCCAATGAGGCAACTATGCTCTTAAGAACCAGATGCAAAAAAAACATCTTACTATATAACCTCCTCTTAATAATGGGGTAACCCCTCTTGATCTAAGAGCCTAAAATGATCCTCCACATCCAAATGCTAATAATCACAAGACACTTGTAGATATACAACCTACTGATAGTAATATTGGGTATAATATAGTAAAAGACATGAAGAAGATCAAGGCAAATATCAATATACATGAGCTATCCTAGATTATTAAAAAAATAGATCTCCTATGAAAATATCTCATAGATAAACAAATACAGACTAAGTCCAAGCTTGTATGCACCAATGTGTTGATACATAAGAATAAGGTTGAGGTTGTACCTTTCCTCCTTACTATTAAGCTATTTGGGAAGAATCTTCATAACTATCTGGTCAACTTAGAAGCCTCTATGAATGTCATGCCTACTAGGATTTGTAAAAAACTAGGGTTAACACCTATTAAATTAGACAAAATAGTATTTTAGTTGGATAATTCTGAGGTTAAAGTGATAGGTTAGCTCTTAAATGTGCATATGCAATTAGAATTTGAACCCAAGGTCCAACAGTTCATAGACATTCAAGTGGTAGACATATGAGAAGCCTACAAGGTGTTACCAAGTAGAGATTGATCTAAGACCTTGAATGGATACATGGTTTCTAACTTATCCCATATTTGATTTCCCTAGAGGGATATAGCCAATCAAATCCATGTTGATAGAAAACTTAGGATGAAATATATGATCACAAAATACAATGTGGTCAATGAAGTGGTGAACCTAGTATCCCTTGACCCAAATGACTATACTCTATCTATAAATTATGTTGAAACCAAGATTAAAAATACCCTAAACTACTAGGTTTGTGGTCCTTTTACTTTGATGAAGTCTATTATATGCAAGGTTCTAGAGTAAGAATTATCCTAATTGACCCATCATGAATATGACATTTGGTTTCTTATAGGCTACAGTTCCCTTTCACCAACAACCTAGCAAAGTATAAAGCCTTGATCTTAAGTTTGTATTTTGTATTGAAATATAGGGTGAAAGTGATATAAGTATTTGGGGACTCTGAACTAGTGGTGAATCAAGTCAATATTAAATTCTAATGTAAGTTGTCCTATTTGAGGAAGTGTGAACATATAAAATGGGATCTAATAGAAATGTTCAACACATTTAAAATCATCCCCATTTCTAAAGAATAAAACTAGGTGGTTGATTCAAAGATAAATGCTACTAATATTCTAACATTTTTGGATGATACAAGATTGTAGGATTTTTATGTTGAATTAGTCTCATATCCTTAAGTCCTGAATAATGTCATAAACTTATAGATATTTGAGAATGAACAACAAATTTTAGAATTCCTTAATGACTCAGGATTATTTGAAACCCAAATGATATATAAGGCTAAAAGGGACAATCTAAGAGATGTAGACTATGATCTAGATGGTATCCTAAACCTCAAATAAAAAAGAGTTCTTAATGGAATTATCTCACTTAAAAGGATATTTGACCTTGATAGGTCTATGCACCAACCTAATAGACCAATAAACCTATATTATAGGTCTAAAACTATCAAAATGGGATCATTAAACCACCCCAAGGATGTTTGTATTGGACTATATTACAACCCTACTGAGATAGAATAACTTAAAATTTTATTGCAACAGTACCAAGATGTTATCACTTAGACTTATGGAGAAAGTAAGGTCTTTAACACGAGTGTGATTACACATACTATCCCACTTAAGTAGAACCATAATCCTTTTAGACACAATAAATGACATGTGAACCCAATCCTAAAGCCACTTATTCATAAGGAAGTTTACAATCTCCTTTTAGCCAAAATTATCTTCCCAATTCATCACTCGACATGGGTAGCCAACTTGATACCTGTCTGCAATAACAATGGATAAATTGAGCTATGTGTATATTTTATAAATCTAAACCGAGATTCTAATAAAGATAACTACCCTCTACCCTTAATTTATGAAGTGATTTAGATGGTAAGTGGCTCTCATATGATGTCCTTCTTGGAGTGATTTCTAGGATACAAATAAGTCCTAGTTAACCCAAAAGATTGAGATAAAACTATGTTCACAACCAAGTGGGGTACCTTGCCTACAAATGAATGCCACTTAATCAATGTAGGAGAAACTTTCTAGAGAGACATGTACTTTAATTTAAAAGTTTTTATAGGTAAGCATTTTTATTTACATGGATGACCTAACCATTTTCTCAAAATGTAGGTCTAGGCACATTCACCATCTCCAAAGGATATTTAAAATATGCATAAGGTATAGTATCTCCCCCAACTAAAGAAGAACATATTTGGTGTTATCAAAGGTAAACTTATTGATCACATAATCATAAATGAAGGTAATTAAATAGACCCTAAATATGCTAATGTTATTTTTAGAATAACTCTTCCCAATAGTAAAAAGCAATTAAAATCTTTCTGTGGCAAGATTAAATTTATGTGCAAGTTCATTTCAGTATTTGATGAGATCATTAAACCTTTAAATGCAATG